>BMAC01000014.1:1717265-1756556 GCA_014905375.1 Phtheirospermum japonicum | reverse complement strand
ATGTTTTTTTGATTGCAAAAATTTTAGACCCGAATTATCGGATGGAGGGTTTTTCAAAACTTACTTAAAATTTATTACGATGCATTAACACCTTTTTTAGAATCTCGTGAACTACCAATTCCTAGTCCTCTTAGTGTTGCTCACGAAGCACAACACTTTTTAATTCAAACTTTTAATGAATACGATCAATCTTCATCTTCTAGTGATGTTAATGTGTCCCCCTTCCCCCCGTCACTTCTACAAGACCCAACGACCCTCGAGGAGCTCTAGCCCCATATATGAGATTGCTTGAAGATACTAAACGAAAACGACAAAGAGCTAGTGCTAGTCCGGTCAATGGAATTACACAGTTATTTAGGGCCTTTTGAACCGACTTCGGTTCCAAAAAAGCCCGATGGTGTTACTAACGATCTTGTGCAATTTTGGTCGAAAATAGGCCAGTATTTTTCCCACTCTCTCTAGAATTGCCAAGGAGGTCCTTGTCGTTCCGGTTTCGACAGTTTTCCGTTGAACAGGCCTTCAGCACGGGAGGCTACATGTTAGATGAGCGTCGACCTACCTTAACATCCAAAAATCTTGAAAATCAAATGTTGATAAACGATTGGGTGAAGGCCGAAAAACAAGAATAAGAAATGCAATTGGATGAAGGCGAAGAGAACGACTATTACGATACCACTTCGGGAAGCAACGACAACGACGAATAGGTAAGTAGGTAAGTGAGGTAAGTAAAAGAACTACGTGGACTTTGATTCCTTTTCGAGGATACGTAGGCAATTTAATTCTAATATTACAAGTTAAAATTTAATTTTAAATTTTAATATTAGAATTAAATTCAAGTCCTTTTTTTAACTTATTTTTTTCAAACAAAAAAAAAAATCGAACTACGTGGACTTTGATTCCTTTACGAGGATACGTAGGCAAGTTAATTCTAATATTAAAAGTTAAAATTTAAAATTTTAATATTAGAATTAAAATCAAGTCCTTATTTTTTCTCCAAAAAAAAAAAAAAAGTTCGACTGCAACTCTGTCGATCGACTGAAATGATCGACTGCATTTCCAAAAACCACTCTCTGTCCTTCAGTCGATCCGCAGTCGATCGACTGATTTAAAAAAAAAAAACGGCGGTTAACCACCGGTTTTCGGTTAACCGGGTTAACCGTAACCTTAACCGGTTCTCAACCGATTAGGTTACGGTTAAACAAAAACCGGTTAAATTAACCTACTATTATTAACTGCCGGTTAATTAACCGGCCGGTTTTAACCGTTTCTGCACGTCTAACTAAGCTGGTTGACGACCTCCGTGTGAGTAAGCTCAATGGTGTCTACGATCCCAGAAGAGGATTACGCAACAATATCACGTGGATCTTGTTGGACAAAATCAATCTTGCGTTTGGGAAAGACTTCGCAATGGACGACATAATCGCTCGAGTTCAATCGAACTACGTGGACTTTGATTCCTTTACGAGGATACGTAGGCAAGTTAATTCTAATATTAAAAGTTAAAATTTAAAATTTTAATATTAGAATTAAAATCAAGTCCTTATTTTTTCCCAAAAAAAAAAAAAAAGTTCGACTGCAACTCTGTCGATCGACTGAAATGATCGACTGCATTTCCAAAAACCACTCTCTGTCCTTCAGTCGATCCGCAGTCGATCGACTGATTTAAAAAAAAAAACGGCGGTTAACCACCGGTTTTCCGGTTAACCGGGTTAACCGTAACCTTAACCGGTTCTCAACCGATTAGGTTACGGTTAAACAAAAACCGGTTAAATTAACCTACTATTATTAACTGCCGGTTAATTAACCGGCCGGTTTTAACCGTTTCTGCACGTCTAACTAAGCTGGTTGACGACCTCCGTGTGAGTAAGCTCAATGGTGTCTACGATCCCAGAAGAGGATTACGCAACAATATCACGTGGATCTTGTTGGACAAAATCAATCTTGCGTTTGGGAAAGACTTCGCAATGGACGACATAATCGCTCGAGTTCAACTTCTGAAAAAACGATACATGCATTTTCATATGATGTTGGGAAACGAGCATTGCACTTGGGATCATGAGACCAACAAAATGCAAGCGCCAGAATGACTAGTACGGTTTTGGAACGACGTGGCAGACGATGCTGAGTTTACAGTTGCATATCTAAAACATGGAGAACTTTTATTCGATTCGATGGATTGGGTATTCAATAAAAATTATTTGAATTGCATTTGTCAATACCACAATCTCATTGGAAATCCGCTATTACGAATGTGATCACATATGTAATATCAAATTACTGTAATTGCTATTTTAATCTTATATCTTGTTGTATTTTAATCTTATTGTATTTTTAGTATTAAAATAAAACTTCTTATAATTTTAAGACATTATTATGATATGTTTATTTATATTACCTAATAAATTTTTTAAATAAATTATAAAAACAAAAAATCTAAAAAAATAAATAATATAAATAAATATATAATATATGTGTTGTGTGTGTTAGGGTTAGGATTTCAATTTTTTTTTTCAGAAAACACCCGGGACGCCGTTCTCAGTGGAGTCCTGCGCCCTCTTGTTTTTTTTATTTGCAAATCCGCTCGGGACGCCTTTCTGGGTGGTGTCCCGCACCCCACAATTTTTTTTTCAATTGTGCCCGATTTTTTTTTATAACAAAAACGCCCGGGACGACACTACGAACGACATCCCGATAATTTTCATTTTTTTAAAATTATTTCAACGGGCAGGACGCGCCTGCGAGTGACGTCCCGACCCAAAAACACAACTTTTTTTAATATATATTATTTTGCCAGTTTTGAATTAAATTTATATTATTTATTTAATAATAATGTAAAAAAAAAAAATCAATTTCCACACTTTCTCTAGCGGGAAAAGAATAATCTCGAAATAAATAGATATCCAATCAACATCCAAAGCTGTTACTACAGAAAAATTTAGTCAGCGCAAGAAGTGATAGGTTTTAGGCATAAAATACCAACGCACCAGAAAAGGCATCACAGCTAACATTACATCCTTGGATAACGTAAGATATCCTGAATGCCACCCATGTGAATCAAAAGGTCCCACGCTCCCAAACTATTTAGCATTAAATATTAATGACATTAAAATCTGATTTCATCCCCTTTTCAATGCAATACTAATAAAATAAAATTTTCAGAATGGCACCAAACCAAAGCCCACACCTACATTCAGAAAGAAGAAAAGCCCCACAAGATACAAAAGCACAAATTCAAGGGTGTAAACAAACCAAAGGGGCCATTTCAATAATTGATCTCTATTTTATTCTCAACCACAGTCCACACAGAAAAGACATAAAAAATAAAACGAAAAAATAAAACTAAACGAGAAAAACAAGCAAGAATCTTGAATATTATTAGCAAAAAAACAAAGACATCCCAGCATATTTCACTAGTCTGTACAATGCATAGATGAATTTTCTAATCAAGCTAGCTGAGCAGTCTATTTCTTAATCAAAACTCCCTATTTATTAGTTAAATATTATTATTCTAATTACGAATAAATCACCCTTTCTCAAAATTTATTATTCATTTCTTTCAAACAAACTTACTTCCCTCAATATGATACCATCTCCATTTTGAAGCTTGGTACCATCTGAAAAGCCAAGCCGCTAGACGGCAATGGCTGCAACCCTGATGACAACGACAGGCTCAAAGACAATGGCGGCACTTGCTGATTTAAGTTACGATCAAACATTGCAGACGAAGTAGGCATTATCGGAACAACCGGAACTTGATGCACAAACATTGCTGGCGAATTATTCATACGGTCACCACTTGGAGCAAAACCCGAGTTTTCCATCGGATTACCACCTTGCATTGATAATAGAACAGGGCCAACAGTCACGGGGAAGGGCATAATTGGGAATCTATTGGTATTGGAAGTTACGGGCAGCTGCACGAAGGTTGGCTGAGGAGCTGGCTGAGCCGGGATACTATCTTGATGGTTTTCAACCCCTTCCATTGGAATAGCATCAACCTAATCACAACAAAGCCAAAACAAAAGTTGTCACATTTTATTTTCATTGATAAAACTGTTTAAATACTACAATATGATAGTCAAACAATAGAAAGCAACAATGGGAAACAGCACTACAGGATAATTATCTCTCCACTTTTGAGATGGAAAAAGGCGATTTCAAAACTCAAAAAGTGGAAAAAATGATAATGCTCCCCCTATGAATATATACATGCTGCATTTACTTTGTCCATTAGAATAAATTATCTTCAGATTTCTCAAACAACAAGAACAACCAACTTAAAAGAAGATACATCATTCGATTAAAATATATTATCATACACACACACACACACATATATATATAAGGGATTTGATTTACCGAGTCAGTGGTGATGTCAAAGAGACTGGGACGACGGCGACGAGGCTTATTAGGGTTACTCCGGCGATTGTAGTATTTCTGAGCATGGCTGGCGACTTGAATTGGCGTCCGAGTTTTGACAAATTTTTTAGAGATACCTTTCCAGTCTCCCCTTCCAACCTTCTCCAATCCAAGGAGGAATAGCTGGTGTTCTTTCACTGTCCATGAAACTCCTGCAATACCAATGGATAAACCAACAAAATTGAAAATAAATATAAAATCCATTATTCAAATTGTGAACAGATTATTTTTTTTTTCAGCATTTTTTTATTAAAAAATAACATATTTGTATGCAATCTGCAATGAACCATCCCGATATTAAGTTTTCTTCTATGCCAACATTCAAATAAATTCGTAAATTACTTTGAACTAATTTGATAAAAAAAATTGCAGAAATCTCAGATTCAATTAAAATAAAAGGTTATAAGAAAAACTCAAAAGCAAAAGAGATGATCGGAGATCTGACCTCGCTTACGCTCGCCGCTCTTGTTGGAGCGCCGAGGGACGGCTTCATCAGCGGAGACATAACCGGCGGCTCCACCAGCCTCCACCGCCGCCTTCGGCATCTCTTTACCACTCGGATTGCGGCCAGTGTCATTGCCAATAGGTTCGTACTCAGACAAATTATTCACACTGACGGTCTTCCTCATCGGATCGACTTTCACTCTCACGCCGAACAGCATGATAGAGCCACTCTCTACACCGCTCACGGCGGAGGACTCGCCGTTGCTGAGCGACATTGGCTTTTTTTTTTTTTTATCCACTAATCTCAATGGGAAAAATAATAATAAAAATTAAAGTTGAATGAATGGCTGAAAGAATGGAGCTGCTATTTATACGACGTGGAAAAAGAGGCTTTTTTGGGAAACGTGACCGTACAATACCTTGCTGTAAATTAATTATTAAATTAGTTAATAATAATAATAATAATATGGAAATTTCCAAAAAAATATAATTCTTCTGAAAGATAATTTATTTCCTGTAATACTGGTATCGCGTGAGGAGAGAGAAACAACTTTTTCCTAAAATATTCTTTTATTTAAAAGGAAAAATAGAAAGAAAATCTCTTATTTGTATGACAATATTTATAGGGAGTGCTTTTTGCTTTTATTCATTGAGAAATAATGGACAATATTGTGGGGTTTGGGTTGAATTAAAAGGGTGTTCAGATAAGATGGAAGTCAAAAGATCGGGATTAATTTTCCTGCTTAATTAAGAATTGTGATTTCATTTACTTTTTTGACAAAATTTATTACCTCATATGTAATTCAAATCTACTTGAGATTTTAATTCCTCTCTCCAATCCCATTTAATTTGTTTTATTTAAGTTTTCATGCTTAGCGATAAATGATAATGCTAAAAAATAAACAAAGAACACCATTAATTTCATAAAATAGAACATATATCGTCATATTTTTATTTTTTTTTTTTTAAGAAGACCAGCACGAGCTTGTATTGCTCTCCCATAGCCCATTTTCACGGTTTAAATTGCTCTCATTTCGGTCGCCTCTACGAATGCTTAGTTTCTTTGTTTTACTAAATTCTATATTTTATTTTCAATACAAATTCTAGATGCGCGTAATAAATAAAAGCATGTAATTTAGACTCACATTATATATACTAGTATCATTAACTATATATATACATATATATATATATAATTCAAATAATATTTTTATTTTTCTCTTAATATAATGCTATTTTCGAAAAAAAAGAATTGACTATGTTTTTTTTACAAATTATGAAAAACTCTTTTGTACATAACAATCATAGTATTGTTCTATATTTTTTTTATCATCGAAAGTCAGAATTTTTAAACTTTTACGATTGATCACTCTTAATATACCAATATACATTTGGTTATGATTGAAAAGTTATTTTCTCAAAAAAAAAAATTCCAATGTGAGAAATATCGAGTCTTTCATATTTAGGATACACACACGTATATTATAGATTAACCGAAATTAAAAAAGATGTAAACAAAAAGAGATTTAAAAAAAATTAATTAGGGTATCTATCATAAATTTATATATAATTAAAAAATATTAATCCTTCCTTTAACAAAATTTATTTAAAAAATATGTAAGTAAAAAATAATTAAAATAACTAATTACAGCATCTATTCTAAATATATTAAGATGATTCTTATATAACTAAAAAAAATCAATTTTCTATGTGATTTTTTTCTCTTCTACCCAATTATTAATGTCAATTAATGCTTATAGAAATAAATGTTGGAATTAGTATATTTCTTATTAGAATAGTATGATTTTACATTGTAATCATCAATTTTCAATTTATCATATAGAAAATTAGTATTTCAAGAATATTAATTTATCATATAGAAAATTAGCATTTCAAGAATATTAATTAAGGGTACATGAGAATCGGAACATATCGGAACATATCCTAAACTCTGATTGAGTTGATATTGGTGGTTAATACCATCACTAATTATCAAGCTAGGTTATTTATGGAAATCGAGTTATTCAGCCATAATTTAAGGAGCAAGAATCTCGCTGCTATCAAATAACAAATTATCACACTAGGTTATGCATGGAAACTGAGTTCATTTTATCTCTCATCCAAACGCATGCAATTACTCGACCTCTAGAAACCTTTAAAAAAAAAACCTTAAAAAAATTAAAAAACCCAGTAGAGATTAATTGCTAACATACCAATATAATCCCATAAAACATAGAGCGGTGTAATCTACATATTATAGCACTACATTGTATAGCAATGGTATTTTTTTCATCCACATTCCTTTGATGCCATGTCAACTAACTCTCTAGTCACGCTCTCAATGCCTTCACCCAAAGGCGAATCCAAGTTAAGTTGTTAGATTATTTATATTTAATATGTAGTAATAATTTTAAAGATTTGAGGATGGTGAAGTGGTTTTGGGCTTGGTTTTGGAATTAATTTTTCTATCAACTCACAAGGTTCAATTCCTACCGACATAGTTTATTTATTATTGAATTTTGGTTTACAAATAAAACAAAATGTAATTTTCCTATCCTTTGGAGTTGAACCCTTGTTTCCAAAAAAGAAGCCAAGTTGCACTAACCATCTAAACTATAAGATTTATCTATTAAATATTGCATGTTTAGTTTATAAAATAAGTTGTAATTAATAATTTTTGTATATAATATTTTTGGCCCTATTTCCATAATCTTTTAATATGCGAATAATATCCTCTTTCTTGGAAAAAATCTTAGAAAAAGAAGAAACCCCTCCAAAAGTGTACAAATATTTTTTATTTCTATATTTTGTGTTATATATATGTGTGTGTGTATTTTTGTACCCAAAATCAAAATCCTAGATACGACATTGCCTTCACCTACTTATCGTGTAAGCCCGAAGCTAAAGCTTGACATTCCTTCATTAGCAATATATATCCATATAAATAGCAGTAAAATCTAATTCCCACAGTAATACAAAAAAAATGCTTAAATCTGTATTAAAAAAGATTTGACACAAATAAGATGACTAAATTCCATTAATATCATAATCTGATTTATCAATCTACAAAGCAATATAAACATCTATTGATAGCAGCATGCACCAATCTACTCACTTCTATATAGCTTCCATAATAAAATTAATCAGAATTGCACATAAACATGACAAAATCTCAAATATAGGTTGTAAGTGATACATCATCAAAAATCGACTCAACTATATATGATAAAAAAATAACAAAAAGGGTAGAAGGTTATAGATCCCGACATATATGGTAATAAGGTTTTTATGGTTATTATGAAAATGAAAACTAAGAATCCTAATATGAGAATATGTCCTTGTTATAAAGATTGAGTACAATTAGATGATTTAATCCCATCTTACGAAGGAATCCTATTAGTGGACAAATCTAAATAATCTTATAAATGGGGATTCAAATTCTTATTTCATAACTTTAATTAACTTCAATCTCATGTACTATAAAGCTCACAATTTTATGTGGAATAATTCTTTAAATATTCAATTATCATGGATCATGGGGATGGGAACCCTATATTGGGAACACATCTCTAAACACGTCATTTGTCTATACAAAAGGACACAGACCTCATTTCTATTTTAAGTTGATTTTATCCTACATTTTGAGCTCTCATATCTCTCTCGAACAAATATTTGACCTAAGTATCGGAGGGCCTACGTCGGGGTTGTTCGGTTTGGGTTCTGTTTTGCAGGTTTGATCAGGTCGTCATGAATTTTCTGGAGTTCTACCAGGTCGCTGACTACGTTTTGAGGTCAGCACTTACTTTTCTTGATTAAACCAATATTTTGGGTCCCATCAAGTGACGCCGTCTATGGGAAAGAGGTATATCGAGTCCTTGAGTAAAAGACGTGAGAATACACAATTTAATTGATCATGGAGCCCTCACATATAAGTTCTAATTCTCTATATCCTTCGAGAATTGATGGTGTCTTTTACTTATCATAATTGAGAAATCACATGAACATGCATACCAATTCTTTTTAATCACGGAGTAGGGAAGTCAATTCTAAAAAAATTTAATACTCTACCATGATTTATGATTTTATTGGCTCGAACCTATCTTGAATGTCGTACATGCGTAGATACTTGAAAATCATGAATTTCTTGATTTTATTTATTAGTTAGGGATATGCGTATGGTTTTTTTTTTTTTCTATCTGGTTTAATTTTATGGGGATATGCGTATTGTTTATTTGTTTCTATTTTATGGGGATAGACGTATGGTTTATTTGATTATGTGTGGTTTAATTCTTGACTGGAGGCACCTATTTGATTTATGGGGGAATTGCCAAATACTCCCTAAGATATAGATTAATTTGTCAAATAATCCAACTTGTAGATTTAAGTCAAATGGTCCCTCTTTTTTGCCAAATAGTCCAAAATTGTGATATGAATATACCACAATACCCTTACTATTAAAATAACTAATAATAATAATAATAATAATAATAATAATAATAATAATAATAATAATAATAATAAAATGGTCCACCACCTGCTGCCCGCCTCCCGCCGCCGCCGCCTCCCGCCCGCCAGAAAATTTTCCGGCGAGATTTTTTTTTTTTTTTTTTTTTGCCCCACTAGCACATCGCATTACAAACACTAGCATCTTGATTAGTGTATTAGTTTTTGGACAGAAGAGTATTGGTTATTGTGTTTGGGAGTATTGGTTTCTTGCAGTGTAAAAAAAACCTAATACTTCTTTACGACGTCACCTACCACTTAAGAAAGAAATACAGAGCAGAAAGAAGAGAAAAAGAAAGAAGCAAAGGAGCTAAGCTATTCATGTTAAACACCAACACATGTCATTAGGTTTGAAATACCTCTACATTGTATTACAAATATCGATACCTCGCAGCACAAGAACCAACACATTGGTATGCACAAACTAATACCATCCACATTTTACATTTCAGAACTTGCAAAACACTACAACAATTGTACGTGCAGAGACCTAACATGTCAAAGGCTAAAAACTTCACAAATACTTCCTACTCCTCTACTTCCTAGAAAACGCACACAAGAACCAAGACATGTTTTTCTGCCCATGGCCAACTCCTCTACTTCCTGGAATTGGAGAAATCGAGTACATCTTTCTCCAACTGATTCTTCATGTGATTGACATCACTCAAGAGAAGTGTTGCACAATACTTGGCTCTCAACAAACGTCTCTCATCACGCTACAAAAAACACACACAAAAAAAAATAAATTTACCTATCCTTTTCAAATTAAAAGCGGAACTTATGTATAACAAGTGTACTTACTTTTTTCAAATTTGGATTTTCATAGGGATGTCCCCTAAAAAATTCCATGTGATTCATAAGGAAGATACCACAGTCCCTTACGCATTTGAAATCACTATTCTCCCTTACAGGCCAAGAATCATCTGGTAAATTTAAAAAAAAAAAAAAACAAATACTTCAGAGCATAAACACACATACTACACAAACAGAAAACAAAATACTTCATAGCACAAAAACACATACTCCACATATAGAAAACCAATACTTCAGAGCACAAACACACATACTCCACAAACAGAAAACCAATACTTCAGAGCACAAACACACATACTCTACAAACAGAAAACCAATACTTCATAGCACAAAAACACATACTCCACAAACAGAAAACCAATACATCATAAATATAGAAAGTGATTAAGACTTGATGGAGCTTTCACCTGGAATTCCAGCCGACGCCGCTTCCTCGCTAATGTACAGTTCTTCAACTGCCGCTTCTGTCTCAGCATCCATTTTATATCCCGGTTCGGGCGTCAAAAGTTCAAAGCATAATTGAAGACCTAACAAGACCATTATTATGTATCTAGGCAAAAAAAGCTTTTAAGTTTCAGAGATGCTCGGAGGGATATTTAAGGATTTTAAAGATAACCAAGTGTTTGTTTATAAAATTAGGCCAAATCTAAAGAATATTTAATCTAATCATCACATAATTCAACTAAAAAAAATTGAAATGAAAATAGAGAAATCAAGATAACCATTACCTACAGAGGGGTGTCCCAAAATCTCCAGCTGTGGGCCCAATCCCTCACAATCAACCCTCTCTCTTTGACTCTCGATTCAAACCCTTTTGGCAATGGAGCTCTTCGAACATGACCTTCAAAAATATCTCCTTTGTCCGCATCTCTCAACACCCAAACAAACTTCTGCTCACTTTTCTCCAAACCAAAAGCTATCTCAAAGATTTGCTCATCAGATAAAGACGACGTCGTCCCGAACGAAACAAATACGACCGAATTAAGGCCATGTTTGTCTATCCACTTCAAGATTTTATCATCACCCTTTTCTCGAATTTCTCCAAAACTGGATTAAATGGACCATCAGATGAAGGCGAATTAGGTCTGATTGCGAGAGGAATAACTGAGTTTTGAAGGGAAGTAAGGCCAAATTGGTAATTGTACAATTGTGTATGGAGTACTTGGCATTTTCTAAAACTAGTTGGGGTATTTGACAAACACATTTTTCTAGGGGGAGTATTTGGCAATT
The DNA here is from genome assembly GCA_014905375.1 of Phtheirospermum japonicum. Lineage (NCBI taxonomy): Eukaryota > Viridiplantae > Streptophyta > Magnoliopsida > Lamiales > Orobanchaceae > Phtheirospermum > Phtheirospermum japonicum. Next base: position 1,745,147 of record BMAC01000014.1, on the reverse strand, counting down.
TCCCCTTGATTTATTAAGCTCTCTGAAAAATATGAATATATTTTAACATGGTTCATTTGATCAATTTGGTTTAATATTATTCATTTGGTCTAATATTATTTGGTTTAAATGGTTTATTTTATTCTGTTTAATAGATTTATATGGGGATTATTGTTATGGTATATGGTTTTGTATTGATGTTGGTTTTGAAGGGTTAATTTATTTTACTGCCCAAAACTTAACTCGGTGATACTTAACTCAACGTGACGAGGTCGCCAATATTTAAGGCTATATATCAGGTCGCGTGTCCAAATATTCATGCAAATGTGATCGTGAAAATTTTGCTACCTGAAAGTAAAGAGGTCGCGCAGTTGGATATTTAAGGAGAGGTAAATTTTCCCATGACATCGATTCCTACTAGTAATGCGACCTAGTAGCTTTTTTGCTCGCATTATTTGAACATGGGGGACTGAGTAGTTTTTTTGCACTTGTGATGCTTAAGCAATATTTCAGGGACCTAAAACCTTCTATACCGTTAAACAAGTTTATGGTTAGAAAACTTCATTTGATTTTAAAAATATATATATTGAAACTACGACCAAATTCTATCATCGAAGAAATGGGAATAGGTATCACGAGTAGTCAAAATTTGCCAACTTTTTGTTCTGAAAAACTTGCGAAATCTGTTTTAAAACCAAAACAGATTTCGCCTTAATTTACTTTGGATTGCATCTCAAAAAAGTGAGATTTATTCTGGAATTTTATCATTATTTTGATCTATATTCATCGTCTTCGATTGTAGTTTCGTGATCTCAATATATATTCCAACATAGAGTAACTTAGTTAAATGGCATAACATTTGGCATGAAAAAAATCTTATTTTTCATAACAAAAAGTTGGCAGGTTTTGGCCTACTGAAAAAATCAAATTTGGGTCGTTTTTCCAAATACAATTCTTGAAAACTTCATTTGATTTTAAAAAACATATATTGAGACTTAGTTCAGAAAATTGAGAGTATATATATTGAAGTTCAAAAGTTTCTCAACTCATCATTGTATCTTCTTCTCTTTTGCACCCTTTTATGTTTTTATTCATCACCGTTTTCTCATGGAACACAAAGTAGTTTTCCATATTGAACGATGAATATCATTTTCGGTTGCATACATTCATATTGGGTGTATTAAGTTAATTCATAAGTGTTATGTATTGTGTTTTTCTTTAGTATGTGTATAATATATATACTCTTAGATTGATTAATTCTTTTGTTTAAGCTCTTATCCTCGCTCTATATTGGGATTCTTTATGTAAATTCCGCCAAGGGGGGGACTGACAGTGTATATCTTGAATAAGATTCTGGCAGAGATGCCTAGCAAATCATTTTGCATTGATGTGGAAGGAGCACAAATCACCTAGCGTTACAATCCTTGGATCTACGAAGGACTGCTCGATGACTAATGACTACAAAAACAAGCTCTAGGATGTGTAATAAATTCATCTAGTATTTTGGTCAAGATTTTTCTTTATCACTCCTTTTTACATTTTTTATTTTTTGGTAAACTGATGAGTAATATGGTCTCAACGTAGTCATCATATACTATAGTACTATTAACATGATATTATATGATATGCTTATTGCCATTTCTTATTTGAGAAATTCATTTTGAAGAACTTAGTTGTATTAATTGGTTTATTGAAACTCCATTTGGCAGATATGTATTGGATCGGGCAATTAGAAAATTACTGGTCTTAATCGGTTTGTATAAAATATATTGGTGTTGTGCCACAAAATGTTCAAGGCATCAGTAAGGACTAAAAGTATGCGTACTGTATATGCAAGCAAAGCATGGATTACCTTCGATTCTGTCCTAATTTTGAAAATATTATTATGCATAATACATAAAGAAATATTTTTCTCGTTCAAGATGTTATCGTTTCCTTCTCTTGATAAATTTTAGGATTTGCAAAGTTAACATTATTTATATTCTATTAAACGCTTAAGCTTTTCCTAGGATTTAGGATTGAATTACAGTGTTTGCAGGTGATCGAAGATTTCTTAGCACTCTAAGAAATCTTCTCCGCAATAGTACGGAGTCGATTGTAGAGCGGTAAGCTTTCCCGAGTCGTGTCTCTCGAGGATAGATATAATCGGCGGTTGGTGGTTTTAGTTATTCTCTTGTTAAGCTAAATTACACTAATCTAAACTAAGAAAGCAATAGTCATTGGTTTGGTTTGAGTGTTATGCTAAAGCTTGAATTTAAAATGAGACTTTAATTATAAAGGATTTAAATGAAATGAGGGTTTAGGGTGTTCGGTTCGTCTCCACGATCAATCGATTTTCGCCGAGCACTTAATCCACAATTCGGGGTTGTCAATCCCAAATGTCGATCAAGTAGTGAGGTCGTCAATCCCAATTCTCGACAAGCTCCAATTAATGGTTCTAAACGAACCTAAACCCTAAACCCCTAATTTCTAAACAAGTTGCATCAAATACAAATTAAAGCTTGCAAATTGAAAGAGGAAAAAGGAGGGAAATTTAAAGCTTGAAATTTAAAATAAGTCAAAGGCATTAAATGGGTAAAAGTTAAATTGCTCAAAGAGGAAAGACCCATTTGGCTTTTGAAAACCCAAGGTTTGCTTGGACAAACGGGGTAAAAAGTTTGAAGATGCAACAATGGAGTTTGGCAAGAACAAGAGCAAACTAAAATCTAGAAATGAGAAGTTGAAGAACAAGGCAAGAACAACAACACAAACTAAATCTGAAAACCAACACAAAAACAAGAACAACATTCAACAATAACAACACAAGAAAATAAGAGAAAGGAAACTACCAATTGCATTGAACTCAAAAGTTTCAAATCTTCAAAAACAAACTCCACAAATGAAGGAGGTGTCTCTCACTCCAACTTTTGCATAATAACAACTAACTAGTTACTAACTAACAACTAACTAACTAGCTAAACTAGATTAACTACTAAACTAGTTAAAACTACATTAAACTAAGGATTATGAACTAGGGTTTGAAAAGCAAAATTAAAGGCTTAGAGGAAATGGAGCAAGCCCCAAATTCCAACAAGGAAGGGTTTTCGATAAGGTTGGAGAAGGTTGGGATTATTTATACAAAAACGTAGGGGCAAAATCATCAAAAAGTGATAAAATCCCGAGCTGGACTGCGTCTCAGTCGATCGACTGAGGAGCAGTCGATCGACTAGGGGTCAGTCGATCGACTGCTTTCAAAAATTCTCCGAACGTTCTACCCGCCAGTCGATTTCAACCCCTCAGTCGACCGACTATTCGATCGACTATAACTCAGTCGATCGACTGGAGTGCAGTCGATCGACTGACAGATAGCTCCAGCTCGTTTTCTCGTTTCTGCTCCTGTCGTCCGTCGGTTGTCGCTCCTCGTTCGCGCTGTGTTCCCTTACTTTGCCCATTCCAATCCGAGTCGAGTGGGATGCTCCGAGCGTGCACGGGACCGCTTTGATCATCCTACGGCCATAAATACAAAAATGAGTAAAAATGTACGAAAAATGACTAAAAAACGCACAAAGGCTACAAAAACCTAAAACTAACAAAATAGGCCAAAACGACTCTTAATACCTATAAAAGCAAGCAAAACACACGCGAATGCGACACAAAAAGGTAACAAAAAATGCGTACAAAAAAGTACAAATCAGCAGGTTACAAGCATGTGGATGCAACGACTCAATATCGAGTTCAATATGAGGTTGCTCAATGTATTATATTATTGTACACTCAAGAAGGAAGCATCATTAATCTAATTTTATGAGTATGTTAGCAAATTACAGTGGACTTTTTTCGTAAATATATGTATTGTTGGTGTTGTTTAAACATAAGAAATTCCATGGTGTCTATTGTTATATGTATTTTATTTGGTTAAATTGAACTATGGCATGGGGTAGTGTTGATTTGATTGCGGTTTATAGTCTATATTTTTGTTGAATTTAGTTGATATTATTGGTATACTCCCTAGAAATAATATTTTAAAAGAAATATTGAGGCGGTTCAACATTATAACCGCTCCTCATATGATATTGTATGGAATGCACCCTAGCTGGTACATTGGAGGCATTTCAACAATAATAACCGCCTCCCATATAACATTAATTGGAATAGAGATTGCTAGCGTTTGTTAAGAAGTGTCACCCGGTCTGGTCATTAGAGGCGGTTCAACAATAATAACCGCCTTCAACCAACAATATTGGTGTCGCTCTATGCTAGAAAGCGCCACCCGTGTGTACTATTGGTGTTGCTTTATATTAACAAGCGTCATTCGTTTCTATTATTGGTGAAGATTGAGAAGCGCCACCCATATTTACTGGTTTTAAGTGTCGCTACCAACTTTTCTGCACTAGTGCACACAGACAAATAATGGACACGTGGTTGAACCCGTTTCCACATGTGAACCAAATACCTAAAAATAGATTGTTGAGTCAAGTTAACCCGACCAAATAGTCAAGTATATACTGACTGAGATGACGTATGCACGACACTACGAGCCAAGCAGCACCAACACAACAAGGTCACCACTGGCGCATCAGCTGTTGAACCCTTGACATCTCGACCACCGAACCTTTAGCACTTGGACTGTCATACCATCTTGAAAGACGTGCCTTGTGGACAGTCGTGCCACCTTGACGGGTGCCTTATGGGGAACCCTATGAGAATACTTACCCTGAGCCAAAAATCTAATTTACCACAAGAGAAGACGGCCTCAGAGAATTCCAAAACTCATTTACAATTTACATAACAATCGATCCAATTTGTGAGTAAATATTAAAGTGTCATGACAGAACCATATGGAGTGGTCAAATTGTCGGTGACACCATTTATGAAGGTTTAGGGTGGAGGGCGAGTTGTAGGTGTAATCGAAGGGTTAAGTTCACATGGTGTAGGTGCGAAGTGATTTAGGGGTAAGTTTATGCAGATTTTGATGTTGCCATACCAAGCAAATAAGGGGTGGGAAATTGCTCGGTCTGGATCAATCGTCATCGCCGCAAATGGAGGTGGTTCCATTAACAATCGCCAGTGGATGTATACGTGTAGTCACCAAAGTATATCTTAGCTCCAAAAATTAGGCAAACCCCTAAAAAAAGAGTAATGAAACTAGAAATGTTGTGATTATAGATCTTATCATGGTAGGGGACGGAAAATATTGATGCATCATCTGGAGAACAATTGCGCAATGCATTTTTTATTATTTTTGATGGTTGGATTCACTCAAATTATCTCTATACTCTCTAGAAAGAAACATTATTTAGGATGAGGACAAGGTTCATGATGCATAACTCATTTGATTCATCCTATTGATTTGACTCGTTGTAACGCCCTAAACAAAATAATACATTAATAATAATAAAATAAATAAATAAACAATCGTTCACCTTCTGTTCGTTAAAACTTGTTGTATTGGAAGACTCAATACAACTAAACTTTATACAAATAAAAACCAAACTAATAAGAGGTAACCCTAGCCAACGAGCCACTCTTCACCGGAAGGATCTAGATAAGGGTGACTCTCATAACGTCAATATCTGAAGAGTATGGTTTTAAAACAAAAGGGGGAGTGAGCTAAAAGAGATTAGTGAGGGAAAGCAAATGAAAGTGCAAATTTTCTTTTAAAATATGAAATTGACAAGAGTTTAGAAAACAATTTATTTATGATATCAAAGCACTTGGTGTGCAAAACTATTTTCATGCGTGTAACCAAACTCTAGTCAGCAACAAACACATAATTCAATCAAATTATGACTTCAGTATTTTAATCAAAATTAAAATATTTTGGAAATAAATACACAATAGATTTTCTCAGAAACTAACCAATTATCACATTTAGAATAGACAGATAATATTAACTTATTTTTAAGAAATCAATTGAAACAGTTAACAGTTAACAGTTGAACAGACAAGGAGATCCGTCTCGTTCTAAAATAGTTAGTCTGATTAGTGATTGTCCGGGTACGGAACTCTAACGGTGGCTCCCGCGCGTAGCACTTAGCTTGAAAAGGGCTCTAGAGGTGGCTCCCACGCGTAGTACTTTGCTTTCGAGTCAGATTCGCTCACATAAACGTAGAATTGATGTCGATCAAGCATCGACCCACACATTTTCACTCACCATGAAAGATGACACTCCAATAGGCCGGAGCCTCAGCCGCCTTATCCCTCCTAGTAGGCTCGACATCCCTTTAGCTATGGGATTCAAACTCAGGGTACGTCATATTCTGGAATATACCCAATCTATGACCCAAATTCTATCATCATCTCATACCCGACCCGGAGAAATGGGAATAGGTACCACGAGTATGAAACTCTCAAACTTTTCAATTAAAAATATTTTACTCACAGATAAGTACAAACAATGCATTATGATTTGAAAATCTTCAAACTCCCCAGTTAAGAAAGTTTTACTTACCTTCATTGAAGTTCTTCTAGAATCAAGCATATTACTACGAAGGATTTATGAGGTTCCTAATCTAGTACATGAAAGGTATCGACACTTCTGAATAAAATCCTGACTCCTGCGGTTATCCAGAAATCGGTCGTCGAAGTTCAACGGCACCGGCCGAATCTCGACAGCACACAAGAAATTCACTGGCAATTATCCGATGATTCAGAGCTCCGATCGTCGATCCATAAGAAGCATTGGAAACCTTAATAAACTGTCTATCTATGATGTGAATCTGGTTATGATCCGACGGTTGGATTTTTGTCAGGTTTCTGATGAAGGCTTGCGATCAGTAGTGTTGGCAAGGATAAAATGGAAAAGAAAGAATGAGGACAGATGTGGCCTTATCTACATTTGGGCTTAGTTTATGGGCTCAAATCTTGAGGCTGGGCTCAAGGATTTGGGCCTATTTAATTGAATAGGTTTGAAGGATTTTGAGTCCACTTTAATTCATTGAGTCATATAAAAGCATATAATGTGTATTTGATCTCGCTTCAAAATAAAATGAATAAAAATAAAAAAAAAATCATAATATCCAAAATATAGTCCAATAAAATATTATTGTAATAAGATATTTTGATTGAAATGAAATAAAAATTGTGATATAAAGAATAATCAAATTTATTTAATAAATTATAAGGGTAAAAAGAAGGGCTTTACATTCTCCCCTCTTTTGAGGAGTTTGGCCCCAAACTCCCATCTATATCCAGGTAATTCTAGTACTACAGCACAAAGTTTAAATGCAATTACCACTCTATCAAGATACGAGGTGCGAATGATTGAAATGTGTACAAGTGAATATTTTTCAATCAAATATGAGGTTGAAAAGATTGTGTGATTTGATAGAGAATAAATATAATTCACATATGAGAAGAAAATAATGAATTGAATAGTAACAAATTAAATAACATGTAAATTAAAATATTAGTATGTATAATGTATAAAGGACAAGAATTTGGTCATTTAAACCACATACTTAAATAGAACCTCAAATTGTGAAACCATTCGATAGAGAGAGTATGACAATAAAGTCATATCAATATTCAAAGTGAGTCAAAAGAAGCAAAATTTTAATAGAAGATAAATGAAGAAAATAATTCGAATGTTCAATCATGAATGAAAGAAAGATTAAAGTAAGATGGGAAATTTGATAGTTGATGCAACGAAAGAAACGAATAGTGAAGTAATTCAAGGTAAGAGAAAGTACAAACTAGGATCTTTTTTCAGAGACGGAATCAATGAAAAAAGTGATGATAAGACAAACAATGTAAGATCAAAAGGTGTATAAATACTCACATATCAAATCAAAGTATTACTAATTCATATTCGCTATGTATAGTAAAAATTGGATTTCTAAGGAAAGCTTATATAGTTTGACCAATGGTCCGAACGTAAATTTACCAGTGAGGAAAAATGATAGAAAGAGAAGTGAGAATTTTTTTTAAGATAACTTGTATAATTTTTGAAACTTACAAATTAAAAGCATACAAATATGAGATTACAAAGAAGTTCTCGGGTAGTAGATAAATCGAAAGGTTTCAGAGGTTACCAATTTATCTAAATCATTAGATGGGAAGAGTTACAACCAAAACTACAACACCATTGGTGTAGCAAATGAAATGAGTGAGCATAAGTATTCTAACAACGGTAGGAGTGTACACTTATTATAAGATGATTAGATAAAGCTCTAGCAGAAAAGACAAGTAAAATTGAACGGCGTTTGAACACAGAGGTGAGGTTAAAGTTATGTTGATTCATTAAAGACAAAACTTATGAGTATTTCAAAATTAAATGATATAAGGAGCTCCATAATCAAGAAAAATCTATCAAGTAGAGAAAAAGGACTACTAAGGTCAGAATATTAGTGGATGACTACTAAAATAAGTATATTCATCTTTCACTGATAAAGAAGAGAAGAATTTGGAAGTAAAATATCGAATCTCTTGAATAGTCAAGTAGATTGGGTAATACGTATTGTAAATATATTAGTGAAGCTAGTCAACATAAGTCTCCTAAAGATCCAGTGACAAATAGGTTAGAAATAATATTTAGAACAATCTAGAGTGAAAGAAAATTAAAAGTATGAGACAAACATTGACACTGATGCAAAATAGTAAATAGCTAAGAACGAGAAATAAAACACAATGTAGAACTTGTTTAAACAAGTGTAAAATAGAAAATATAATTATGAATGGAGATATTCAAGGAATTCAACAATAACTCCAAACCATTTATATGTTCTTATCTTAGTGAATGCTTGCAAGAGCTTAACATTCAAAGAGAAAACGTTGGCAACAAATAGCCCAATAATTTTCAAAGTATAGCTTGAAGGTCAATACAAAGATATAGTAAGTTCCATGATTCGAGAAATATCATAATAAAACAATCAATGACTTGTCTAATTGTTTAAACATCCCAAGTCAGAATTTAGCAATAAAAGGCAGTCAAACAATGTAATTTCTATGAGCAGTTAACAAAAAAAAAATCAAGAGTGTAAAGAAATGAAAGTAAGGTGTTAACCTTAAATATGAAATAGTCGTAAAATACAAAATGGAACAAAACAAGTATTTCCAAGGTATGAGACAAATAAGATATAAATCTTGTCAGAATTTAGGTACAAAAGAAAGACGGCCACGTGGAACAAGACCTTCGAAATTCAATAGAAGTCTCAATTCAATAGATTCGAGAGTAGGTATTAAAAAGAACTTAAATTTAGAAGATAATGTCATAAGAGATGAGAATCTTTAGAAGCAAGATTTGATATTCAGCGTAATGAATATACAAGGTACACCATTCAATCGAGATCCAAGAAAATAATGGTTATAGAGTAGAATAAGTGATCTCGTCATAAAATGAAATCGATAACAGAATATCTAAGTTTACAATGAGGTATTTAACCAGTAGAAAGAATCACAATATAGTTGATAATGAAAGTTTTAGGAAGAGAGGTCAAACTCTCATCGGTTTACAAAAAGTATCACTATTAGACATTGAATAAGAAGCATAAATCCAATTCTTACAAAGAGAAGTCAGTTAAGGGTCATTCATAACAAAATAGAGTCATTTGTAAGGAAGGTTATGAAATTGCGATTCCTCGCAGGATAAGTATTCTAATATTTAGAAGATTACAATAACGACTTGGATAATTTCCAGGTTTAGAATTCGCAAGAAAAATAGATAAACTGGTTATAATTCACCATACGAAATAAAACAATTTAAAAGAAAATACTCTACATTTAAGTGCAAGATCCTCTATGAACGAATAAGTTATTCATGTGGAAAAGAAGCGAGGTGTCGATTGAGAAAAGTAAAGAGATAACTAAATTGAGCTGACTTAATTATCATGAAACGATAATTTGGATAGTAAAAGTCCAAATAATAAAAAATAAAAGGCTTAGCGAGAGGGTAAGCATAAAAGATCATAGTTCTTGTTCAGTCAAAGGAAATGGAACAAAGTTGAAAAGATCAACAAGTAATTAACCAGTTTATGTAAAAGAAATGGTTGGTCGAGATTATCTCTAAAGTAATCAATGACCGCTTGTCTAGTAGGATAATAAAATAAATAATAGGTTGAAGACGGCAAGGTATCATGTGCAATAACTCTATTTTGAATGAAGGTCGAATACAAAGTATATAAACTCTAAATGAAAGTGCAGATGAAATAGTCATTTTGAATGAAACTGAATTAAAGTTTCATTAGATAAGATATAACGCTGATAGTGAAACACTAATATATTCATGTAGATGACTAACCTATTTAGTAGATTATAAATCCTTAAATAACTAGTGATAACTAAAACTTAAATAGTGATTTATGCACCAGAGGTCTCCTCGTATAGCTCGGGGGTTATTTCCTTCTTTGATGGTGATTGATGCTATATCTAAAGTATCCTCCAGCTTGTGTTAGCCTTATGAGAATGTATATCTAGTTTTTTCAATTTTAATCTTCTTTGATGGTCCTTGTTGCAAACTTACGCCGTGCCTCGTGGGGTTGTCTTATAAACTTTCTTCCCATTATTTTCTTGAACAATGATGGCTTGAACTTGTTGATAATCATATCGTGCATCATCCAATAGTTCATCTCCTCAACGCAAAAGTCCCACATCATCCTTTGGTTAAATGAAAACGAACTCACATGACTTCCTTCCATGTCAAAGCAGTGATCGTAATATTGATCCGTACATGCATCATCTCTATTACTTGTTTAGCTCTTTCGTTAATTCAACCCTTTGTGATGTGAAGATCTCCACTCGTTGACTTGACTCTTCGGTTTTTTTTAATGTTTTCATCTTAATAATCAGCATCTGTGACAAATGTAAGTTCACCTTCTACACTTTCTTGACGAAACTTTTGAATTTGACAGGTCTCTAACTCTTTTGAAATTGGTAGTTGAGTCTGAACTCTCATTAGAACATCATGGTTCAGGAATTACTTAGCTAATCAAGCTTCCCCTTGAGATTCGCGAGAAGAGAAAAGTAGTGCTAAAATCTAAATTTTAAGTAAGTTGATGACTTATAAGTAATGAAACGGTTAAGCTCTTGGAATAAGAATAACTCTTCAAGATAAACAAGAACTCATACAAGTATTGAAATTAGAAGGAGGTTGAGGCTACGTAGTAAAAGAATTGATGATCAAATTTGACAATCTAAAGATGAAAAATTCTCACGTCAACCTACTATCTGATGACATAAGATGGTAGTTACTCCTTACTCTGCCAAAGTAATTACTAATATTATAATTCTCAAATCCAAAATGGCAGTGGCATTCATATCATAGGTCAAAGACCCTATCTGGGTACACTTAAGTGCAACTCCTTTGCACTGAATCTCTGATACTACTCCTGCAACGCCCCAAATAAAATACTACCTTAATAATAATAAAATAAATAAATAATCGTTCACCTTCTGTTCGTTAAAACTTGTTGTATTAGTATACTCAATACAATTAAGTTTTATACAAACAAAAACCAAACTGATAAGAGGTAACCCTAGCCAACTTGCCACTCTTCACCGGAAGGATCAAGATTAGGGTCACTCTCATAACGTCAATATCTGAAGAGTTTGGTTTTAAAATAAAAGAGAGTGTGAGCCAAAAGAGCTCAATAAGGGAAAACAAATGAAAGTGCAAATTTTCTTTTAAAGTATAAAATTGATAAGAGTTTAGAAAGTAATTTATATAAGATATCAAAGCACTTGGTCTGTAAAACTCCTTTTCATGCGTGTAACAAAACTCTAGTCAGCAACAAACACATAATTCAATCAAATTATGACTTCAATATTTTAATCAAAATTAAAATATATTAGAAATAAATAAATAATAGATTTTCTCAAAAATTAACCAATTATCGCATATTGAATAGACAGGTAATATTAACTTATTTTTAAAAAATCAATTGAAATAGTTAACAGTTGAACAGACAGGAAAACCCGCCTCGTACTAAAATAGTCGGTCCGATTAGTGAGTATTATGGTACTCTAGCGGTGGCTCCTGCGCATAGGACTTAGCTCTATAATGTGTATTTAATCTCGCTTCCAAATAAAATGAATAAAATAAAAATAAAATCATAATATCCAAAATACATTCCAAATATTATTGTAATAAAACATTTCGATCGAAATGAAATAAAAATTGTGATATAAAGAATAAACAAATTTATTTAAATAAATTATAAGGGAATAGAAGGCTTCACACTCATACGAAATAAGTGTATTTGTATGAATCCCACCGAATCCCTAATTTTGCACTTTTTTTTTAAGACAATTCAGAATTACTAGATTCAGACGAAAATTCTGTTTATCTGCTTAATGTAGAATACAGAGTCCAATTCTTGATTTCTGAAATTGTAAAAGTCAAATTAAGTATTGTATACCCTAATATCAGCATTGTTGAGGGTAATATTTAAATGTGATTTATTTCTACTAAAGCTGATAATCAAATCTTGCAATTAACTAGAGGAACTGGCAAATCATTGCAATGCAAATAACTTGTATATCTCTATTACTACACAACAAACCTACTAATATAAGTGTGACCAACCTACGCATTGAAGCTTTACATTAATTAATCCTCCTCGTGTGTTCTGTTCTAGTCTATGATACAATTTAGTGAGTCCATATTAATCTAGAAACAAGTGCTTAAATAAAAATACATCAGATAATCCTAGTCGAATTGAACATAAAATAATTTACATCTCTAGCACCTGCAAACATCGATGGCGCGAGCAAAAGGGGATCACCATTAGCAAGACTCGCGCACCATCCCCAAGATCCGACGATACTCGGTTCCTCGCGTAATAAAATATTGGAGGGCCGGATGGCGCTGAATACAAGCTCAAGTGATTCTGAGTACGTTGTATTCAGATGGAGAAAATTATTGATGGGGTCGTTCGATCAACGGAACAAATCCGGGAAGGACCACATTATAAATTTTACAAAGCTGTCCGACTCCAGGAATTCGATATGGGCAGCCCGTCCGATTATGGTGTTGAGGTTTCTACCTTGTAAAGAGATGTCGAAATTGACGTCACAGCGCATGAAAATGCGGTGCTCGGAGGAAGGTGCTCGTATTTGGTCCAAGCATTCATTGAGCATCTCTAGAAAAGCTTTCCCCTTTTTTGAGTAGTCTCCTGAAGATGCGGGGCACATTTCGATTCTAGCGGAATGATATGGGACGTAGCCATCCTGAGAAACATGAAACAAACGAGCTGTTATATATTGCACATAACATTCCAACTGCTGTAGTGGAATGAGATTATCATGGACGTTTTAAATTCAGAAGTTATAAATTTTTTTAGGAATAAATACATAAACTATCTTGTGAAGTTTAGCATAATTACGAAAGAAACCCAGTTAATGGCTTTTCTTTTTCTTTTTTTCTTTTTTTTTGGGGAGGGGGGTAACTTATTCCCCAAAAAAACAGTAAAAGTTCACTTTATGCAGACAATGGGGCAAAAATTAAAATGTCATCTCTCGGCGCTCAAATTTGTGTTTGTTCGTGTGCAATTAAGTGGATTAGCAACGAAGATCTATGCTCAAATAAACAGGAGGGCAGGTTTACAAGTTACTTTTACTTTATTGTCTTTACTTGGCATGTTCAATTTGACATCATCTCAATAATATCATTTGAAACATCATGGCAAACCATTTGCTAATTTACAATAGCCAGGTGGTGTTCGGCACTATCATTAACAACCATGTGCCTAATTTTGCGTAAACAGGCGCCATCAGTTTACATAAAACAATAGCGTTGATAGCAATTTGACATGCCTATATTTGTAGAAGAACGATGCGTAGACACACAATAAATCCTAAAAGTAAAAGGGGGAAAAAGAAGTAAAGATAATATACAATGATTCGGTGAACCTGCAAAGTAGGAGGTGCACTACCTACCTGGGGTGAAGATAACAGAATAATGTTTTTGAAATGCTCCAACGTCTTTTGCTGAAAAAATAGTCAAAATAAACAAAATAATCAGCACAACAGAAAATTAACAATAGAAACAAATCAACAGTCATTCTCTCTGTCATCCCAAACATGCCAATTGATTATAGAAACAAATGCATATATTCTCCTAAAGTACATTTATCATACAAGTGAGTATATCAGACAATAAAGTTCAGAGAGCATCCAAAATATAAGAAATATCCCTAAATAGCTGCAACTCATATTTCCGCCTGCAAATTTACATCCTACCAAAAGCCTCCCCAACTAATCACAGTTAAGAACCGAAAAGTAAATAGAAATTTCACATTATCCCTATAATGGAAGTCATTTTCTCCTTAAAAATTATCACTTCACTACGGTAAATCAACTCAACTAACAAAGCCAAATTTCCTACTACTGGCAATGTATTTCACTAGTTCAACCTCAATAAAACAGCAACATACCCAAAAGTAATTAGTGGTAAGAGTTCAATATGTACCTGACACAGTTTGTACAAGAAAGTATTTTGCAGATCAGGATCATCGGTGAAAGTCAATTGATGAATGCACTGTGTCCCCTTTAGCTTCTTCAAGAGCCATAAACCCCCATTAAATAAAGAGTTTGAACTGTAAAGATAACCCAGATGTGGGCCAGAAACTGAGAGATATGTATGCAGGTATCTCAAATATGGTTCCATAATGCTCTCTGCAGGATAAATATTACAATTAGTAAAGCTAAAGTTATTTGGAAAGAAGTCTCTTTTCTTTTCTTTTCTTTCTTTCTTTCTTTCATGTTTTTTTTTTTTTTTTGAAGTTTTAATGCCAAAACCTGTCAGCGCAGTTCTCAAGATGATATTTCCAATGGAATGTCCAACAAAGCTAAGCTTAATCGTTGTCAAGACCCCAGATCTAGACGCCTTATCCATTTTCTTTTTGATAAAAGATACAACTTCTTGTGCTAGTCTTTGTCCCATTTCTCTAAAATCTCCAGATGTTTTATCTTCATTGGCTTCCGACATAAGAAATTCCACTTTTGGATCCATCAGAAGCCATTGATTCCGGACAAGCCTTAAATCTAGATGATGTCCCTGCACAAATAATGAATCCTTGCAATTAAAAAGTGTATTATAAAAGCCTGAAACAGCTTACAGAACAAAGTCATGAACTAATTTTTCCTTTCTGGGAAGCCATAACAAGCGTAGGCATTACAATTCAATTCACAAGATAAAAGGTTGAATTTGAGCTACAGAATAATAAATATAGCATTAAGCTTAATGATCATAAAAGCCTATCAATGTAACCAGAACACCCAGAGTACAATAAGTTCTACCAAATTACAAGCGAGCATATAGCATATGACACCAAACCCATACCATATATGAACCTAAACTTGAGCTTCCAATCCCAAATCAAAAGAGAATCAGAGAAAGATTATAACAGCTAAATAGGTTTGCACTTAGTAAGATTGATTCCAGAAACTACAACTGAATCGTACAAAAATTGATTCGAACGCGGATAGATGGGGCTACCTTCAACAGAAAAACCAAGTACTTATGGCCCACACCATATATATTTTGACCGATCCAGAGATAGCTGACATACACCACTTAGCTATTCTCCGATAAAGATAGATAATATAAATTATTTAAGGCCTTAAAGAGAATGGACCATTTTGAGGTTTTAAGTTGGAATAAGAGAAGTGGCTCTGCCCAAGTATTACTACACAACGTATCCTTGCCAACACATCCTTTGGTCCTTTAGATTTTTCCTTCTATGGTACACATTAACTTGTTTTAGGCTTACACCAAACTAAACATCTATATATATATATATATATATATATAAAGAGAGGACCACGTATAAATAGAAGTGGCCTCTTTTTCCCGACAATTTTTTTTTCTATTATTAGTAATTTAAATTCATTAATTAATATTAGTATTGTATGTTTGAAGGTTGAAAATATTAATTACAATTATTGTATGTAATGTTTGTCTAAACTACATTAATGATCATTTTGTGTTTCTTTTTCATCTTTTAAAAATCAATAAATTTTTTTATTTTGTACCCATTTTTATGTATAATCTATAAAATTAATTGTCTTTTGACAATCGTCGATTTGACATCCATATATCATATATATAACATAAAAAAATTATATCTATCTATCCTACATAAAACTAAGTTTATATTTATATATCTATCTCAAGTGAACAATACCAAATAAGTCTAAAATATGTTTTATGAAAATATGAATATTGAATTCAAAATTATTGCTGAGTACATAATATCATAAAATAACTAGTTAGCAAATATCATAAATTCGATTTATATAAATAATAGTTAAATTTATCAAAATAACTTAATGGTCTTAGATAAAATTAATTTGTAATTATATATAATAGCCTTAATTCTTTTTACATTATATACACACACACAGCACACACATACATAAATATATATATTATTTAAAAACAAATACTTAAGAAATAAAATTTAAAAAACTATTTAACAAATAGTGACTAAAATCAAAAATCCAAACTTTCAGTTCAATCGACCAACCATTGGGGTCAATAACTAAAACGAACAAAAAAGTAAAAATAATAAATTAAATAATTTTTTATGTATTAAGAAAATAAAAACAAATAAATTAATTAGTTTTTATGAAAATATTGTCTTTGAAAATCACAGACATTCATGATATTTCATTCATCAACTTAAAAATAATATATTCCAGATATATTAGTCAATATATTCAATCAACAAAGATCATAAATAAAATGTTGAAAGATAGAAAAGAAAAAGGGGAAATAATAATAAAATTAATATTATACATGTTACATTGGTGTCCTTGTCCCACATAGAGAAAATAAATTAAACAAAGATATATCGAGGGATTATAACAATCATTCGAAGCATCAAACAAGTGACTTAATATATATATATATATATATATATATATATATATATATATATATAAAAACACTAACGGATCAAATGTTCGGGTCAATTAATGGCCTAAACAAATAACGTAACATATATATTATTCTTATAAATTGAAAATGAGTAAATTAAGTAAGCTATTTATAAATATCAGATTTAAAAATCATAAACATTCATATTCATAAACTTATATATAATAATTCAAACATATAAATTTATATACTAAATTATCAAATATGTGTTATTGTCTCACATAAACTAAATAGAGTTAAGTAGATGAGAAATGTGAATATAAACAAGAATGAGAAAAGCAAGCATCAAGCACGTGGCTCAAAAAGGTACCAATGAGCCAAATGGTTTGGGTTGGGTCGTCTAATCAACCGCTAAAACGATTGGGTTAATAAAGGTTATATAAACAACTAAGTGAACATATAATTTTTTTAATGATTTAGATAACTCATTGGGTGTTTTAGTGAGTGTTCAAAAATATAATAAAAAGTTTCTCATTATTCTTATTAATACAGTCATTTTTTCACTCATTTTTCTAAATTTTTTTCTCTTATATTTTTATATTTAACATGATATCCGTATATTTTTTTATATTCTCAAGGCATTTTGTCTCTCATTTGCACTCATCCAATATAAAAAGGAAAAATATCAAAATTATACAGCACTTCATTATATTACACTGCATGTATCACGTGCAGTTTAATTAATGCAAATTGATTTAAATTTGTTAGTGTTTGTTGTTTATTGCATGAACATCTTTATTTGTTTATCAATATAAATATATAATTTACACTTCCGTGTGTGTGTGTGTGTGTGTGTGTGTTCCGTGTAACGCACAGGTTCAACACTAGTCAAAGCAAACAATCCTAACTTGGATTTCTTTTCCAGTCATATAGTATGACTGAGAGACTAGAAGGAACCGAGAGAATTGTCTTCAAACTCTAATAATGAAAAATGTCATCAACTGTAGACCATTTCTGAGTACTTACACCAACATACATCCTCATATCAGCGGAAAGACCAGATTTCATTATAGCTAAAATACAAACTTCAAAAGATTAGCAAACACTTGATAGACATTTCTAACAGTTACGTCTTACAGTTTTAAACATCCAGATGAAAAGCAAGCAATGAGGGTATATAAGTCAAGGAGACTGTTAGTTAGGTGTCTTATACGCATCATCGAACATACCTGGAATCCATGGACAAAAACAACAATCTTCAGAACACGACCATTTTGACGAGTAGCAACAGATAACTTGTTTGAGGGGTTAGAGTCAACCCCAACAATCAAGCTATTTGTATCTTTCTGGTCCAGTTGGCTAAAGTAAGAATTCCCACTGGTTGAACGTACAGGTGCATTAACGACACGTTCTACAACTACAATGGGAATGCGTGATGGGTCTTCAAATATTTGCAAGTCTTGAATAGACCGATTGTTCATCTGCAGCAAAGCAATACTTTCTAAAATCTACAACCAATTGAGAGTGTAACAAGGACTTATCAAGAAACCTCACCCTCATTTGTGCAATACTTCGCCTATGAAGCTCCACGCGCATAATTGCAGTCTGTACAGGCTACAAACACCGAAACAAAATTAAACAAAACTGGCTTCTCAAGCTAATAAAGAATACTGAAAACGATATGAATGGAGTAATAAGCGGTGGCAGAATTACATCAATGCTGGACTTCCGTAAATGTCCTCTACCACGTGATCCACGGATAGACGAATCATCCACCACACTGCTAATATATTGATGAGGCATCTCAACTTTAGTGTAAACCATCCAGATCGACCATTCAGCTTTCCGCTCAACAGCCCACTGATTGCGAAGAAAATCAAGAATCTTCTTTATGTTGGCCCTGAGAGAGAAAGGCAATCAGTTTCTGTACTCATGTACACGATACCCAAAAAAAAGAATGAGAGTATCCAAGGGTTGTGCTGTGATGCACAAAATCAGAAAGATGTGTAATTCTTTTAACATAAGTTTAAGAGGAAAAGGCATACCTATGAAAGTTTAAAAATGTACTCCACAAGTGAAACAATTGATTGCCAATCAAATCAAATGACTTGAGTAGTTCATCCTCGGACATACAATGGAGAAAATCATCTTGATGGCGATCAACTTCACCATTTGGTTTCTATTCAAGGAATAAAAGCAATGGATATAAAGGTACCAATAGTAAACACAATAAGAAACCAATTTGAAAGAGGCTTAAGGAGAATCATAGTAACAAAATCTTAGCCTCGAGTCTTCAACGCACCTCATTGAGGGAAACGCTTGAAACTTGTCCTGGAACTTCAACATCAGATATAGGCTGATCTGACCTCGGACTGGAACCAAGTAGTTCATTAGGAGTAATATCTTTGATATCAATTGGTTGATTGATAGCCTTGCTCATCTTCTGTAGCTCTTCCAAAAGTATGTCGCGCGCACTTGATAATGATTTCACAAGCATAGCCTGCTCAAGACAATGACAAATTAGCAATAACTTTACCCTACAAAAGCAAATGCAGGAGAATGAAATTGGCGTGATCCGCATGAAGCATTAGAGGATCACAGAATAAACCTTATATGTCGATGGGAATATGAATGCAACAAAAGTTAGTTGATGAATTATCATCAGAAGGCATCCTTGTGTCGAAAAAACTACTAACAGAGAACAAAAATTATAATCTTACAAAATGATGTTCAAATGCCTGAAATTAGCTTGGACAAAAAGATATTTATTTATTATAATCTGATCCTATAAAATACACCAGAGTTGGGCTAACAGTATGAAGTTTACATTAACATTAAAGTGAGAACAACTAGATCTATAGAGGCAAACGCATAGGAAAATCCAGGGCCTTGAATATGAAACAATAAATGATAAAGCAATTCAAAAAAGAATTAATGACTGTCTTATGAGTATAATGTTAGAGCAAGGAAGAATTGCCAGTAAAATAGAAAACTGAGAAAGCACATACTTGCGCTGATTTATCATGCTCTCCGTTGGTATCATCTTCATTAGTGCAAGGATCACTGTAAGAACACAATTTACATACTGTTACATCAACAGACAGTTATAAAGAATAAAGGTTGGCCCAAGAGAACAAGCAGGACTGAAAGTAAGAGATCTGGCATTGTTTAACTACTATGATCGTCTACATATGTTGGAATACATGAGCTTACTAAAAATAAAAAATCTCAAAAGTGGATAATACACACACACACACACACATGTATAGGGAATTGATGTGGAGCACAACTGCTTAGTTGGCCTGCCACAACAAATACTCACATCAGCATAAAATTAAATAATAAATAATAATAATAATAATAAATACTAATATAACGCATATATAAAATCATCCAATTATATGATTATTTTTCCCCTTCTAATATACAACTGAAATCGAACAAAAATGAGATCTATAAGACACATCTGAGAAAATTAAAGATGGAATGTGAGTGGTTTTGTTACTTCTGGTAGTGGTGACAGTAAATTTATTTGTAAAAAATGGAGACGGAGAGTCGAAGAGGGGGTAAATGCAAGAAAAAGGGCTAAGGCTATGAAAATAAAGACAAATCATAAGCAAGACCAATTGCTATTTTGGTTTTTAGGATTGTGAAAAGGGTTCGAAGTCTGAGGTCAAAGTTCAACCATTAATGGGTGTATATTTTGCTATATCTGCCATGGTGAGTTGCTTCCTTTTTTTTTAATTAAAAAATAATAATATTAATAATAATAAACTCATATAATTGGATAATTTCATATATGCGTTCTTTTTAATATATGTGTGTGTGTGTGTTTATCTGATGTGAGTATTTGATGTGGCATTCCTACTATGTGTGTATGTGCGTCTGGTTATTTTTCTATTTAAGTGAGTATTACTGTTTAGCATAGGACAATTTAGTATTAATTGAGTTTGGTGGCTATAAGTTGGGTGGGATTATTTCCGGAGGAGAACTTCGTGTTCAACGGCAAATTTGCTGGGCATGTCTGAGAATTATCTTATTTTATTTCATTTCGATTATAATTTTTTTTTTTATATCATCAAACCCTTGACTCTATCGTATGTGTGTGTATATACACACATCATGCAGACAAGAAGAATTAGCCTATGCTTTGGGTCCAAGCCCTGTCCGATAGAAGCCTCATAGTCTCATCACTTGTGAAAACAAAATATAAAAGGGGAAGGAGAAGAAGACAAAGAAGAAGATAGGAATGAAACACCCATGCACAGTAATAAGATTTGAACAAAGAGGAAACAAACCTGGGTACCTTCGGCGAGGAGGTGTAGACCTCACTTCTCAGCAGGCTGACATGTACACTTGTATCAACTAACACAGCATGAAAAACGTCAAAATGAACTGGACAATACGCATGCAATCCCAAAAGAGCTTTGGGAGGGAGTCGAAATTCATGGACTGCGGCAGGGCTTGTATCCAAACAAGCCTTAAGATTTAACCTAAAACAGTACAATGACATTACCAAATTCAAGCTTAAAAACTCAAACCTCTCTTGATTCAGTTCATCCGACGAAAGGATAGAAAAATTGAGTGCAGTAAATAACATTTGACAAGAAAACCATTAGAAAATAAAATGTCAGCTAACCTGTTCTCTAACACAGGACTGTACAAGAGCTCGAACCTCAGGATAACAGCAGAGGTGGATGAAACCTGGAATTTCAATAGCAAGATAGATTTCACAACAACATAAACACTCGGATATGAATTTAAATGTGTTTTCAAGCATGCCACTTCACAAGTGTCCTCCAACAAAAACTAAATCAGAAAGGCTCTAGTTTTAGCTTTAATATCACAAGAGCCACTTCAGCTCCACCTCAAACCCAAAGTTTGATATCCCCTCCAAGACATCTATCAACAACTGGCACTTTTTTAAGACACAATTTTATATCAATATTTCAAATTCTACAAAAATACTTTATCCACTTGCTTCTCTATCTTTTTCGGTGTGTTTCTTCCCCCATAAAGTTACATGTGTAGCCTACTTATATGTATAAAAAATGTTTATACATGAATTGCTCCATGTTTCATGTCCATAACTCCAATCAGAATGTTACCTTAGATTTGCTAAGAGATATATTAAAAGAGGCCATCATTGCCAAAAGAACATCCTGTCTCGCATATCTGATACGAAAAGGTTGTGTTGAAAAGCTATGGTCTGTGTCATCAATTCTCCAGACGCCATATATATCATCAGAACCCAAATCAGGAGCTGCTAAGATAGAGAAAGTATGTAAGTCTATCTGACTTTGGATTGGTCAAAGATCACGCGACCTGTTAACTATGTAATTCAAGAACCAGGCAAAGTAGCAATGATACAATGAAACAAAAAAAAAAGAAAATAGAACTATGGAGATGGCTAAGCTTCTTATAGAATTTTGGAATATTCACGAGTCAAGTCCAAAGAGATGACAAGTCGATATAGGTTTGAGTAAGCAACCTATCAAAAATAGTTTCTCTTTCTTTGATAGACCATAAATAAGGTTGAGATAAGTACACTAGATGGGGAAGAAGTCTCTGGAATTTATTCCTATTCAGGTTCTTATTTAGAAAATTTGCAGTAGTACACCGAGGGTTTAAAATTTTGCCACACAACATATTGCAGTGCAGATTAACCAATTGACCATGTATCTTTATAATTACCTTCATATTGTACAACTCTAGATGGTGTCCCGAAGGAACCAGAATTGCCATCCTCCCACTTAATTGTAATCTTGAGTTGATACCAACTGAAAGAAAGCAAACACAGCAGCATAAGGCTTAACCAACAAAGCCAATTGTAAATAGACAGAGAGAGGAGAGAGATAAAAAAGAAATACGAAGTTGAACTAATATTACACTAACCCTTGCTGAAACAAGTCGAGGTTGTGAAATCGGTGAATGTAAATAGAAATCTCATGTACAGCTTCCAACATTGGCCCATCAGACATTTCATGATTGGGTTTGAGACCGTTAGACTTCACGTACAGCTGCTTCTGTGACTGAGAAATATTTGTCTCAGGAAAGGGCTTCGCATCAGGCCCATCCAACCTCTTGGGATTCATTAATGCTGATTTATGAAAACCGTTTATCATCCATTTGAGACGTTGGAGTAAAACTGACATTTATAATGTACTTCCGCACTGGAAATTTGCATCCCTCCGATTCCTCAGACCCAAAAACATATCTCTATTGGATCAGTGTTGGCCTTTAAGCAAAAGATATTGCAGCATTTCAATTACGCAGCAGATGGAATGTGAAATACTGCCAAAATGAGCCCCTTCACCAGAAAACTTCTACACCATGAGAAATGATGCTTTCATCAGTATTTAATTAATTAAACTAAAGGCAGATTATCTATTAAGCTTAATGTTGAGATTTGCAGAGCCCAATGATAAACATAATAAACAAAAGTTTCCTGAACAACACCCATTCACTAACGGAAAGTGAGTCGAAACATATAATACAAAGGCAGACATTTTAGA
Organism: Phtheirospermum japonicum; assembly: GCA_014905375.1. NCBI lineage: Eukaryota > Viridiplantae > Streptophyta > Magnoliopsida > Lamiales > Orobanchaceae > Phtheirospermum > Phtheirospermum japonicum. Next base: position 1,721,858 of record BMAC01000014.1, on the reverse strand, counting down.
TTTGGGACTGTGGTGTTTCTGAACAACTAAAGTTGGTTTCTTGTTTCTGAAATCACACTACCTGTCCTTTAGAGCAAATTTATATAGACATCGGAACCAAATCCCCTAATAAATCTTTGTAACTACATCTTAGTAAACGAGTGGTTTTGATGTGGCACAATCAGCTAATGCTTGAAGTATAGAAGCCATACTGAACACCTATTCTTTGTAGAAGTTATAATAAAAGTTTTGCTGTAAGAACACTTCACACTCACTCTCTCCATAAACTGATTATCAATCAGACAAGTTCAAGCAGACTAAAATCTAATAATATTCTAGCATTACTTACAAGCATGAAGAGGGGGAACTTTGAAAAACAAAAACTAACCAAAAAAATATAGGAAATTCGACATATCCTAATTCGTATGACCAAACAAAGTAAATAAATACACACAATGTAAAAAGAAGGAAGGGGAAAAAACACGAGAAAATGTTTTCGAGAGTACATAGACTACTCAACGAATAATAGGAGAGCACAGAACAAGATTCTAGCAGATAAATTACGGAGAAACTAAAAGGCATTGCATTTATATCCACTGATCCAATTAAGGGGTTTAATTTTTCAAAATGAGTTGGAGAAACCTGGAAACGGGGCTTTGATTCCTCTTATTTTGTCCTGGATTTCTGAGAATTGACAGTTGCAACCGACACGGTGCCGAAATGGAGAGGCTGACGCTGTGACCCTGGCGGCGGCGGCGGCGGCGCGTTAGAGAAGAGGCGCGATTAGCGGCGGGAGACGGAGAAAGGAGAAGGAGAAAGTTGAAGAGCTTTTAAGAGCTAAGGACGTGTTTGGACAGCCGAGTTAATTACGAGGGAACTTTTTGGATTACAACTGGCATGAATCATATGATATATTATTCATCGTGTCTACTTTATATATTTAATTTTTATTTTTGAATTTTTGGTTCAAAAAGTATAATACATTGTAGAGTTGCTGAGCTAGAGCATGCCAAAACATGTACCTATTTGCAATGATTTAAGAATTTGACCTGCGAGCAAATTGAGCAAATCTGCCTCCCTATCGTTTTTTCAATAGGTCGGACTAGCTTAACGGACGGTTTAGCTAATCTAATGAATGTTAACTATTTTTCTATTAATGTGATATACTTATTACAGTGCCTATATTCCTAAACAAGATAAATATTATTATTTATATATCTATATAAGTATCCAATATTTTTCAACATTCACTAACCTCTAAATATAATACAATACTAGTTTGGAAACTCACCCTGCGCGGAGCGAGCATATCCAATAAGTATATAATATTTAAAAGATAATATAAAAGTTTATTAAATTCAAAAAAATAATTTAATAATACAACATATTGAAATTGTTCATTTGAAATTTTAAAAAATTTACTTGTAAACAACATATGGTGTCTTATTAACAATATTACATCGTCGTCACAATTTAGAATCTTTAATCATTTACAACTCTTGACTCGAAAGATTGCGACGTAAAGTTATCCATGGCTAAAAATTGGTTTCGGTAAATACAAACCAATATTACGATACAAACAATAAGCGTAAACTGTCTTCTTTGAGATTTGAACGGAATCCTACTGTCCGAAGAGCTCAATGCCATGCGTGGGATGTAAACATTCGTCCCAATATTAGTTTCTGACAAAATCTTTGATTTAATAATGCGATCTCCAAGTTGGATAACAACTAATCTAATATCATTACATAGTTCTGAAACTCAATCCATGTTTCGAATCAATATAACCGAAACTCCAACTTTGAACTTCAAAATATAATTTGGGATTCTTGAGTACTTTATCGTGTTTCGAAAATCTGTCGAGTACACTTGATGCTGAGCTTCTCCGTTCACGTATGTTTTGCAAATTGTGTCAAATGTGAGATATACTCTTTCATCTCCTGGAAGTATTGACACCACGTATTCATTTACAGTTTCAACAATACTATTAGTTGGAGTAAGAATAGTTCTTTATTCGAAGAATGAGTGATTGGAAAAATTGTCATCACCAATTTTGAATATCCAATGCGAGAAATCCTTAATTTTACATTCACCAATTTCCAATTCTTTTAGACTCTTAACTATCAATATTCGGATAGATATGCGTCACTTTTTTAATATTATTTTTTCAACTCGTGTCGTATCGTATTGGTAAAAAATTAACAAAATAAATATTCTAAAAATTAAAATATAAACTAGGGGGTGCGCGCGCGCATTGCATGGGAATTGCAAACAATTACTAATTATTAATACTAAAAATAAATATTTAAAAGGTGGACAACAATTTGATCACTTCAAATTATGAAAACTTCTTAGTAAACTATATTATTTATTCTATTTACCTTTTCTGACAACAAGTGTTTATAAAATAATATTTTTCTCTACTTACAATTACTTCTCTTAATGATGTGATTTGTAAGTGGTAAACGAATATCACGGTTGTATTCATAGTTTTGAAAGGTTGTATTCATAATTTTTAAAGAGTTACTCATATTCATCTTTTTTTTCTCTACTTACAATTACTTCTCTTGATGATGTGATTTGTAAACGATAAATGAATATCACGGTTTTGTATTCATAATTTTGAAAGGTTGTATTCATAATTTTGAAAGATGAGATTGTATAACTTAAGATCCAATTGAAATAAGTTTTCTTACCTTGAGTATATCTATTGCACAATAGAGCTTCAAATATTTGATAGCACTTAAACTTTTACTTTTGAATTAAAAGAAAAATCTTCGAACTTTTTCATCACATTGTAATGTTTATCAAGAAATTCAAATCGTAATGTACATTAGGAAATTCATCATTTCTTGTTGTGTTTGACATCTATACAATCCAACCATAACACTGGTCCAACACGTGTCAAGACATAAACTTGGAAACTTGATAATTAAAAAATGAGAAAAGAAAAATTGGTACAATTAAATGGAATTACCTTGTATGTATTATTCAAATCATACTTTTCTAAAACAAGAATTCACTTTTAATATAAACAACGTCATTACCTTGTATGTATTATTCAAACCATACTTTTATGAAATAAGAATTCACTTTTAATATAAACATATACTAAAATAGATCCCGCTCAATCACAGTCTAATACTTCCAATTTTTGGATATTGTCCCCTTCAATTTCTTTTTTAGATTTGGAAAAAAGGAAACTCAGTATTTTGCTTTCACACACACACAAACGCAAGCACGAATAAATATAAATAAATAAATAAATAAATACAAAGACAATATCTCACCTAAATCAACGAAAGAGGAAAAGAAGGTTACAGTCGGTCTATCACTTCGAATCAATATTTTAGAGCTCAAAGTCTTTAATAGTCTGGTTTTATTCAATGAACAGATCATGCAACAACATTTTACATCAACCCACTTCTATAAGAGTACAAACTCACCTCTATTAACATAATTATTCAAGCTTTGTAAGTTTAAACAAAAGATCAACAACTTCATCTTCATCAAGCCTTTCGATTTTCACTATCCGAAGAACATTATATCCACATAAAAACCCATAAGGACTAATAACCAACGATATAACCATGTAGTACTGCCAATACTTTATGATGTCTCCAACTGCCAAAAGCTTTAGTTGAGAATTCGCCCAATTTCTGCATATTCCAAACCCTTATTTATTTTGTCATAAAGAGATACAAAAAAATTGATAGAAAGCTATATTACATGAAATAAAATTCACATAGAGACCAATACTTGTCCTGCTCATCAATAAGTATGACTACATATGTAGTTTTCACGAGTATTAGCAAGTATTTTGTACATTCCTACAAACCAAAATCACCCAAGACCAAACATAAGCTACCTATCCTTCAAAGACTTCAATAGGAGACTTGCATCGTAAAAAATAACAAAAGGATAATTATACTAACAGCATATTTAAAAACAGAAAATAGAAAGAAAAAAAAAAGAAAGAAGATGAGACATCACGGTAATAGGGATGAAACGTGATGATTCAGACAAAAAAAAACAAAAAAAAACACAAAGATGGTCTTAACGACAAATTACATACATTACAAAGAAACCCGGCGATACTAACGGCCAAATCCATCAGGATTCCGTCAGTATATGAAATACTGACGGCCTCCTGACGGATAATGGCCGCAAGTATTTTTGCGGTCAGGATTCTAGTATCCTGACGGGAAATTATCTCATCCTGTTTCCGCCTGGCCTTCCTCCTGATTTCTCCACCTCCTCAGGCCGCTGAAACTCCAACAGCCACCTGTTCCAAGTCGTCTCCCCTACAATAGCAGGTATCGTCCCACTCTCAATGATACGCCTTCCTCCACTCGTATATACGACTCTTATAAGCCTCCCGCATCGATACATAGAATGCCGTCCCTGATGGCATTCTCGTCGTACATACGAGTGTCCCACCACACACCAATCCCTACAAAAGAAATACAATTAGACAAAATAATTAAGCAATTCACTTAACATAAATAAATAAAAAATACTTTAAAATTACCCTAAAACGAGACCACCACGTCTGACGATGGTTGTCCGGGATGTGCTCGTATTTCCACCCATCTGGGTGGATACGAGCCTCGT
>BMAC01000014.1:1672026-1706417 GCA_014905375.1 Phtheirospermum japonicum | reverse complement strand
CTATCAAAATGCAAAACGGTTAAAAAAAATTCAAGGAACCAAAATCTGTCGAAATGCGAAATGATTACAAAACACAATCTAAAATACCATTTTGACCAAACCTAACAAAATAGAGGAGACTGATTTATTCGAGAATAATTGTCAATTCGCAGGAGTTAGTTTTTTTTTTTTAATTTTTAAATAATTATTATTAATTTTTGTAGGCCAAGAAAGAGAGTGAAATTCAGAAACAAAGAAAAAAATTGAATAGTGCCTATAATCCTCAAAATTCGAAAAAAAAAAATTGTATACGATGGACAGTTTGTTTACAAAAGGGATCACAATCAAAATATGAAAATTATACTCACGAAAAGATCTCAAAATAAAAAATATTGGGGAACCAAAATTTGTATACGATATAAATAATAAAATTATCATACGAAAATGATTACAAAAATAAAACATAAAATACCATTAATCTGAGGAGAAAATAGGGAGAATCTGTTATAAAACAATCAGAATATGAGAACTTAAGAAATCGGAGATCTAAATAATAATCAAAATATAAAAATTATCATTCAAAAACGATTACAAATATACAATATAAAACACGACTTTTAGTTCAATAACTTTAGAATCTGTGTCGGTAAAAAAAAAAGGAATAAAGTAAATGAAAAATACAGAACAATTGTACTCATGAAACTCCACAACACATCAAATAAATCATAAAAAATAGGATATAAAAGTAAAGTTAGACGAAATTCAGATCTCAATATAATAATCAATAATAAATCCTTAAATTGTTAGTCTACAAAATGAATATTTCAAAAAATCTAACATCTGGCAGTTATTGAATTCCGATAAGAACTTGAAAACGTAGGAAGCAGTTGAGAATAGGAGCGTGATGGAGGAATAAATTTAAGAGCAAACAATAACAAATCATCAACACAGGCAATTATCAATAATAAATCCCAAAATTGTAGGTCAAAAAAATGAACATTTCATAAAGAAAAATAAAATAATATAAACAAAGATAAAAAAAAAAGGATGAAGCAAATTCTTAATAGCGTCGAGGCGAGTGGGAAGAGAAATTTTGTGAGCAAACCCTTAGATTTTTAGGAAGACGAAAGAAATGAGAAAAGTGTTATTTTATACCATTGACAAGTTTAGAAAATTATGTTCAGAACACCTGCTTCTTCACTGGGAATATCCTGACCTACTTCACGAAAACACGTTAGAAAAGACCACCGGGGGTTTTCTGGTGGAAACCTCTATGATGCTTAAGTCAGTTAAGCGTTTTAGATTGGAATAAGCAAAATTAGGAGAAGAATGCTTAGAATGTCATACCTCTCTCAGCCTTGTGGCTGAGATATTTATAGTTTTTGCTCAGTGGGGCCTTTTCGGGATCTCGAAAATAGAAAATCCACGAATCTCGGGCCGTTACACAAGCCTATCTGACCTGGAAGCTTCCTTCCTGAAAACATATCAACTCTGTCACTAAGCTCTCCCAATTCCTGGCCTGACCTCTTAAAACCTTATCCAAGGCTCCCAATGAGGTCAAGAAAGTCTTTATCAGGATTATAGGCTTGTCTTCAGCCTCGCCTTACCTCATGCTAAGGTCACCAGTTCATCTCATCCCCACCAGGTCTACCAGGGTAAACCGTCGCACAGGATGTTTTGACCAGATCATCCTACTCGGGGCAAGTAGAGGCGTGGCCCCACCGCCATAGCTTTTCCTGACCTGAACAGGATAAATCCCTCCTTTGAGTCGCAAGCCCAGATCAGGATCAATTTTCTTAAGTCTCGCGCCGAACTCCCCCCACTTTTCGTTTCAGAGTTAAAGTGGCAACTCGGGTCATCCCACCCAAATTTTACTTTCCTATGCCTCTTGATTTCAACAGGTCAGGCATATTTAGGTCATACCAATAAGACAGGCATATATATAATATCCCAGTTTTCTTTATCAAGAAATTCCTTTCATAATCAATATATTGAGTATATGAATTGGAGTCAAGTGTTTTTGTCTATGACTGAATATAATATATGTTCATAAACAAATGCATTATGCATTCATGCTCTCTTAGGATAATTAATTAATTTTAAGGTGCCTTTCGAGGGACAATTTTTTAGCAGTATAAAATGAAAGTAGTGGTGCAACTCTCGATACTAAATATAAGAATGATCTTTTTGTTACCTGTTAGTATCCTAACTTATCGTGACAATCTTGTTGCATCTAGCTTTATTGGAATCCAAATTAAGACGCCTACTCTCCTTAAATTCTTTTGAACTTGTGAATATGGCCAATAATATATATAATTTTTTTTTGCCTTCCTTACTATACTTAAGGGATGCTGGATATTTAATCGTATTGAGTTTCCTTTTTAGTTCATCGGCTTTATGTTATGTTCCTTGCAGGTCGCTAGCTTCGTTCGCTGCTAAACTACGCCTTGAGCTTCTATCGAATAAGAGGTCTCGCGAGATTGGGGAATCTAGTAATTCGAATAGGACAAGAAATAAGCTTTCCATGGTACTGTAGAAAAAGAATTAAGGTACAAACACAACATTTAGAAGCCGAAAGAGGCATGATTCTATCAGAGAAACGTGAATGGCGAGATTCGTGTTAGTATGTTGTTTTGGGTTATTTTTTTCAAATCATCATCTATTAAGTTTTGTTTATTTACAAAACATAATTACGAGTACAAGACACAAATGTTGAGAAATCCCTAACCTTGAGAGTTTCAGAAGAGACCATTTTCATTTATTGTTTATTTCGCAATGACTAATGGCTATAAACAAGAGTTAGGGTCAAACTCTCTCCAACGTTGGTTTGTATTTTTCAAGACCAGTGTTCAGACACGACCAATTTTATGTCGCGATTTCTCTAGTTAAGCGTCGTAAATGGTTAAAAAAATTATATGTTGTGACAACGATGGTATCATGTGAATAAGACAATTAATGTAGTCTTGAGGAAGTTTTTAAAAATTAAAAGTGAATAATATTTTGTTTCGTTGTATTAATAATTCACTTTATGTAGTTATTGAATATTTTTGATAAATTTTACGTTATTTTGCCTTTCTTCAATATACCCGCATAATACGCGGATTTCAAATTACCAATATCATGATAGTTTAAAAATATAGATATTTGACTTCAAGTTATTAATTGATTAATTCCTAAATTTATGAAATTTATAGAAAATATTGACCTCCTCAATTTTGGTAACAAATTATTTTTATATTAATTCTTTAATTAAATGTGTTTTATGGATAAATAATTTTTTATTCATATTTAAACTATAAACAATCATATTTAATTTTGAGTTATTTACTTCTATTCTACACACTAAACACATTTAATTACGATTTCGATATTTGTATTTAAATATGTCCATTGAAAGTTTATATCATTCATAGCTAGCCAATTTTAATTAGTTAAAATTACGAAATTCACGACTTTTTCTGTAGTAAACGAAACAATGTAGGAGGATTAATACACACAACTAATTGTTTTAAGTTCCAACAATGATAATTTTCCTTGATCGTTTTATGTGCGATTGCGATCTACAAGTCAAGGACAATCTCTCTCATGTTTATTTTTTTCTTTTTGATAAAATAAATATTTAATCATGGTTAATTATATGTTACTTATATCAAAAGTAAATATTCGTAAGGGCTTAAAAATCACAATCTATGATGATGGGAAACTATGGAGCAATAAAACTACGAATACTATGAGTAATTATGTTTTTTTTTTTTTAATGTGAAAATTACATTACTTCCATTAATAATCTATTTATGAGCCAAAATCTTGATTTCATTATGGCAAGAGAATAATGATTTGATTTTATACTACTTGAATTTATTTATTTATATATATTCACTTAGTTAACTATTATAAATAATTCAAAATGAAGTATGTTTTTAAGTTTTCCATTCGATTAAAAATGAGAAATTAAATGTGCGTCACACTGGGTAAATGTTCTAATAATTCAAACGATCGAGTTATCCTTATTTGGACACATGGTTTCATTAGTTCAATTATGAATATAATAATTTATTGAATGCCAATTTATATAAGGTATATTTGAGTACTGGCAACGTGTGCAAATCCGATTGAAGACATTGACTTATTGCAAGGCATCCACTCACTAAATTTGTTTATACATAATTAAGTGTTCTATATTGGTGAATCATGCGCTAAAATTCAAGTTGAAAGTTTAATCATGCTATTAAGAAATATTGACCATTCACTTTATTTGTGCAATGAAAATAAGTAAGTTGTTACGAAACTGAGTGATCATGTTTTGGAGGAAATATTTTTGCAATGAAACAATGCATGTGAATTCATATTAATACCTCGAATGACTATATGCTCCGATACGATGTTACTTTTTAAGCTCTAACAATGATAATCTCAAGTGATTATTTTGACTCCATGGCTGGTAATAAAATTCAAGTACAATTTACCTCTCATGTATGTATTTTCCGAAATGTACTTGATTGATTTCTAAATACGATAAACTGCTCAAGGAGTTCTAATCATGTTTTAAAGTTGAAGATTAGAATTATGGTTATGTTAATACGAAATATGGATCAAACTTTAAGATTATGCAATTGTACAAGATTGGTTGTTACCCAATTTGGAGATCGCATTATTGAAGGAGAGATTCCATCGGGAAATAATATTAAAAATAAGGATTACATTCCAGACATTACACTGGGTCCGTCGGATAATGGAGTACCATTCAAATTTTAGAGAAGATAGTTTGCACTTATTATTTCTTTCAACATAAACAAAAGTTGGAGTCAAACTCTCTCCAACGTCATTTTTACGTTGCAATTTCTCGAATTAAGAGTTGTAAAGATTTGATAATTATTTGTTGCGACTAAATGGTATCATTGTAACTAAGACAATTAACGTAGTCTACATGGATATTTTTCAAAAATTAAGGTGAACTACTTTTTAATATTAATAATCACTTTATGAGTTAATTGATTTTTTTAATATTTATCGATACTCGCATGTTACGCGGATTTACAAACTAATAAACATTAATGGGCCCAGAGAATTGAAAGTGCTGTTCAATAAAAATAAAGACAATTGACAAATTATAACCAATAATAATACGATAAATCAATGTAAAGTGACTCTCAAGTTAATATATCAAAAGCTCAATATGTGAAGATAAAAATATGATTCTTTTCTACATGAATATAAAGCATAATTACAATAAATAAAAATTCTTAAATTGCATCACAATTATAAAAAATGCCAGCTATCTTTTAAAATTAAATATACCATCTTACTATTTTCAAACTTGAGGTAGTTTTTATTATGTTTTTTTTTTTTTTTTAAACGGAGGTAGTTTTTATTATTATTCTAAATATAAATAACAAACTATCTATTTATATTAATGTATGTTTGGCAAACACAATAAACTAATTTATAATTTATGTAGAGATTTTATGAGCTTTCTGTACTTAAATAAGTCTTATTTGGTTAAATTGACTTATTTGAAAAGTCTGAACTTATCTCAAATGCCATTATTACAAACGTTTCAAATAAGTTCATGAAACCTTCTGATTTTATTCCTCTCTTAGTCATTTTGTTTTTATATTTGAAAAAATACATTATTATTTTATAAGGTGTTTTTTTCTCCCATCACTTTATTTAAATATTAATTGAATATCTGGACTTATTTTAGTATTGTGTAATTATTATTATTATTATTATTATTATTGTTGTTGTTGTTGTTGTTGTTATTATTGTTGTTGTTTGACTCTATAAATTGACCTATAATAGAAAAAAAACACCTCCCTAACTCATTGGAAAAAGTATTGTCAAATTATTGAAAATAACGTATTAATATTTTCATTGGTATTGGTAATAGAAACAATAATAATTATACTTACAATGCTAAATTATTTACAAAGGTAAAAATAAATATAACAATATTATTTTAAACATGTAATTTTATATAATTTTGTATTTTTGAGCTAACATATTAATTTTGTCAAACGCTTTTATTCATATCAACTAAATTTTCAATTATCGACTATCAACTCTCAATTATTTATTAATTATCAACTAACTTTTCAACTATCATCTAAATTATTATTATTTTTCCACTAAACATACCCTTGAACTAAAGTTGAGGAAGTTTTTAGTATTAGCCCTAAATATAAATAACTAAATCTATTTATATATTTAAACTAAATTTGAGACAGTTTTTTTAATTAGCTCTAAATATAAAATAGTAGAGAAAAGTAACCTAATTGGCATCTTTTTCCCTCCAAAAAAAGCCACTCCCATGTCCAGAGCCACGAGTTCCATCCATGTGGCTGACCACCAGGGCACCACGTCAGCAGGCTCACGGGGATGGACCATCTCGACTGCAGCTTGCGTGGCTTTTCTGTAAATAAGTCTCTAATTGAGGGGTATTTAGTACTTTAGACAGTCGTAGTTTCAGTTCATAACAGACAACCCTCTCCTGGGCAAAACAAAAAATTAAAAAAACAAAAAACCACCAAACGAAATAACTCTTTCGGTCTGAAAAACCTCAAAAAAGAAAGAGTTTGATTCTTTTAAGGAAACTCTTGTAATGGACGCCGACGAGGTTAGTTACACCGCCGTCTGGGAAGATTTCCACTGCCATGGTCCGCCACGTCGCGGCGGCGGAATCTTTTCTTATTTTATTTTACTGCCCTACCAACTACCTAACTGATTCCCCCCACATTAACCGTTCTTGCTTTTTTTCCCATTATTTTTCTTCCTTTTCTGCATTGATTCTTTGTGGGTTTTGGTTTTGATCTTGTTTTCTTTTTTGGCTTTGTTTTCATCTTTTTTTTTTAATTGGGTTTTTTTATTTTCTGGGTTTTGGGAGTTGTTTGGGTTTGCGTGTTTTCTTGATTATTTTTTCACTTTATTTTTTTGTTATTCCGAAAATGGTAGTCTGTATCAGTCTTCTTTTTAACTTCATTTGATGATTCCAAGACTGTTAAGATATGCCTTTAATCGATCCTTGCCTTTTCACTGGTTTGAAAGTTATTTCTTTTGATAAGCTTTTTCTTACAATCTCTAACTCCGATTCTCTGTGATTTCTTATTTTTTATTCAATTTATACATACAAGATAAGCTTGTGCTGTGGCGGTGATTAAATATTTAATTTCCTGGTCTGCAGAAACTGACGGCGTTGCAGAAGGCTTATGCCGATATAATCTTGGGAGTATCTAAGGAGGCAGGGGCTAGGGTTATGGTGTCGGATTGGACGTCTGTGAAGCATCAGCACAAGCTGACGGTGATGAAAGACGAGTGCTTGAGAATACTGCTACATGTCAAGCAAATGATGGATTCCCAGGTTTAAATTTCAGTTTTTTTCATGAAGGATTTTTTGGAATGAGAACATTAATTATGAAATGATTGTTATTGTGACGTTTTTGTATGTTTTTTTTAGTTGGAATGTTATTAATGTCAAGGTTTTCATTGGGTCTGTTTTGAATCTTAAGTTTTTGTTGATGTCTTTTTGTGGATTATATTTATGTCGACGTTTTTATACGGAGTTGAGGGTCTTTTACTTTTGGTTCTTGTGTAATCTTGTAGTTGATTGTTGTTGCGGATAGGGTTTTGTTTAATCAAAGTGAGTTTGTTCGTTTTAATGGCATGTGGCAAATCTCTCTTGGAACTCTGAGATTCACGGGATTCCTTAATGAGATTTTATTGAAAATGGGAACTTTGCCTAAATTGAGTGCGATGCAAATGAGTGCGATGTCTAAAGACTTGATTTGTTTCCTTTTGTGTGTTATTCTTAATCATGACGAGTCTTTTTTGTTCTCGGTAACATCTCACCACGTGTCTTTTTGTTCTCTTGCTTTGTTGATAGGTTGATGCATACCTTCATTAAATGGCATGATTGCATCATCCGTCAATCTGACTAGAAACAATCCACGTTGAATTCTGTGGTCGTTGATAAGACAAGACTCTATATTGCTTTACGTTATCCTTTTTTTTTTTTTGGCGATGGACTTTCTAGCATTTGCACTTTTTTTATGGAGATTTATTAATTTGCTAGTGGCGTGACGTGAGATTTGATTTTAATATAATACACACAATTTTTGTTTGTTCGCCTTTTGAATTTACTTGTTTATTGCGTAGAAACAGTGTTAAAATGTTTCCTTCTATTCTAAGTTCTTGCTGATTTCTTTTTGCGGGTTATATTTATGTCGATAGTTTTATTATAACAAGTCGAGTGTTTTTTACTCTTGATTTTTGTGTAATCTTGTAGTGTCTTATTTATGAATAGGTTTGGATGTTGACTCTGAATGAAATCAAACATATTTGTTTCGACTGAGCTAGTTTGTTTGTTTGTCTTTTTTTTTTTCTTTGTTTTAATTAATACACACTTTTTTTGTGCCTTTGTGGCATACAGTGAATTTCTCTCATTGATGAGATATTGTTGAAAAGTAGAACTTTGTTCGAAATGAGCTCAAATTCTTAAGATATGATTTGTTTGCTTTTATGTATTAATCGTGATGAATAATACTTTTCATTCGTGGTAAGATCCCACCATGTTTCTTTTTTGTTCTTTTGCTTTTGTTGATAAGTTGATGCATACCTTCAGTAGAGGAGAACACGATCATATAATCTGTCTATGCTGTTGCCAAAAGTTTGTCGTTTTAGCTGTCCAACTAGAACAATGCACCTGGAGTTCTATGTGTGTTTGATGAAACAAGATCTCAAAATCACATTATGTGCTCTAGTTGACGAATGTTGTTTAGCATGTGATTTTCGCAGAAATGTATTAATTATCTGATAGCACGACATTTCAGAAATAATTTAATGTTCATTTGCTCATCTTTTGGCTTGATTTGCTTATTATGTGTTAAAATATCTTTTTTTGCCTTCCAATTAAATGTTTGGTGCATCTTGGAAATGTAATTATTTTAAACTCTCATCTTTATTTGAAACGGTTTAATCAGATTGACTATTTCTATTTTATTAATCTCACTTACTTATCTGGTCAACTTCACAGATTATCGAATCTCAAGCAACGTTACTGAATCAGGCAGAAGAAGATTGACGAGCTCGAAGCTCAACTCCATGAAGCCGAAGATATCGTGAACGATCTCAGAGGCGAGTTGCAAGAAGTGCAAGAAGAACTCGAAAGGGTAAAGAACAAAAATTTGAATGAGCCTGTCGATGTTTATTCGGGCCAAATGCCAATGACGAACAATTTTTACTTGTATCAATCTTCGGTGGCTTCCGACACATCAGCTCAGTATCCAAGTCAATTAAACGAGTGCGGAAAGTGCTATAACAAGACCGTCTGCTTATGCGGGGCCCGGCACGGGCCCCGAGACTTGCCTTCTATAATATTGAGAGGCAAAGAGACTGGCTTTACAGAAACGGATGTACGCAAAGAATACGTGCGTGCGTAAGTGCCGAAGTGAAGGACGAGAAGGAAAGTATCCTCGAGAATAAACTATCGGAAATAAAGCTCGACCGATTCGATTCATTTCCTATGAAAAGGAAGAGGGCCGTCAGACGGAGAAAGGACCATTATATCCTTGGGTGGTAAAAAATCTCATCTTTCTGAAGATGGTACTCATTCCGAGATTTGCTCGAGATTGTCCACCGGATGAATATATAACACAAACTACGGAAATTTGTGATGATGAAAAAAACATTATCGAAGTTAGTGGTGCGAAGGCAATGCATGAGGATGAAATGGACGTTGAGAAAGTTGATGGCCCATCGAGCGGTTTGGAGTTGAATTCATCTGAGGTTGCTAATGGGCTTTCCAAGCCCGACCCGTGAGGGAAAGAGAATTTAAAATATACGGTTTCAAAGGAAGAGAAAGAGACAAGCTTTGAGCATATCTGAAGCGAATGGCTCTCTTGAGACAAAAAAGGGAGATGAGGAAATAGTGATCGGAAGGCAAGAGGAGCCCAGGCGCAGCTTGTCATTGGATACGGCACGGGATAGTAGGGCGATTGCACAAGTTTGCTCGACAGGTTGGTAAATTAAAAAAAAAAAACTTTATTTGAACCCTGTTCATATTTATTTATTTTTTTCATGTGTTGGTAGATGAATGCTTAGCATATTCAATTTCAGCACTTGTTGGATTATTGAAATCATATTATTGCCTCTGATTTTTATTTTAGAGGCTTCGTTAAATTTTAAGGTCAAGTGATTTTGCTGATTAACATATAAGTTACTCCTTGTTTCCGTCTAGAGGTCATTGTTTGATTGGATGCTTTTAGATATTTCCAAATTGTATTTCTGTTGGGTAAAATTACGAAATAACTATCCTTGCTGTTATGCTTAATTAACAACAACAAAAAAGTCTTGTTATGTTTCAAAATTACAATTACAAATACCCCTGAAGTTTTGTGATTGATTTGCAAGTATCACCCTCAAAAGGTGGCAAAATTTTGAAATAGATAAATGTCACGGGGGTATTTGCAACTTTGAAAGAATAATATATATATATTAATATATATACTATATATATATATATATATATATTTAATAATAATTAGGATAAAAGTCAAAGGTAGTATTTTGTGCGCGTTGTGCGTCTGGCATGAGCAGACATACGTGTGCATTTGAATGCTTTATTGGCCATACAAAGTACAAACTTATCTTAACCGCTATAAATAAGCCAAGCTATACGCACCAATGTGCAGCTATCAAACCGCAAAAGGCATCGACCAAATCATATCAATGTGTGCTAAAAGTTTTTTACTCATCCACCCTCAGTCCACCCGAAACTTACTAAACTAGAATGAGATTCTGTTGCCAATATATTGTTGCCTTGCATGAAATTTTTTAGACATGCTAATTATATGTGGGACCATGAAAATTTTAAATTTTAGTCATGCTAATCATAGGTCCTCTGCGGATTGTCTTGAATCTAACGGAGCAAATGCATCTTAAATTTAATTTGTCCGATAGGCAGAAGAGATAGTAGTTAATTGGTAATGCATCAGGGACGACAAGTCAACAATTAGCAAAAAACAAGTCTGGTACATTTATCTTGCTTTTTATTGTTTTTTGCTCTTGTAAGAAAATACCAAGCCTTGCTTGTCAATGGAAAGTTAGAACTCAGAAGCATTACTTCGTTTTGAATTTTATTTAAGGTATGCCAACTTTGTCAAATGGGAAAGAAAGGGTTTAGGCACTTAAAGCAAATTCTTTACAATCTTTGTAGTCTCTTTTTTATGGCGGTTAATTACAAAAACTAACCCTTAAGTTTAGCCTTATTTATTATTTTAATTTATTTTTTGAAAAAAGAAAAACTCAGTTAACTTTAAAAATTACACTCTTGTTACAAATTGTATCCTCAAGAGGGAGGTATTGGTTAGGCAGACACTTTAAATGGGTATTTGTAAATTTGGAAAAATAATTGGAGTTTTGTAATTAGGTTAAACTTTAGGGATATCTCTTTGTAATTATCACTAATTCTGAAGAACATGTGGCTCTGTGATGGTTTCTGGTGGAGTTTGAATTGTTTCGTATAAGTGTTATGTGCATGTGTTGTGCACTCTATTCTTGCCGGATAATATACTTACTTTCATGTGGTTTTAATGTTGCTTGTTCTCAATTTGCAGCTTATATCTTTGTCCGAGAGCAAGTGGTGACATTGAAGGCGGCTCTTTTGTCTTAGAAACACAGAAAATGAGTGAGCTAGAGGGAAAATTGTCTATATTGAGAAGGTTTTACTTGATAAAGAAAACTATAATTTAGAGAGAGAGAGAGAGTTCTTGACCTGGACTTGTAATCTGTAATTTAATGAGCTAATCGTCTTGAAAGTTCCATTCAAGAGTAGCGATTTTTCATTTGTTGATGTTAATTAAATATTTGCAAGTACATGGTAATTTGGGTGTGCCTCCTCTCCTGATCATCATCATTAGGGAATATCAGTTCGAAACTTGCTGTTCTTTTTCTTGAAAGGCAGACGATGTTCACGACATTTGGTAAGGCATTGTTCGTATTGCTGTTTGTAAGAGGAAGTAATGTGTGAAAACTATGAAAGGGCGTCTGGTTTTGTTTTCAGAGGAGATTATCTATGTGAGCCTCTTTTTTTGAACGACCACCTCGTATAAAGTCAGAGAGATGAGTCACCTAATATTTAATACTATTTTCCTTCATATCAATAACATAACAGTCCATCTTAATGTTTTATCATGTTTGGGTGTGGATTTTTTTGAGTTTTTAGTCTTGGATCTGGATTGTATTTAATTTTTGGGATTTTTTTTTTGTTTTGCCTATAGAGGTATCACGAAAATTTGATTTTATCTCCTAAATTATTATTTTTATTAAGTTGCCTTTTGAAGTTTGCGATTTTTTGAGTTTGCCTCCTGAAGTACAGTTCAGGTCAAAAGGTTACCGGATGCCATTCATCTGACTTACACGTGAGGGCAAAATTGTCTTTTCAGTTATCTTTTTTCAGATTTTTTCCCTCCTCAACTATTTCATTTTTTTTACTTTGCCTTCTAAAGTATTTTTCTATCAAGTTGTCTTTTCAAGTATGAGTTTTTTTTTTGTTTTTGTTTTTTTTTTAAGTTGCCTTCTAAGGACAATTTTCGGGAAAAAAAAAAAAGTCAAATACGATGGAATTTATCTAACGAATATTTCCCTAGATAAATAATAATAAAAATAATAAATTATTAATTAAAATATAAAATATAAATAAATTTTGAGTGTTTTGTAATTATCTAAGTAAAATATTATTAACGATTTCAACATAAAAAAGTTTAAATTAGTTGTCTTAATTAAAAGACAAATTAGAATGTTGAAAGAAAAAGTTAAAAATTCTATAATTATCGTAAATACTTTTATATTTAGTTTATTATAAATTTCGTGTAACAAATGGATATTAAATATANTATATGCGCGCGTGTGTGTGATATGCTATTTTCTTTTAACAAAAGTGGGTATGCAAGTGACTTCTTTGACGCACTATGCATCGACCACTCTATTTGATATACCGCGTTACATAAATGGATATGTAGCATCACCAAAATTATGACATGATAAAAAAATATGTTGAGATATTTTGTATTTTGTTATAAATTGTACCTATTTTTAAATGTTTACCATTTTAGGGGAAAATTTCATTTTTGTTACATTATGTTGACCACATTAAAGAAAAGGTACGCGATATTGGCCATTATCAAACAATGTCTATTAAGTTGGCCAATTCATAAAAAATGGTACAAAAAAAGGCCGATCGGGTTTTTTTTATGTCGTGGCGTGATTCAGTACTTTCTTATCATTTTCTAAATATTAAATTGACAAAAAAAATTGAATTTTTTTTCATTTTTTGTACACTATGATGGCCACATTCCAGAAAAAGTAAGTTAAATTGGCCATCACAGACCAAAAAGCTTTGATCGAATTATTTTCCTAACGTGACATGATTATATTATTTTATTAATTTTATTTTATTTGAATATTAAGTTGTAGTCAAAAACTTTTTTTACCTTCATTTTTTTTTCTTTTAATCAAATAAATAAAATCTTAATTAATAAGAAATAAAAAAAATCAATGATAAATATATAAACATAAAATAAATCTTCAAGAATTATAAAGTTAATATAATAGTTTATATGAGTTTTATATTATTAAAATTATAATTAATACAAAATTAATAAACTCGGAGATAAACATAATAATGTAAAATGAATCTTAAAAAAATAATAAAAAATATATAAAAATATATATGAGAAAATCTATTATAAATAAATTTGAACTCTCTATATTTATTATATATTATTTAATATTTGTATTATATTTTTATATTTATAAATAATTTATATTAATTTTTATTGATTATAATTTTATTAATTAGATTAACGAAAAGAGAAAAGAAAAACATATAAAGAAAAGGGAGAGCAAAACACATTTTTATTTTTAATTTATTTTTTATAATTATAGAAAATTGATAAGAAAATATAGAATTATACCACTTCAGAAAAAAAAGTCCGATCAAAGCTTTTTTTGAACCTTTTTTGATGAATTGGTTAACTTAGTAGATATGATTTGATGATGGCCAATTTAACGTACCTTTTCTGAAATGTGGCCAACATAATGTACCAAAAATGAAAATTTTCCCAATTTTTTTTTTTCAATTTAATATTTAAAATTAAAAAAATGATAAGAAAGTATTGAATCATGCCACGTCAGCAAAAAAGCCCGATCGGGCTCTTTTTTTTTAATTGGCTAACTTAATAGACGTTGTTCGATGATGACCAACATCACGTACCTTTTTTGAAATGTGGCCACCATAGTGTACCAAAATTGAAATTTTCCACTAATTTAGCTATGTACCATAATCTCGGTATATTGAAATTTTGGTATGGTATTCATATTGTTTTTCCACCGAAAATTTCAGTGAATTAACATTTCGGTTTACCGAAACTTTTGATATGATCAGTGTTCTAAAAGGCAACCTAGTAAACTCGTCTAATTGAAACTCCAACTAAACGTCTCGTATTACGAAAGACTTGAAAATGACAGTCAACATAAAGTTGACAGTCTCTTTTGTATAACGTATTCTTTTTAATGTATTTTAATTATATTTGTATTTTATTTTTTTTTATTGTTAAACTCAGTTATCTTATTATATTTTTTTCGAACTCAATTGCACGAGATTTAATGAATAGAAATATTAAGTAATATCTTAGTCTAAATGTTTTAAAAAACTGTTTTTTATAAAAAGAAAATATTGCTAAATGTCTTGATAAATTGTATTAATTTACCTATTTATTGATCCAAAATAATAAAATCAATATAAAAAATTAAAAATACCTTTTTATCGTGTACAGCAAAATTTTTGTTATACTGTTCATGGGCTGGCCCAAGCGACCCGAGGATAGAGCTAATTTGAATTGTACAGGCCAGATAGGCTACAATTACCTTCGATAATTGTTTATTTCACTCATTTTTCATTCTTGCCTTGCCCTAATTTCTGCAGATTTAGGTCACAGTTTTCTGAACTTCTTCGACTGAAATTAAAGAGAGCCAAGCTTATTTAGAGTCTACAAGACGAAAGGAGTCCCAGGGACCCACGAACGAACACTCGAGAGTGGAAATTGTTGAGGATAATAAATGGCGGTGACCAAAATTGGGGACTGGGCGTTCCGAGCTTTCACGGCGGGGCTCGGCGTTGCCACCATATATCTAACCGCCACCTTCTCCTTCAATGTTTACCGTGGCCTCGCCTGGCACTCCGCTCAAACGGTAATAAAAATTGTTCTTTTTTTTTTCTCCTGTCCCCCTTTGGATTGTATGTCATCAATCACGGGTTCTGAATTCTTTCTGAAGTTTTTGAAAAATCTAGAGCTGCTCTATGGTGAATTTTGTTTGCTGTATTTGTATATTGCAAAATGGGGATAATATCTTGGTTAGGCATAAAGTAAGTGTATGATACTCTCCATCTGTATATAGTTTCAGCCTTTTGTTTCATATTTGACTGCAATTGGAATCAGGCATGGTTGAAACAAATATGGTAGAGTCTGAACATGGGTCTGAGCCAAATGATAGCTCACTGAACATTTTTTATTTTTTATTTTTCAATGACAAGAATCTAGGTAAAAAGTGAAATGGCTGAATTCACAGAGGATGAGCTTCTGTAGGTGACATTGTTTGGGTATATCATGTACTTTTGTTTTTTAAATTGGCCAACAAATCAAACACGCACGCGCACACGTACGCAAGGGTACTCGATCCCATGATCTTCTCCCGAAGAAAGCAGGCCGATAGGCAAAATTGTTTTTTTAGTCCTCTTAAGTAGACACGATGGGAGATTTAGTCCTTTTACTTGCTACAATAGAGAAATTTTACCTGCTAGCTAATGTGGCATTTATTTGACAGCCTATGTGGAAAGTAATATGAGAAAAGGAAGAATTCCAACTTGGCATTTTAATATCCTTGTGTTGATAGAATTAAATTATGAAATATAAAATAGTAATATAAGTTAGTACATAAACGTATTGGATAGTATTGCGTAAAAATCTAATATATATTTCAAATAATTTCAACAAAATTCTAATAAATGTTAATAAACTTTAATAGTTATTTATTACTTTTCTATAATTATTACGTTTATAAAAAAGGTGAAAATAACTATGTATTGAGTGGCTATAAAATGTAACTCAAAATTATTTTTTTATAATATTTGGCTCTATCTTTATTATATATATATATATATATTATATAATATATATATATATATATATATTAAATATTATAAGATTTAAAGTACCAACGCATAATGTTTTTTTTTTTTTTTCCTTTATTTATTTTAGTTCTTTTTTTTTCCAATTCTTTTCATACTTCACCTCCTCGAACCCTAAAACTTCCGTCTCTATCTCCCCTTCCTCTTTCCACATATTATTTCCAGCAACCACCACCATAGATCCATTGTGCTGGCTACTACTGCCCGAAAACATAGAACCAAGCCTCCAAAATCAGACTGCTAGAACAGGAGTGAGGGTAAAATAAGTAATAACGAGAAAATGAAGAAGATAATAATATGAAGAAAGGAGGTTGGGGTTAACAGTAGCTGGGGCGCTGGGTCCGGGTGGGGTGGTGCTAAAGCGGGCGTTAACTCGGTGACTAAAGGTGGTTGGAGGAGAATAAGAGGGAGAAGAATGAAAAAAAAATGAATGAAGAAGAAATAAAGTTAAAGGAATGAGTGTTTTTTTTTTTGGCTAAACCAATGAGAAAAGATTTCTTCTTTAATAATTAAATGGTAATTTGGTTACTTTTGCTTAGGCTATTTTCCACCAGCTTCACACATAAGGCCTGCGAAGTAAGCAGTTTTTCCCCCAAATTAAGTTTTTGAAAAAAGTTAAATGCCACATGAGTAGCAGGTAAAATTTACCTATTGTAGCAGGTCATAGGACTAAAAATTCGAACTTTCCCCCCTTAATGGACCAACTCCAAAATTGAGGAAGAAAAAGGGCTAAATCTCTCATTGTGTCTGCATAGAGGACTATTAAAAACAATTTTGCCGAGGTTGGTACCACTTTAGCTAAGCTCTCGTGATATGGTTTATATCATGTATAATGTAGTGGAGAGAGTTTATTTTAAGCACTGGGTTTAAAATGATTCTCAGTAAGATTGAGTCGTGGTGCGATTTTACTGATTGTATTGGCAATGAAGTATCGATTGGGATTCATAGGTGCGGATATCTGTTTACTCGGGCTTTAAGTTCCACATGGTCAACTTGTCTGTGGAGGAAAACACCGAACACCTAATTCATTTCCTATTGCATTACATTTATTGGTTTGTCATTTTTATGGGCCCTATATTTCTGTTGGTTTGATAAATTGAATATACATTTTACTAGCTACAACTAACAGTAACAAGTCACGTGCTATGCACCAAAATTAAATTTATTGTTTATATTTCTCTTATGCTGCCTCCATCATGAAATTATGCTTTTGGTGAGAATTTATATGGATGTTCTATTTCTTCTTTGTCCAAGTTCATCATTTTTTAAAAAATCGACTTTATTAGTCTGGTTTTATTACTTATAACTTTTGTTTACGTCTACTCTTATCCTATATATTGCATTGCATTATTGCTAAACAGCTTGGTGAATGGCGATCTATGATTGTATTTTGCAGAAGGCTGAGAAAGAGGGGTCTACTGAAGAACAGATGGGATGATTTTAGTCCTATACCCCAGTAATTCTGATTCCTTAAGGCCGTGTTTTGTGGAATAATGCTTTCTCTATTCTACGGGTTGTTGTATAAATCTTGCAGCTACTCGATCTGATTTTGGTATGTGTGTGTGTGTGTGATAACTAAAGAAGATGCATGGAATTTTGTTACGAAATTTTCTTTATTTTCACATTTACTGATGCTGTACACTTGAAGGAAAATGTTTGTGGAGAATATAGTTAGGGTGACCTTAATCATCCTCCATTCCTAAGGGGATGCTTCATTAATAAAAAAAGATAAAGTTGCATCTTGTCATTGAGTAATAATATACGGTTCTTGTGCTATTTTCTCTAATGTCATAGATAAAAGTGTGTTCTAAGAGTCAATGTCCATGATTTTTCTTTTTGCTTGACGGGTGCAAGTGTGTATTCAGAGATTTTGTGATCATGTTTTTTCTCGACGGGTGTTGAAAGTTTTGAGTTCTACATGTGTTTTGTTCACGATCAAGAATCTGCCGATGATGTACGCGTTGAAGAGTACTCCCCAAGATAACTTCATTTATAAAATGGACTTTTATCAATTGGTTCTCAAAAAGTCGTTTCTTTTACTCAGTAGCACATGTTTGTCGGAACTCATTTCAAAAGCGTTTTGACAGTAGAATAGAAAGAGTCGAGATAAAATAAGAAAATACCAACTTTTCAGTAATTCATAAATAAAAGCAAAGGAGGGAATTGTATTCAGTCCGGTGGTAAATGACACTTTTTCTGGGCAAGCAGACCCAGGTTCAAATCCTATTGGGTGCGTGAGTGTGTTAATTTTCTTGTTTAGAACAGATGTGACAAAGTTAGAACTCGCCCCAAATTTGGATCGTTCAACAATTCGGGTTTCATATAAAAGACAAAGTTAGAACTCGCCCCAAATTTGGATCGTTCAACAATTCGGGTTTCATATAAAAGAGACAAAAAAATACGTAGCTTGTCTTCTTTCTTCTGTTTTTTTCTCTCTTCCTCCCCGATTGACCCCATCCTACAACATCCCATTGTTCCTGCACCATAAAGCTCCAGAGAATGAAGGATATTAGTATAACACCAGGTTTCGGGGTTTTGCACTGCGTATTGCTTCCAAGGCCACCATTTCCCCGTTGAAGCCACCCTCGAGCCTCTGCCTGTTTCTCTTCCCTTCTCTGCCCGAAATCCCGAAATCGTTGCTTTCATGGGATTCTTGCTGGCCGCCGCCAAATCGGTCTCTTCCCTTCCCAGTTTGAAATCGTTGCCTCCATGGGTTCCTTGCTGGAAGACGCCAAATCGAAGACGTGGTTCGTCAACGCGCTGAACGATGCCGACTTGTTATTTTTAATTTTATTTCTCTTCAAAACTTCATTTTTATTGGTTGGAATTCAATTATTATTAGGGATGTTGAGCTTAGATTTGTCGGATTAGGTGTTGGGTGCCTTTTCATCGATAATTGTGAACTGGGTGTAATTAGGGATATACATATTTCTAGGTTCGCTCGAGAATTATAGGCTTTATACGAAGAAAGACAAATATATGAGGATTTTGATTTCGAAAAAGGATGTAGCCTAAGGTGTGCTCATTCAGCTGGTTGTCGTTGCCATCCTTATTGTTGTAAGCGTCTTCTTCTTCTTCTTCTTCATCTTCAATGAATCATAATTATGGTGTGGATTTTTAAATTTATTTTTGTTGTGTTGATTACATTTGTATTGTGCGTAATTTTTGCATGGCGAACAATTAATCAAGTAGATAATTCATTTTCTTTAAAAGGACTTGTTGATTTTGTGTCTTTTTCATGTTTACTCTATTTTGTCGTTTGACTGAATTTGGATTATGGGGCTTGATTCTTGTTTTGATTTGTTATTGGTGATGTCTTTACTATATTATGCGTTTGACTGAATCTGAATTATAGGATTTTGATTTGTTATTGACAATGTGTTTACTTTGTTATGTCGTTTGACTGCATTTGAAATGTGGGTTTTGATTCTTGTTTTGATTTGAGCGAGTGGGAGAAAAGTAGTTAGAAACTCGCCATCGTCCGGTGATGGTGTGCGGTGGCCTCGCAAACTTTGATCTGGAACTTTGATTGTACAAGGAAAAGAGAGAAAATTGCATACATATATGAAGAGAAGAAGGTTAATTGGGGACAAGGTATTGGGGCGGATCTGAGCTCCATCAAATGGCAGAGGAACTCCGTGACCGTCGTATTTAAGCTTTTACCCAAAGGAAATGAACTTGAAAAGTTATATCTACTCATTTCTTTGGAACATGTTTATCAAAATGTGACTTATTTAAATATTGGTGTGGCTATTTCCCCAACATTTTACTAAAACTTTCCATTTAATAAATCAAATCATTTCATTTTAATAAAAAAAAAATATTCTAAACAACCTCACACTATACTTATTATACCCTTTAATTTGTTACAAAGTAGAATGAAGGCATCTTCTCCCCCTTCATTCTTCACGTGAATTAAATGAAGAGAACTTTCAGATTTTCGATCGACCGAACAATAGAATTTTATAAAAGTTTGCAATAAGAATTCACATTTTTTAGTACAAAAGTGACAATATTTATGCGTAAATAAAACACAATACTTGAGTTTAAAAGGTTCACAAAATCATGTTTTTGTAAGAAACTGACCCAAAATCAAGCAGAAAACTAATATTAGGGGGAAAAACTTAAAAAAGCAAACTTTTATAAAAGAAATCTTTTTTTGAACAAAAATGACACCTTTTAGTACAAAAGTGACAATATTTCTGCATAAACAATGTACAAAATATAATTTCATTTAAAAAGTTCACAAAATGATTTAAAAAATGAAACATAAAGTGATAATTTCCAGTAACAAAGTGATAACATTAATTGAAAAGTGATACTGTTATATTTTAAGTTAAATACTTGATTATAATAATACAATAGTGTTTAGGGCAAAAGTGTATATATTTGTGCATAAAAAAACAAATTACTTGCATTTAAAAAGTTCGTAAAACGAAACTTAATACAAGGCATTCATCAATGATGGTTTGAGTAATGAGTCTTTGGATCATGATATCCAACATATTCTCGAGACACATCCTAGTGGATACGTGCATCGTGAACTTATGATTTTTTGGGTTCAATTTAAAGATGAACGAGAACGATATAGTCTCGAAAAACTTATTTCAAAAGATCCCATTCATAAATCTAGTATACTAAAATAACAAAATAATGTAAATTAATGTATTTATATTATCTTATAAAGATAATCATTTCTCAATTACTGACAAATAAGCGTTATTTTTTGAAATAGGTCATATCTTATCTGTCCCTTTTCTTTTGCAACAGTCAAAATGAAAACAGCGATATCATTTATTAACTTGTGAATATCTTTCACCATTGTCAAATAGTGGAATATTTATGAACTAATAAAAGCTTCTTTTAAATACGAGGTCATAGATCATAAAGATATCTTCCACAAATATTTGAAGATTTAGTATAGAAAAGATAGATTCAAGTTTCAGAATCCTCGCAAAGAGGTAAATTTTTTTCTCGTCCACTTAGAACCATATGTATTCTTGGTAGGTCTAAACTAATAGGTCTTATTTCATATATAGATATGACAATTCAATTTGTGAGAGAATTAAGGAAGGAAAAGATCGATATTCTATATGGAGGAACTGGCAACAGACTTTACAACAATCTTATATCACCTGCACATTATTGGGGAATAGATGTGAGTATCATACCTTTTCATAGAATTAAAACCAACACTATCATGGGCCCGGCTAGATTGAAGTTTCAAACACAATTTTTTCATGATTGTATGATGTACATGTGAACAATATCAATTTTTTCATCGTCCTTCCAGTGGTTATAACACTTTGAATGAAATTCTTAATATTAAGTTATGGGTAGAATGTAACTTCCATATAAGACGTATATGCTTGTTAAATATTGATAATTTCTTTAATGGTTTATTCGATTTCCTTGATCAATGTGTAGATCATAAGTTTATCTCTCATTCATCAAGGAAAATACTTATATCTGCCAACACAATTAATGAGCTACTTGCAAAGGTTTAAGCATATATTCTAGTTCAAGATTTTGTGGAGGTTAAAAAACTTGTCAGTCACAAACTATCTGTGTCAAGCGAAAAAGAAGCACAGATCCTTTAGATCTCTGATTATAAACTCTCATGACTAGTAAGGGTGGCGGAGTTACGGAATAAATACTCTCGAGATGCACCTCACATTCATGAGTTTAATATATATTTTTGTATTTCAATATTGATTGTACTGCCTTTAAACTAATTTCAATATCTTCATTTTGACTGTTTTTTACTTCTTTTGGAGTAATAATAACATCATTTTTCCTTTATGCCAATAATGGGATTTAGTACTTCATAACTATAATGTCCGTGATATATGCTTATTCGAGATCATTTTATTATCATGTCAATGTGATCTCGTATGATTCTTTCAAGTGATATAATTCTTTTATTAACATGAAATTTATTGAACAATTATTCTCTTAAATTATTTGTTGGTAGATTCTACTACCACTTGCTTTATTTTATCCATTAATATCCAATAAACGTGGAGAGTAAATTTAATGTCTATTGACTGCTGCTTCGCAAACAGGATTCACATGATTGTTCAACTGTTTCTTTAGAGTAGGATTTAGCCAATTGTGTGGTATAACCCACCATATTGGCGATAATGTATTATTTAAAGTACATAGCAGAAATTAAATTAAGATAACTAAATTGCGTAGTCAATAACTACTATTTCGAAAGTAAGATTTGCTCAGTAGACGGTATCACCCATCATTTGGTATATAAAATGCAAAAATATATAAAACCATCCGTCATATGATAATTGAACTCATCACATAGGAGGTATTGCAACATTTAAGAATCAAAATTAAAATCAATGAATAGTGGTTTAATCCACCACTTGGACATTAGAGCATATCCAATGCATTATCAATTGGATTAAAATATTTGCCACATAAGTTAAAAAATCTTATGTTGCAAAAAATATTGTAGACAATGTCTAGCACACCATCTACATTTAGATGGTGTACTAGACATTGTCTATTTGACATCTTTCCTAATTTTTGAATATGTTAAATTAATTAATTGTTTCTTTCCTTTCTTTAATCAATTATCCCTACAATCCACATTTACCATTGGAGAATTTTTTTAATTATTTCTATTATATTTTACATGTCATTGACAATCCATAATGTAGCATTGAGGATGCTCTTATTAAAGTAAATGAAATGAAGGAATTTAAATTATAAATATTTAATTGCTTCTACAGGAGCAAGGTCGTCCACATTATAGTGATCCATGATTAGAAATCCAATGATCAAATTATCCATATACGATCGAGATTCGGTCCAAATACTGACGACACTTTGATTTCATGATTCATAAGTTAACCAATCATTTTTTAAATATATGACCATTACTAAATAGTTGGTTATACGTTAAACCATCAACTGTCATCAGTCGCTAGTGGTTGGCGGTAGTGCCGCATGGCCACTGCGAAACGACATCCATATCCCTTTATAAAATTATCATCGATTGGATGAATTACGTCAAACTATCGTCTACCACCAATCGCTACCAATCGCCGGCGACTGAGCCGCCTGGCCAGCACATGGTGTCACATATACATCTTTGTATTATGTTAACAGTACAAGAATAAATATTCTTAAGTCCAAGTATCATAGTGCAATTCTCCATAATTAGGGTACTAGTTTATAATTTAACATTTTGAAACTTTAAAATGACATGTTCAAACGAGTTATTGTTTTATACATTAACATCAGTCACTACGAAGCTCTCATTATATTGAACACTATGATGTCAAGAAAACTTAATTTTGATAATATATGCTTCTTCTATTTAAAGAAAAATGAATATGTGGTTTAATAAATTTAAATTATATTATATTATTTCTTAACTTTTCTTTTCGTCTTCTATGTTTGCTGGTCCCCCTCTTCATCTCTCATCTCTTTTACTATATGCTTCTTCTTTTTTATCTTTCGTATGCTGATCACATTTAATGCATCTCCTTCATTTTATTTCTTCTTCAATTTTTTTTTTTGTATTTCTTCTCTGTCGGTAGAACTCAGACTCACATATTTACACACATTTACAAACACTATATTATGCACACACTATGATTGTGAACAAGATGATTGGAGTTGGTCTTCAGTTTTGGGCTGATGGTATGGGTTGAGAATTTGAATTTCAAATTTGGGTTTGGACAGTAATTTTAGGTGGCCATGGATAGTTGATATGACTATCAATTTGGTGAAATCGGATTCAAATTTTTTTATTTTTTTTTCTCTCTAACTTGATAAAGTAGAAGTTTTCTATAAAATTTATTAGGTATTGGGAGAAGAGCTTACAATTTGAGAGTTTAAAACTAGAATCTCAAATAGAAGTTTCAAGAAAAGAGAAATTTGTTCTTGTTGAAATAACCACTGAAGTGTGTTAATGGCATCTTGTCAAAATTAAAATTGAAGTTTCATTTTTCTTGAGCTTCTCTCTTTCTTAACTAGAAAGGCGTTTCTATTATTTTAGTTGTGAAGCCATTATTGGATGAAAAAAGAATAGTGTTTTGAGGAAGGCTTTGTCTTTCATTTTCACACAAGAATAAATACATTCATAGTGCTTAAGATATAGATATGTACCTATGAAAATGAGATGAGAAGGAAAGAAACAAAATAAATAATTTGTAATAATTCAATTTCTGATACAAGAATCATCCATGTGATGCAACTGTAAAACTCGTGCTAATAGAGTGTTATAAAACAGAGAAAAAATAGAAAAAGTATATAGACAATGAATTATCAGGTATATTTTCATTACGGCCAAAATAGTCGTTCATGCGTAATAATAAATGTGCACAAGTACTGAATAGGTTGAGCATATTTATAACATCCATGTATATATATGATTATGAATATCACAAATCAAGCCCCTTCTACACATACAAAAAGGGAAAGCAACACACAAGTGCTCTTGACAGTGGGGCCATACCAAGCTTTTGGTGGTCCTTAAAGCTTAAGGCATGCCTATAAAGACGTATTGATTAAAAGTTTAACCTCATCATAGAGAGACATGTTTCTACCAACCCTACACCACCACCATTAGCCATCATTTAAAAAGTGAACAAAGAATGATAAGAAATTCTCACTAAAGCAACAAAAAATAAAAATAAAACGATATAGATTTTTCTTGAGCATATGCATCCATACTTCATGCTGAGGATCAGAGAGATCGGTCCGTTTTCCGTGACGACGAAACGATTTATTCATTTTTCTCTCAGTATATGCAATCCTCTGCATGAAAATTACGAATCAAAAGACTATATCAAAGGTTCTTCATAATCTTTGGTTCGCCAATCATATTGTTGGATATCAAAAGTAGTCGACAGCAAGAGATGCCGATGAATATCCTTTCATAATCAAGCTCAAACTATGTAATAGTTGGTTAACTCTTTGTATTCCACATAATCTGCATTATTTGAAACTTCGGCCCGTCACCTTAGCCTGCATGGAAAATAATACAAGGCATCAGAAACATATATTTGGAACATAGAAACAAATAATGTCATTTTAAAAGTTTCGTGAGTATTCCAAAAAAATACTACTAAGAATATCAGATAGTACCTGGAGGCGCTGGGGCATATATATGCATACATTACATACATCAAAAGCGGATATTATTCCCAACTCCACTTGAGGAAACATCTGAATACCCCATGGAGCCACTAGATATTTTGGCCAACGGGTTCACTATAACCCCACGCCCACCTTGGAGCAAAAACCTCGAATTCCCCACTGGAAATCCCTCACTAGCTCCAATGTTGTCGCTGATGCTGCGAATTGCAGACGTTGATGGGGCCCCACCGGAAGCAGGTAGGCGAGAAGCTGAAGGACGAGCTGCTCCTTTTCTCCAGAGCTTCGAGCTCAAGAACTCAGTACCTGGTAGTTTGCAGCATACAGCTCTAGAAGGACTATTTTGTGACATCCTTCCGGTCGAGACAGCTATATCGAATGATATTTCGTCCAGAGCAAGCTCGAGCCCGTGGACCCGTGCCTCGAGGGAATGCATACCGTTTTGCGAGCTCCCAATAAATCTCTACATTCCATTTCGAAAAAAATAGATGTCAAGAGTAATAATGATTTATTGTAAGAGGCACAATCAATTGATTAAAAGGAAATTTTCTCATAATAATAATAATAATAGTTACTTATTGTACAATTAACTTTTAAAACAAACGCAACCTTGTAATACCTCAATAGCGAATTTGTATGTCCAGAAAAATAACTAGATTTTTTTGTAATTAGGCTAAACTCAAGGGCAGTTTTTGTAATTAACCCTTTCTTATATATTAAGCTAATAAATTAATATACTTAAAAAAAAGAACCCTACTGTTTTGCTTGGACATTGACATTAAAGTACAGAAGTTCATTTTTTAGCAGGCACACACTCCCTATGGACCCCATCAGATAACCGAGAAGATTGAACATAAATTAGTGCAATATAAGTTTCATACAGAGGTGAAAAATCGACTCACTCAAAATTAGAAGCATCAACATTTCTATCTACACAACAA
Organism: Phtheirospermum japonicum; assembly: GCA_014905375.1. NCBI lineage: Eukaryota > Viridiplantae > Streptophyta > Magnoliopsida > Lamiales > Orobanchaceae > Phtheirospermum > Phtheirospermum japonicum. Next base: position 1,680,134 of record BMAC01000014.1, on the reverse strand, counting down.
ATAATCTTCTCACATCAATCATAATACATTAAAATAGTCAAACGGCAATACACAAAGACTTCGTCCATTCATATATTGCAATCAATTTGTAATTTGCTGAAAATCAAGAAACTGGTTTTCCGTAAAATCTTCCCATCAACATATTGCGCACATTTGTAAAGAATATAGTAAGTGAAAGGAATAACGTGCAGAAGAACACCAAATACCTGGAGAAGGTCCAACAAACTCGATTGCTGATTTTCAATCTGAAGAAGCTGCTTGCGGATCAGAGAAAGTTCATCACTCTCTCTCTGGTTCTTATAAACATCCTCAATTTCATTACTAACAACAACACTATCATCACCGCACGGAACAATTCGAGAACCAAATTTATTAAATAAATTAAGCTTCGGCTTCTCGTTGTTCTCACTGAAAAGAGCTCGTTTGATATCTCGCCTTTCTAATTGTTTTCTCTCTCCCAGACCATTTAAAGGACTGTTATCCGAAATATTCATGCCAGAAGAACCATTATAAGTGTCAGTTTCAACTTTCAAGCCCGCTGGCTTTTTACGGTCTAACTTCCGGAACATCGCGGTTGCGGGGCCCGTTTTGTTTCCGTTACTTCCGAGAGGACTTCTTTTCCTGGCTGTTGAAGCCGATGAGCCATTAGCAAATGGTGTTCTTGTAGACGGGCTGTCCAGTAAGGGTTTTTTCCGTATATGAGGTGTAGTGGACCCGATAGAGCAGGATGTTTTCGGGCCAGGTGGGTAACGCCCATTGCTAGTATTTTCTGTGCAAAGATAAAAATAGGAAATTATGGTTGCTTACAGGTTGAAAGATTTGAATTTTTGAGCAAATTCACAGCAATCACATTAAATAAAATAAAATAGAAGATTAATGATTCCTCAGGTCCACTGTATCATGAACTTATCCAAGCAAGCTTTCAAATCCATTACTGAAAAATCAATATGGAAGTGAACGGATGGTACCGAGAAAACGATGGGAAATAAGAACAGTATACCATGATCAAATGTTAATCCATATTCATAGAAAACACAATGCCCAAACATTTAGATCACGAATTTAAACACTGAGATCTGAAAGAACTAATCAAGAAGCAGAATACACCAATACTAGTTAAACCATAGTCGGAAACATAAAGCCGATCTACATTTCTTCACACCTTTAGATGATTCTTCTGATTCAGGTAGCAATGAAACCTCCTCAGTCAGATCTGGAATCTGCTTCCAAGCCTCTATCATCTGATTCATTGTTTCTCTTGCTGCCTTCACCTGATCCCACAAAAACCCACATTACATTACATTATATAAACACACACACACACACGCATAAACTTCATCTTCTTAGGCATGACTAGAAATCAATAAAACCCAACTCAATTTCACCCAAAANAAAAATCCTATAATTAACCAGACCTTGTCAAATCTCTTTCCCTCGAAAGTCTTCAAGCAAGAAGCCTTATACTCCGACAGCGTAGCTTTCTCCACGGCGGCGATCTTCATCAGCGCCTCCGCCGCCGCCTTCCTCGCGGCCCAATCTTCACTGCTCAAGAACTCCATCAAACACGTGATCAGATTTCTGACCACGTTTTTCCCACCGCTACTCAACATTCCTTTCACCTCGGCAACACTTCCGATCAGCGCCAATAGCGCGGCCTTCGCCTTGAAACCGTCGCATTTCGCCAATTTCTCGAGCCTCGGGAGCAATCTCCTCAAGCTCGCCGCGTCCGGAGACCTCGATCCTTCGATTGTCGCAGCCAGGCACAGGGCGGCGCCGGTTTGGGCGTTTTGGTCCTGCTCCGTGAAGAGAGATTCGAGGAAGGGTTTTGCGATGGAGGTGAACGGGGGAGATGTGAGGTTCGAGGAGAGGGATAGGGACGCGGCGACGCAGGCGGATCGCACGGCGGAGTCGGGGTCGCGGAGGCGGCGGACGACGGCGGAGAGGAGCTTGGACAGGTAAGGGGATAGAGAGTTCTTATGGTGGTCGGCGAGGACGGAAATGAGCTTGACGCAGTGTCGGCGGACGGGAGACTTGTCGGAGGAGTCGGTGGCGGAGATGGAGGAGAGGAAAGGCGGAAGAGCGTCTGCGGAGAGGGACTTAGCGATGGATTCGAGCTCTGATGCGGCGGCGGGGTGGGTGTCCCTGTCAGAGAGCTTGTGGAGGCAAGTGAGCACGCGGTGCTTCAGGTCACGCGCCTTTGCTTGCTTAGCGGAGTTGAAACCCGACATTGTTACCAACTAAGGATGTGTGTCTATGTTGAGATTTAAGTTTGTGATGGTGGCGCCGGAGGGATCATTGCGGTGGTTCGGGGGTGGTGGGGAAGGTGGTTGCGTCCGACGCTTACAGTAGTAATGACTTACACTGTACTTTATTCTCTCTCCCCTTGCAATTAATATAGAGAGGTTGGGGGTATTATTGTAAGTTCAACTCATCAAATGGGGTGCAATTACAAAGGGAGAAAAAAAATGCGAATTGAATCATTTTCAATGGGATTTTATTTTTCTTAAAAACAGTTACAGAAAATATCACTTGAGCGGCACGTGGGTCTCAGTGTTTCAACCGACAAAAAATAGCTCAATCTTTTTCTCTGAATTATACTCGAATGAAATAAATGAGGATTACGGCTATTTCACACTTTAAAAAATCTATATTATGATTGTTTTACCAGGTTTTAAAATAGATGTTTGTTAATATAATTAAAGTTATGTCTATTCCATCTGTGCTCAAACAATTAACTAATTGTTTATTTAATATTTAATAGATTTTCATAATAATTACTTTAAGTAAATAGAGTAATGTAATTTTAATATAATTAAATAGAAGTATATATGAAAATATAAATATAGTAATAAATGTATTATTTTGGAAATCCAAAATAACAATCAATTCTATCTTTTTAGAATGGAGTGGTTATTTTTTTCCTCCAAAAAAGATTGATTTACATGGCACTGTTGAAGAAGATAAGATTAATATAGTTAAAGTATTGTATTAAATGAAGTGGTGTAATTTTATGAAAAATTACAAAATAATTTCAATAACTTAATGTTGATAATTTAATACCACAACTTTAATCACTAATCCTAATTTTCGCAGAAGAAAATTTCCACCGGAGTTTTTTCATTTTATGCCATAATTGCTTAGTTTGACCAATTTCACTTTTTTGAGGGCTGGTCAATGATGACACGCAAAAAGTAAATAAAAAATAAACATAAAACAATATAGATTATTTTAAAACCTAAACTTCTTTTAAATATATGTATAAAAGAGAACTTAAATATTAAGTTAAAACAATGGAATTTATTTTTATAAAATATGATTTTTATTTTAAATATGTTTTACACTTCAATTATAAAATTAGTCAAATATGGGAGAACATTTTAAAATTTGAAATTCTTTTAAATATGAGAAAAGGTATTCCAAACATAAAATTAACAAAATCTGAAAAAAGAAATATTATAAAAATTGAAATTATTCTAAATACGAAAATAAGTCAATTAAAAAAACATGAAAAATATTTTATAAAATCTGAAATTATTTAAAATAGCCAAAACAGTTTTGGCAAAAAATGGATTTTATTTTGAAAATATTAGAAAATGTTTAAGAAAATGTGAGTTTTCTAAAATATGAGTATTTTAAAATGAATAATGGTTTTTAAAATATAATTATTTAATAACTAAAAAAGTATTTTCAATTATAATATATACATATACATTTGTAGTATACATTTTCATTATTTATATAATTATTTATATAAATACTTTTGAAGATTATGATTTATGTAAAAAAAATATTAAATATATAAAAGAATTATGTATACTTATAAACAATATCTGAGAAAAATAATAATAATATAAATTTTTTTGAAGAAAATATAAAATATAAAAATTTATTTAAAACAAATATATAAATATATGTAAAAAATTAGTTAATAACTTTGAAAAACTCATAAAAGCAAAAGTAAAACATAAATATTTTTTCAAATGTTTTAAATAAAATCAAAAATATTAATAAAATTATATAGATAAAAATATAAGAACTTGTAATTAAACTATAAATATTTATTTAATAAATATGAAACAAAACCGAAAGGGAAAAGATTTATTTGCCACATGTACTTGTCGCGTTTTTATGGTTTGTCACCTGATCTTTTTTTTGTTGTTATGAACAACACAAAGTATGCGGGTTTTGCTATTTGCAACCTTCAGGCTATTTTTCATTCAAAACAGTGGTCGGATCGTAGCACGTAAACCTCTTGCCTCATTCTAAAAAAATGAAAACGTTGCCCAACATAATAATTGGTGTTGAGGCATGAGGTTTACGTGCTTCGATCCGGTCATTTTTTGAATGAAAAATAACCTGGAGGTTGCAAAGAGCGGAATACTTTGGGTTGTTAATAACAACAAAAAAAATATTAGATGACAAATCATAAAAACGCGACAAGTACAGGTGGCAAAGAGTTTTTTTCCCAAACCGAAAATTCAACAATCAAATAAAATTAAAGAGAAAATCATAAAATAAGTTAAATTAACTCCAAAAAAAATCATAATTAGATTTTATAAAATTATTAAATAAATATAAAAATAAAAAAGAGAATCGATAAGAAATATAAGATAAAATAAAAAATAAAAATAGATACTACAAAAAATGTGTGTGCGTGTGTGTAAGAAATCTGAAAAATAAAATATAAATATATAATATAACATATAAATAAATCTAAATGACTAGTTTATATATATGCGAAATCCAGAAAAGTAAATCAAAATATAAATATGTCAAATGATATCAAATAAATTTATTTTTTTATTATAAATAAAATATAATAACTTAATTAAATTATAAGTAGTTATTTAATAAATACAAAAAAATAGAAAACAAACCAAAAAGTTATTATTATTATAAAACTAAATATGAATTCATATCTACAAAAAAAAGTACCATTAAATTATAAAAAATTATAAACTAAATATAAAAAATAAGAAATTACAAGAAATATAATATAAATATAAACAAAATTTGGAAAAATAAAATAAAATGAATAACAAAAATATAAAAATTTAGAATTTGATTTAAAAAATTATTTAATAATTTTGTTAACTAAAAAAAAAAGATAGTATGAGTACAACTAGAAAATTGATGCAACGAAGTCAAATAAAAATTATAATCAGTAACAAAGACTTGTGTTTTCTTTCATAATTTTATTTGTTGACCATACCAGGTGATACGAGGATAAACTAATAGCGTCATATTTTCAATTTCCTGTATGTGACTCGAGTAAAACTCGTATGACCCAAACTTTGAACCTAAACGTGTTACAAACTTGAATATGACACTTTTTTTTTACTTTTTTTTTCCTAAAAAATTATATTATGAACGTAAGTGAAAGGTAAATAACTTTATACAATTTTTGATTAAAATATGAATTTTATATATATATATATATATATATATATATAAAGGCTAGCATTTTTAAAAATATTTCTTAAAGTTTTCCCGCTCATTTTACTTACTATTTGTAGTATACATATTAATTATTTATATAATTATTTATGTAAATATTCTTTTGGAGATGATGATTTATGTAAAGAAAATATTAAATATATAGAAAAATTATGTATACTTATAAATAAAATCTGAGAAAAAAATAATAATATAAATTTTTTGAAACAAATATAAAATATAAAAAATTATTTAAAACAAATATATAAATATATGTAAATAATTAGTTAATAAACTTGAAAACCCCAAAAAAGCAAAATTAAAACACAAATAATTTTTCAAATGCTTTGAATAAAATTTGAAATATTAATAAAATCATATAGATAAAAATATAAGAACTTATAATTAAACTATAAATATTTATTTAAAAAATATGAAACAAAACAGAAAATTCAACAATCAAATAAAACTAAAGAGAAAATTCATAAAATAAGTTATGACTCAAAAAGATTCATAATTAAATTCTATAAAATTATTAAAAAAATGAAAAAAATAAAAAAAAGAGAATTGATAAAAATATAAAATAATAATAGCAACTACAAAATATGTGTGTGTGTGTGTGTAAGAAATATGAAAAATAAAATATAAATATATAATATAATATATAAATATAACTAAATAATTAGTTTATAAATCTTCAAAACCCAAAAAAATAAATCAAAATATAAATATGTCAAATGATATCAAATACATTTGTTTTTATTATAAATAAAATATAATAACTTATAATTAAATTACAAATAGTTATTTAATAAATATAAAAAAATAGAAAACAAACCAAAAAGTTATTAATATTATAAAATTAAATATGAATTCATAGCTACAAAAAAAAGTACCATTAAATTATAGAAAATTACTAATTAAGTATAAAATAAAAAATTGCAAGAATTATAATATAATATAAACAAATTTGAAAAAAAAAAAATGAATAACAAAAATATAAAAATTTATAATTTGATTTAAAAAAATAATTTAATAATTTTTTTAACTAAAAAAAAAAAAAAAGATAGTATGAGTACAACTAGAATATTGATGCAACGAAGACAAAAAAAAATTATGATTAGTAACAAGGACTTGTCTTTTCTTTCATAATTTTATTTATTGATCATACCAGGTGATACGAGTACAAACCTATTAGCGTCTTATTTTTAATTTTCTATATGTGACTCGAGTAAAACTCGAATGACCCAAACTTTGACCCTAAACGTGTCACAAACTTGCCAATGACATTTTTTTTTTCTTTTTTTCTTTTTTCTTTTTCTAAAAAAAAAATTATATTATGAACATAAGTGAAGCTAAGCACCACGAGCTCGTAGCTCAAGTGGTATCACTAACTCTTTATAAGGGTATTGACAAGGGTTCGAACCCTTGACCTCTCAAGTTATTTGAGATTTATCTTCTACTTTCCAACCACTTGACCCAACTTATTAAAAAAAAACATAAGTGAAGCTAAATAACTTTATAAACTTTTGATTAAAATTTGAAATCAAAATTATAAGTGGGTAGAACAAAAAAAAAAAAAACAATGATATAATCGCATAATATAAAGAACTCAATACATTACTTTAAAATTCTTAACTAAATAATTATTTTTAAACGTTTGTATATTAATAATTTGTGACTAATTACTATGACTTTAAGTATTTAAAGTTAGAAATCCACACATACATGATTTATTATTTTTGGTTATATAATTACTTTCGTATAAATTGAAATCTATATATAAATTCTAATTTATTATCGAGTTCATCGACTGACTCATTTACCGGACTGATTTAAAAAAAAAATAACTATAGTAAAATAGAATACAAAGGCCCTCAATTAAAATCTTAATACGATGCCTCATTTATTTAATATTTTTTTTTATTTTTGTAGTATTTTTTATATTTATACAATATTTATATATATTTTTTTTATAGATTTAGGAGATGAGTTTTTATAATATAATATTAATTAAGTATATTACTTTTTGTTTTAAAATATTTTAAGATTTAATTTATTATATTGTATAACTTCTTGATCTTTGTATTGATTTATTATCAACTTTCAATAGATTAAACACTGTTAAAATTAACTTTTATATATTTATTTAACTTGCTTAATCACTATCTCCAATTTATTCTTTCAATGACTTTAAAATAAATATTTAGAAATTAATGATAATTTTATTATATCTTTATCTAATTTCAAAATAATTTCATATTTATATTATAATATTTACATTTGTATTTTATTTATTTTAGAAATTGTTAAGAACCATTTATAATTAAAACATATGTTATATTTATTTAACTAAATTCATATTTTTTCTGATTATTTTATTATTTATAGCATTTTAAGTGTGTTTTGTTACTTTTAGGATTTAGTAAATGATTATTCAGGATTTAAATTATTTTTAATTTATTCTATAGAATTATTGTGAAATAGATTTTTTTTATATTATTTAAACTATTACTATATTCATAATTTTTAAAATTATTTGATAAGTATTTTATATAAAATATATTTCTTATATATATTTAACATATTTCATATTCTTTTATGTATCTAAATATAATTTTTTTGTATTTATTTAGTTAACTAAATAAATACAAAAAAATTATATTTAGATA
>BMAC01000014.1:1521503-1664239 GCA_014905375.1 Phtheirospermum japonicum | reverse complement strand
GGCGGAGAAGCCTCCAAAATTTAATGGGGAAGGCTTCAAGAGGTGGCAACAAAAGATGCTGTTCTACCTCACGATGCTTGGTTTCGCCAACTTCGTGAAGGAAGATGAACCACCTACTCCGGACAAGGACGAGACCAGTTTCCATGTCCATGCTGCCTATGATAATTGGCACAATGGGGACTATCTATGTAAAGGTTTTCTTTTAAGTAGCCTAGAGGATAGCCTGAGTAATGTGCACTCGGATATAAAGACCTCCAAGAAAATTTGGGGTAGTATTAACTAAGGAGGGTTCAAGGCCACAAGCCACCTATCCCTATTCTCTATTGTCTCTTAAGAGACTGAGCTATGTATTTGCATTCATGCATTTCGTTTTTGGAGTTTCTCACTCATGTGAGGGATTGTTGTAAATTGGATTAATTCTAATTAAATGGTACAGCGACAATTCATGTTAATGAATTGTATAGGATTATTCTACGTGTCGTGTAGATAATCGTAGCATTTTGAATTTCTCAAATCTATTTATTGGTGAGTGAGAAATGATGCTTGGAAGTTGAACGGTTTGCTTTAATGCTTTATCGGCTATCCCACATTGAATGTTAGTCAATGTGGAAGAYAGTTTAAAAATGATTACATTTCTTTAATGTACATCAAGTGGGCCAGAGAGTGTTGTGGACTTTGTGTAAACGAAGTTCACGTGGGCTCTTGGACTTGGGTTCGCCATTCCGCCTTCGGCGTAGCCGAAGGCGGAGCCGAGCAGATCCGAGCCCGAGCCCGAGCCCGGACCTCGGACCTCGGTCCTGGGCCCTGGGTCTTGGGTAATTGGTCCGATTGAGTTCGGGTTCTGGCTCAACCCTGGTTTCCTTTTTAAACCTTCACGCACCTGACCATTACGTAACGACTGGCTCTTGACCAGTCAGACGTTTTCAACTTTTGAATTTCAAACAGTAAACGTATCTGCACGCTGAACTCGTCCAGGTTCATGTCTGATAAAACTGACTGTTTGAACGCCATTAAGGTCGTCTTAATTGGCAGCTGTAACCCTAATTTGAACCCCTATATAAGGGTGAGACTCCTGCATTCCCAGCTACTTTCCATACGCATGAAACACCTGAACAACATACATACTCATATTCAGCATATCAATTCATAGCTCAGTTCGTTTTCTTCCAGTTCGCCGGAGCTCTGGTATTTACGGTGCTGTAATACCAGAGACGAAGTCGTTTCATCTTTGGAGACGAATAGCTAAAACCGAAGGGCACTACCGGGGCTAATTTTTATTTCTTACGTAACTCACACCATTTTCTATCCAGTTCGCCGGAACTCTGGTATTTACGGTGCTGTAATACCAGAGACGAAGTCGTTTCATCTTTGGAGACGAATAGCCAAAACCGAAGGGCACTACCGGGGCTATTTCGTCTTGCGGATAGAGTGCTTACTCGACTCGACATTATTTATTTTCTGTTTTTCTATTTCTTTTTCCAGTTTTGTGCTCGTATTATTGTAACTATTCCAACACAACATTTACAGACGGCATGTTGACGGAATTAACCCGTCAACGAATCCTCCCGCCATAACCCCAGACCCGTCAGGAAATGCTGACGGGTAATACTGATGGGCTTATGCCGTCAGCATATGCTGACGGCTTCACCCGTCAGTATCTTTCAAATAATGTTGACGGGTCCTACCAGTCAGTATTAAAAATTTTAAAATTTTATTTTATTTTACATTTCATTTGAGATTTCTACCTCTATTTATTTCACATATTAATAATGCAATACGAAAACTAATTTGTATTTCCCAAAAAATATAAAACTAAATATAATTAATCAACAATTTTATCGTATAACGTATAAAACATAAACAAATTATCAAATATAAATATTATTCGTTCTTAAATCAACTAAACCGCATCATCATCTTCATCGTCATCCTCAGTAGAAGCAAGAACAGCAGGAGCAGTGGCATTAGAGGATCTGGTAAAATATAGAGTTTATCAGGGTAATATATTGAAATAAAAAATTAATTACTTACAAAAATTAAATTAAAGTTACTTACCTCGGGGGGCCGACAAAGATCTCGATCATACCAGGACGTGGTGGCATGAGTCCTCTTGATGTATTGGCCTCGGACGGGGTGGCTAGAACGCTCGTCGGGGTCCCTAGCGAAAAAAGAACGCCCACGACCTCTACCTCTCATCTAAAAATACATTAAAATTTAAGCACAATTGAATCGAGAAAATTTAACCAATTCTATCAATCTAATCAAATTTTAACTATATATGCATATATTAGTTTTGCAATTAACCTGAACCAAAACTTTCACTGTCCACGTTATTGCCAAACTCATTTTCGTACGTATCTTCATCATCGGTTAGAAATTCATTTTCTGTCTCCTCCTCTGCATCATCGACAAGTTCATCCGACTCACTGATAATAAGGTCGACGTGTAATTGGAAATATCCATCCTCCAATTGTATTGAATTGTGCATTTTTATCTGCTCCTCTTGAAATGATTGATTAGGCATCATAGGCTCGATAAAATCTATTATCGATCTTACTTTGATTTTGCACGTTGCCAACCAATCTAGCTTAACTCGTTTCAAATTTGGATACGGGCAGTAGTAAACTTGAACAACTTGGGCAGCAAGTACAAACATCTCATAGCGATTGAATCTACGTCGATAATTGATATCGACAAGATTATACTAAGGATGGACCTTTGTGCCTGCGGGTTTGGATCACACTACTCACAATTGAACATGAGTGTGCTCTTGTAAGGTAAGTCAGTATAGTCGATCTAACAACTTCTACGAGACGACCATAATAATCATACTCATCATCCCCGTAGTTTGTTCATTTTATACAGACGCAGTGCTCAAAGTTGATCTATTTGATCCGTATGCAACTGTGTGAAATACGTATCCATTAATCTTGCAACCATGATATGTAGTCACACATCGTGATGGACCTATTGCTAGAGTCTTAATGTACTGGTCGGTGACATTGTTCAAGGGATCTTGTGCCTATAACGACGGAAAGTAATAAATATTTAATTTACTGAGATATTGATTTAAATGGTATATATATCACAATTGTATATAATTATTTTAGAACAACTCACATATCCCTCAAACCAATCGGCAAATTCATTTTTTAATTTCTTATTCAGTCCGTCATCTGTAATGTTTCGTTGAGACTGTTTCACAAGCTCCGTGAAGACATTGCGTGTGAATAAAATTAATCATTTTCTTAATTTATTATATGAATAATGTTTCATCAAAAAATGACAAATGATGAAATTTCAAACCTGGTAAATTCTTGCACTTCTTCACAGTTCAATAAAACGTAATTTCTCGTCGTATCGAATTCTTCTTTGCTCAAGAATCTTTTACCCGATGCTGTAAATATTTCACCATATTTCTTAAACACCGAGGTAGCGTTGTCATCGTCTTCTTCACCATTTTGTCCATCATCATTACGAGGCAAATTTGTCCTCTTTTTTAAGACATGATCTTCTACATAGTGCGAAGTGAAAATTGACGCCTCTTCGATGTGATATGCATTTACTATTGAGCCCTTAACGCTCGCCTTGTTCCTCACGTTATCCTCCAGTTTCCGAAGAAATATCTCGAATGGATACATCCACCTATATTGCACTAGACCCGCAATTCTTGCCTCGTATGCTAAGTGAATTGGCAAATGCTCCATGGAGTCGAAAAAACTAGGCGGAAAGATCTTTTCAAGCTGACACAAAATCAAAGGAATATCACGCTCTAAACGATGCATATCATCAGTCCCAACCACTATGTAGCTGAGGCTCTTAAAAAACAAAGTCAGTTCTGTGAGGGCCTTCCACACGGGATGGGTAAGCAGTTCTCGAAAGACAATTGGTATCAACCTTTGCATAAACACATGACAATCGTGACTCTTCATCCCAAGCAATCTCAATCCTTTCATATCAACGCAACGCCCAAGATTTGATGCATATCCATCTGGAAATTGAAGAGATTTTACCCACTCACACAAGACAACTTTTGATTTCTTATCCAGTGTGTGCAAGCTTTAGGATACTTTCTTACTGCGTCTTGTTGTAAGTTGGGACGAAAATAATTGTCGTTCAGTTCTTCCCTGAATTTGGGAGTGTCTTTTGTCTTCCACTTTACATTCATAACCGTGTTGAAGACATTCTCAAACACATTCTTCTCGATGTGTATAACATCTAGACTGTACCGAATCAAATTTGTGCTCCAGTATGGTAAATCCCAAAATATGCTTCTTTTCCTCCAACCATGCGTCCATTGACGGCTTCTCGAAAAGGATGACTACAATCAAGAAACTTTCGATGATTATCAAACCAAGATTGTTTCTCGCTGCACTTGAGAGTAAATGCATCCGAACGTTCCATGCAATATGGACATGCCGTTCTTTCAACCGTGCTCCAACCAGACAACATGGAGTAGGTGGGGAAATCTCTAATTATCCACATGAGTGCTGCCCAAAACTGAAAATTCTGTTTTGTAGAAATATCATACGAGGGTGCACCGACCATCCACAACTGATTCAACTCAGCGATTAGAGGTTGCAGAAACACATCCAACTTATCCTTCGGGTTTTTAGGGCTTAAAATAAGAACACTCAAGAACATGTATTACTCTTTCATACACATCCATATAGGCAAGTTGTATGGTTGATTCGTATATATTTGTTATGCTTTTGTATATATTTTGAGCCATTTTGTTATCTTTTTCGGGTTAAGATTATATATTTTGAGCCATTTTGAATAATTGTATTAGAATTCTTGTGAATGATTTGGTGAACTTAGTTAATTTCCCCTCTTGTAATTTGGTTGTTTGATTGAGTATTTTTTATTAGGATCTTTATTCGTGATGCATGTTTAATGTTCGATAAAATGCTTGAATGGTACCTAGTGGATTAAGATTCTCATACAGTTTCAAATATTTTATAATTGAATTCTTGAATCAAGTGCATAGTTCTTGCAAAGAGGTTGATACCCTCGTTGCAAGAATAGCTTTAAAACTTGGTTTATTCAAATTTACTTTGTTTGAAATCTTCAAATCAAAAACCCCTTTGATCGCGTGTTTAGTTTTAGAACTTGTGTTTTTCTTATAATAGACATTTTCAACTCCTTATTTCCACTCCTCGAGAGAATTGACTCGGTTTAACTTGCCAGTCTATGGTGACCCCGTTCTCTTGCGGGCGAACTAACTCGTTTTCAAACATAGATGTGCATGGTTATACTTGATTTTAATTTTGAAAAGAAGAAACACAAAAGTTAGGATCAAAATATGGCGCCGTTGCCGGGGAGTGGCAAAGGTTTGACAAAGTTTATTCGTGTTAATGTTTTGCCTGTGATACATGTATAATTATTTCGGTTTTTCACCTGATGTGTTGATGTTGTTTGTTGTTGATGACATAATCATCATCATACAAGTACAAATAATACTATATTTATGCTTTGTAGTTGCAAATGAGTTTCTACTTACCTCAAGTCCAAAGTTTATTATATCACGAGTTTAGACTAACTTCTACTATTTCTTTTAAACGATCTAAAAAGGATGAAATATTGTAATTTATTCTCACACATCAAAGTTCAGAATATAACCCTATTCATGTTCATATTAATATTTTGTGTGTATATAACAACTTTAATAAAGAGCAAATTTAGTAAATTAATCTTTAAATCTAATTTATAAACAATAAAAATAGCATTTGCCTCGCACATGGAAACACTAAATTACATATCTCTCACATAACACTTTTATTTTTCTTTAGTTTATACTTATTATATTAATAAAGAAATATACAACAACCCTTGGTTACTTATAAATCTGCTACTACTATTGAAATAAATAATAAAATAAAATACATTATGTGGAAATAAAACTAAAATTCTACCTATGACACCCAAACATAAAACACTACATTAACACCTAAATAAAATACCAAAACTAATACTAAATTCCAAGATCTCGAATCGAATTGGTATATTTATTATTATAACTTTAGTTTTTGATTATATTTCTTGTTGTTTATGCATAATATTTATATATTCAACCAACTATTTTAATCAGTTGGTTTACCAAACACTAATTAAAAATCAACTACCAGCTATCAACTATCAGTTATCAGCTATCAACTACCAACTATATAAGACACTTTTGCACAAAAATTCTCTTAGTATTGTCACTATTAGCTATAAAAGTATCATTTTTGCACCAAAAAAAGTCACTTTACGTATTAACCAAATATTTAAGTAAGTAAAAATAATAGAATCACCTTTTTCATTAATTCACTTTTGGCTTTAAAAGTGTTAATTTACTCTTGAATAATAAGTTTTGACTTTTTTTTTACAAGTATTATTATTGGCTTTAAAAATGTTAATTTGTATTTTAAATAAAAATCATCAATTTATTTAAGATTATAACTCTTAACCTTAAATGTATTAACTCGCAATTTATTATAATATATACTAGTGAAACTTCTTTTTTTTTTTTTGAATTCGTTACACGGTGATAGTCACATACACGGTTTTTATCACTCTTTAAATCAACTCAATCAATCGGCCATTAATCGATTAATTTCTTGATATTACAATTTCAATCTCGGATACTTTGACATTGGTCCAAAATAGATTTTTTTGGCCTCATAACTTTCTCGGACATTTTTGGATATATGAGAGTTTATTATTTTGAGAATAATTAAAATACTGAGGGTTTTATATCCTAAGCTTTCATTTCAATTTTTTTTTTTAATTTGAGGCAAAAATGTTGAAATTTATAATTTTTTTATACATCTCAATTTTAAATAGCTTTTTTCATTTGAGATAATGGACCCACCCAAAAAATAATATTTAATTATACCATCAATATGTATACTGTATTTTTAAAAGAAAATAAGAATCCTACCAACAAAACCACCGATGGCGGGGGTTTTTACGACTATTGCCGAGAGGAAAGACGTCCATGCAAGACTTTTTTTTTTTTTTTAATCCTGGAAAAAAAGTTTTTTTGGGGCCAATTTTTCATGAAATATAAAGTAAGAAGTTAAATTGAAAATAAGAAATATTCAGACATTAAGTAAGAAATCTTTTTACTTTTTCGGATATAAAGTAGTATTTTATTTTATTTTAATTTATTGATTTTTCTAATATAAAATAAGATTTTTTTCTTATCTTTTCGGATATAAAGTAAGATTTTTTACTATAAAGTAAGAACCTTTTGTTATCATCAAGTAAAAAAATTATTAATTGTTACGTCAAATAAATAATACATAACAATATTTTGCTATCAAATAAGATTTTTTTAATATTTTTTTATCAAAAATAAATTGTGTTTAATAAGTAAGAAAATATATAACAATATTTGCACATTAAATAAAAAAATTTGCAATCAAATAAGAAAATTTTGAATATTAAGTAAGAAATTTTTAGACACATAGTAAGAATATTTAAAACATAATAATTTTCGCTGGAAAACTTTTCGATCGGCCTGATTTTAGACATACGCTATAGGCCTGGTCACGGTTTCGAAACCGTGGCCTAGTTCTGTTTCTACCGGAACTGGCGGTTCCTCTACTGTTCCAGTTACGGTTCCTCCACGACTTCGATTCCGATTTTAACTAAAACCGTCTAATTTTTTTCTCTCACTTTATTTAAATCTTAAATAATAAATTTTAAATATATGTATAACTATATATAATTTATTATATTACTTATAAATATAATACACTATAACATATATATATAAAATAAAATACAAAAAAATAATGGAACCGATGGTTTAACCGCTTGCGGTTTTGGTTTAGCAAAATCGCCAGTTCCATGGTTTTTTAAAACTTGAAATCGTAACTAAAATCGTTATAGTTGGTTACGATTACGGTTACGAAACTATTGGACCCAGTTATGATTTTTTAACAATTGAGTACGGTTACGGTCATTGCTTTGAACCCGATTTCGATTGTATTTGCTAGGTCTATATAGTAAGATAATTATTGTCCCCTCCCCCTCAAAAAAATAAAAAACTGTAGGAAATTATATTCCGTGTTGTATTTAGTAATTTTCTGGAATGAATTAGGGAAATAGAAAGATGCTTGGAAAGGAAGATAGGATAGAAGAGAGAGAAATGAAAGAAGGCATATAGAATAATTCTCTAAAACTTGCATTCCGTTTCATTTTGTTCCCCTTAAATAAGGTACAACTTACACCTAACATTTGGGACCACAATATAAAGATTCCCCCACAAAATATCTCCACATTTAATTAAGAAAACTAATAATAATAATAGAAATGTAAATGACGCCATTGCCCTTAGACACTCTTTCATTTCCCGCCCACGTGTCCTCCTGCCGAGCCGTCCACGCAGCCTCCATGTGTCGCGCCCTCAATGGTGACCAAAACTCCATCAACCCTGCCCGGTCTTGGATCATTTCCTTCATTCAAATCCCCAATTTCACCGTCCCAATTAGGATTCCCCCCCCCCCCCCCCCCCCCCATTTTTGAGATTCTCGTCCTCGAGGATCGAGAGATGGGAACTTGCAGCGTAAGAAATCCAGATCCTCCCAAGTAGTGATAGGTGGGCTCGCTTCATCCCATCGAACCAGCACTTGCGACATAAATTCACCCTTTGGCGTACAATACGGGAATCGAGCACCTCACAGGGATATATTTGAAAATTGCCATCCGGACCAATTGGAGGAGGAGTTGCACAGACGGGTATGCCGGGTGATAGCTTCCCTTTGAGCAGCGAGACATGAAATACAAAGTGTACCTTAGCACCCTCAGGTAACTTCAATCTGTATGCGACCCTTCCAATTTTTTCAATTACCTCATAGGGTCCAGAATATCTGGGTGATAGCTTAAGGTTCGTTCTCACAACCAATGGATTTTACCTAAATGTTTGAAGTTTAAGAAAAATAAATTCCCCAACCTCAAAAGATTTGTCCTTCATGTGTTTATCTGCATATGACTTCATCTTTTGTTGTGCTTTTATCAGATTTTCTTTTATCACCTCAGTTATGTATTGCCTCTCTTGCATGCTTGTCTGTGCTTCTTTGTTGTCCGTGTCTAGATAAGGGTTCATGCTGTAGAGTGGGGGTGGGTAGCCATAAAGGGCCTGGAAAGGTGTGAACTTTAACCCTGTGTGAAAATTTGTGTTATACCAGAATTCAGCCAGTGGAATCCATCTAGACCATTGTATAGGGTTTCTGTGAACCATACATCTCAAGTAGTCTTCCAAACTCCTGTTCAGCCTCTCAGTTTGACCATCACATTGAGGATGGTAAGTTGAGGTCATATCCAAACTCACCCCCATTAATTTAAACAATTCTTGCCAAAAAGTGCTGGTGAATATCTTGTCCCTGTCAGTTACCATACTGACTGTCATCCCATGTAGCTTGTACACAGTATCTAGGAAGGTGTGAGCTACCTCAACAGCTGTAAAAGTGTGGGATAGGGTGATGAAGTGTGCATACTTAGTGAACCTGCCAAAACCACTAATATGACATTCTTGCCATAGGATTTAGGTAGCCCCTCAATGAAATCCATAGTGATGTGAGTCCAGGCTTGATCTGGGACTGGTAAGGGTTGAAGTAAGTCAGGGTAAGATCCATTCTCAGGTTTATTTATTTTGCATACGTCACACCCGTGCACAATATCTATTACATCCTTCTCCAGTCCTGGCCAATAGAAGACTCTCTTTATCCTCATGTGAGTACCTTGAATCCCTGAGTGCTCCCCATAAGCAGATGAATGCATAGCCTTGAGTATAGACTGTCTTAACCCTGTGTCATTTCCTACTGCCAGCCTGTTTTTATATCTGAGTATTCCCTCCTTTAAGGTGAACTGGGGATAGGAGTTGGAGTCTATGATGATGGCCCCTATGATCTTGGCCATATAAGGATCATTCTTGTAACTCTGCACCACCTGCTGTGCCTAGGTTGGAGTCACATTGGACATAGCCTCACAACAGTCTTCCAGTGTAGGAATTCTGGATAGTGCATCAACCACCCTATTTTCACTTACATTCTTGTATTCAATCACATAATCCAAACCCAAGAGCTTAGTGATCCATCTTTGCTGAGTAGGTGTCATGATTTTCTGGTCTAGCAAATGTCTCAAAGCTTGTTGATCAGTCTTGATGATGATCCTGCTACCCTGTAAGTAGTGTTTCCACTCTGTATGGCCATTAGTACTACTAGGAACTCTCTTTCATAAACAGAGAGAGCCTGATTCCTTGGGCATAGTGTCTTACTCATGTAAGATATTGGTTTGCCTTCTTGCATCAACACAACACCTACTCTTGTGCCACTAGCATCAGTTTCCAATGTAAATGTTTTCTTAAAATCTGGTAGTGCTAGCACTGGAGCACTAACCATTGCTTCTTTAAGCTTGTTGAAAGCCAGTTCCTGTTGTTCTCCCCACCCAAAAATTCCTTTCCTCAATAACTTAGTGAGGGGCCTGCCCAAGACCCCATAACCCTTCACAAATTTCCTGTAGTAACCTGTTAAACCAAGAAATCCTCTTGACTGCTTGACATGGGCAGATGTTGGCCATTGGACCATACTGCTGACCTTATCTAGATCAGTAGATACCCCCTGATGGGATATTATATGACTTAGATATTCTATCTTTAGTTTCCCAAAACTGCATTTGCTCCTCTTAGCATATAACTGGTGTTCCCTCAGCTTCTGCAACACCTGCTCTAGATGTACCCTGTGTTCTTCTAGGGTCTGGTTGTATACTAGAATATCATCAAAAAATACCAGAACTGACCTCCTTAGGTAGTTTCAAAAGACATGGTTCATTGGGGACTAGAAAGTTGCAGGTGCATTACATAACCAAAAGGGCATGACTAGTAATTCATAATGACCATTGTGGGTTCTAAAAGCTGTGAGGTACCTGTGTTCAGGCTTCATCAGAATTTGAAAGTACCCTGACCTTAGATCAATCTTGGAGAAGTACTTAGCACCATGTAGTTCATCAAGTAGTTCATCTATCACTGGTATAGGGTACTCATGCTTAATGGTCAACTGATTCAAATACCTGTAGTCAACACACATTCTCCATGTAGAATCCTTCTTCTTAACTAGGATGACAAGGGAAGCAAATGGACTCTTACTGTTCTGAATTATCTCAGATTCAAGCATCTCCTTAACAATCCTCTCAATATCATCCTTGTGTTCATGGGTGGTTCGGTAGGGAAACATGTGTCTATGTGAACTGTCTGGCTTCAAGAGTATCTGGTGCTCAATTTCCCTGTTTGGAGGCAACCCCTGAGGTTCTTCAAACATATCCTATAATTCATCTAATAAATCCTTCAATAGTGGATTATCCTCTTCGTCTGGTTTCTGGACAGTGACCCAGTACAATTCTTGTATTTCATCTCATGCATCCTCATGCATCATTTTATATAATGTGGGTCCTGTCACCTGTGATTCAGATTGTGTAGTAAGGTCTTGCAGTTTAACCATCTTCTTTCATGCATTAACTGTCACAGTCATCCTGTCATAATCTAGCTCTATAGGAGTACATGCCTTAAGCCAATCCCCTCCTAGTATGAGGTCATAACCTTCATGTTTCAACAACCTTAGAGGGTAGGAGAATTTCTGACCTTGCATATCCCACTGAAATTCCTTTACCCTTAGAGAACTCACCATTCTTTGGCCATTAGCCACTTTGACCAATACTGGTTTAACCACTTCCAGCCTACAACCAAGTTTGTTTGCTGTCTCTTCTTGCATGAAGCTCAAGGTACTTCCTGAATAAATCAGAATATGTAGCTGATGCCCTCCACAATTTCCCACCATCCTCATAGTTGTAGCCCTGGTTTCCCCAGAAAGGGTGTTAAGGGTCATCTGTATCTCCTCCAATTATGTGGCTAACTCCCCTGAATGTTCTAGGTTGTTGTGCTCAGTAGTGAATTGCACTTCCTCCTCTTCAATCATTATCATGTAATTAACCCTGTTTTTACACTTGTGCCCATAGGAGAATTGCTCATCACAATTATAGCATAACCCCTTTTATCTCCTAAGTGCCATCTCATTAGCAGTTAACAATTTGATTTCCCTTATTGCCTGAGTTTGCAACTGTTCTAGTGGGATTGGACTGGGGTGCATCAATCCTGTTCCTGGGAGGGATGTAAGTGCCCTGGTTTGCTTTGGATGTTCCCTTCAACTTCCTGGTGATAGCTTATATGGTTAGTAGATGCTTCCTAACCAATTCAATAGTTTGATGCAGTGTATGTGGATTAAACATAGTTATAAATGACTGCAGTTCCTCATTCAGTCCACTCACAAAACTGGCAATGAAATATTCCTCAGAAAATTGCCCATGGTTGCCCATCATCATGCACGACTTGAGTTCTTCAAAACTCTCAACATATTCCTCATAATTGCCTTGAAATTTCAATTTATTAAACTCTGCAATGATCTTGGATTCCCTTAGCTCTTCAAATCTGGCAGAAATAAGATCAATGAACTGAGCCCATGATATATCACCCAACCTAGTGCACCAATTTTTGGTACCACAAGGTTGCCTTCCCCTCTAGATGCATAGCTGCTAGGTTTACCCATGTAGGTCTGGGATATTTGGGATTATTGTGAAGTAATTATTGTATCTTAATATCCAGGCTCTTGCATTAGTACCATCAAATATGGGAAAATCTATTTTGGGAATAGGGCTTATCACCTGTGTTGTTATACTTTCTTTCTGTCTGTTTTGTTGTTGGCTCATGTGATGGTTTCCTTCTATTGCAGGGTACAAAGGAGGCTCGCCCAAAATAGAATCCTCCACAATCTTCTTCCATGGCCCAGTGGTATGCAACTGGAGCTGAATAGTTGAGAGTAAGCCTGCTAATTGATCGTACCTGCCAGTCAAGCCCAGTAATTGTTATTTGATTTCTGTTCTGATTTCAGAGATCTGCCCCTGTATTTATGTGTTGTTGCTTGACAACTACTCTTGTGATTTAATTTCAATCAATTCTCTCTTCCTTGTTTCCATCTGTAATGTTTGATCTTTTTTCTTTTTTCTTTTTTTTTTGTGCTTCCTGTAAATCTTTAAATCTTGTAACTTCAGCCATGCCCAAGACTTGGCTCTAGATAACAAATGTTGTATTTAGTAATTTCGTGTAATGAATTAGGGAAATAGAAAGATGCTTGGAGAGGAAGATATGATAGAAGAGATAGAAATGAAAGAAGGCAGATAGAATAATTCTCCAAAACTTGCATTCCATTTCATTTTGTTCCCCTTATATAAGGTACAACTTACACCTAACATTTGAGACCACAATGTAAAGATTCCCCCACAAAATATCTCCACATTTAATTAAGAAAACTAATAATAATAATAGAAATGTAAATGACGCCATTTCCCTTAGCCACTCTTTCATTTCCCACCCACGTGTCCTCCTGCCGAGCCGTCCACGCAGCCTCCACGTGTCGCGCCCTCATTGGTGACCGAAACTCCATCAACCCTGCCCGGTCTTGGATCGTTTCCTTCATTCAGATCCCCAATCTCATCGTCCCAATTAGGGTTCTTCCCAAATTCCTTTCTTTTCTGCTCTTCCAAACCTTATACACAACATTCCGGTGGCATAAAATCGTCTAATCGTCCCGGTTTTTGGCATTTTGTAAGAATTTTTGCCAAAACAAAAATATCCCGCTAACATATATTTTAGGCGGTCGAAAATTTTTTTGGTCAGCCCACGGCGGTGGCAGCAGCAAGGGCAACCACCCTGCTGTCAAAATTATATTATTATGATTAGTAAGATTAAATACATTAATAATGGAATAAAAACTAATATATACATATATACATAATATATACATGTGTGTGTGTGTGAGAGAGAGAGAGAGAGAGAGAGAGAGAGAGAGAGAGAGAGAGAGAGAATTAGATCAAATGAGTCCAATTCATATGGTGAGTTCGTAGGGCCAAATCACAGTCAATTAATAGGTTTAGATCAGATTAATATAAATTGGTTAGAGGATGATAATAATTATATATTATATATTATTATATATTTTTCATACTAATTGTGTATCATCAGACATGTAAATATGCATTAACAAACTATTAAATATACAATAAAACTGTTGGAAATTGGTTTGTAGAAGCATGCCATGTAATGCATATATCGTTATCATTCTAATTGTGTATCAATATACTTCTAAATGTGCATTAACATGCCTGTAAATGTGGAGTGATTTTATTTATTTTTTTGTTTGTTTTTTCGAAATAATCTAAATAAAACTTTTAAATGTACAAATTTATTGGAAAAAATGGTATAAGTATTATTACTTATGTCGTAAGGAATAATATGATTTAATTTATTTTTTGACAATATTTGTGTTTTATGGGAATTATAGAGAAATTTCAATAGAGGAAAATTATTAATTGAGAAGAGAGAGAAATATAAATGAGGTATATTATCAATTAATAATATTAATGTTCATTTGAATGTAAATAATCAAGTGTACACCATGCCTCTCATCCCCATATCAATTGATCTACCCCACTATTTATTTCATGAAATGATCTAATGGTTATTATTAAGTGAATAACAATATAATCAAGATAACGTAAAATCTTCCTTTTATATTTATATTATATATATATATAAAATGAGATGGGTGGTAAAAAATTACTTATTTCAACTATCAAAAAAGGAAAATTTTATTTTAAAATGAGTTGAAAGGTTAGGAGGTAACACTCGTGTAAGGTCAAAAAACTACACAAACTTGAAATTTATATGACCCAAATTGCACAGAATTGAAATTAATTAATTTATATATATACAACTAAAATCCCAGGAATTCAGAATTCACGGCATATTGCATATGTACAGGGGCAAAATTACTAGCCCTATAGTTTGGGGGACCAATTCTGCAATTAAGCATGGTTTTCTCACAGGTCTAATTCCCAATTTATTTATTGTTAAGAAAAAAGAAAATTAGTCAGCAGTATCTTCAACACATTCTTCATACACCCCAACCTAAACCCCCCGTTCCCAGTCCAAACCCTCTCCCGCCAGCCGCCGGTCGTCAATATTTCCATACAACTCTCCGTCAGAGAAGAGATAAAGCTTCTGTAACTATAAAATAGCTTTAACAGAAAACGCCAGTGACTTGAGAACTCAATAAAGAGAGGAATAATGAAGATAGAAGAAGTACAATCGACCACAAAGAAACAGAGAATAGCTACTCACACTCATATTAAAGGCCTCGGGCTTGAGGTAATTTCGTCCATTCTCCGTATTTCTGGTTCTTATCTTCTCCGAGTTCGTTTTATTGCTCTTCTTTTTCTTTATCTATATATAATGCTTATAGTTAATATTCCTACTATTCTGCAGTTTACAGACTTTTCGTGGTTCATTTAATAGTCCGGGTTTTAGATTTAGGTTTTTGCTGTTTTTATTACAAGAATTTAAGAATTTTTATGGTGCATTTGGTTGTTTATCCGAGGGAGAGGAGAGTATGAAACATCTATTTGAAGTTCAAAGATTGGATTTTTATCAATTTTTTCCTTTATATATTGATATGTTTTTCTTACGTTTTTAAGTGTCATTTAGTTTTATGCGAGCATAAACAATGATATTTCTATCCACTGGTTTAATTGTGATTGCATTGTCAGCCGAATGGAAACGCAATACCTTTGGCTGCTGGATTTGTGGGCCAAGCTTCTGCAAGGGAAGCTTCTGGCCTTGTCGTTGATATGATTCGGCAGAAAAAGATGGCTGGGCGAGCCTTGTTACTTGCTGGTCCTCCCGGTACTGGAAAAACTGCTCTTGCTCTTGGAATTTCACAAGAACTTGGTAGCAAGGTATACATCCGTGGGAAGTTTTTGTATACATTTAATCTTATCTCGATT
Source organism: Phtheirospermum japonicum (assembly GCA_014905375.1). Taxonomy (NCBI): domain Eukaryota; kingdom Viridiplantae; phylum Streptophyta; class Magnoliopsida; order Lamiales; family Orobanchaceae; genus Phtheirospermum; species Phtheirospermum japonicum. Next base: position 1,648,360 of record BMAC01000014.1, on the reverse strand, counting down.
GATGCCGATGCACATAGATTTTAGGGGTAACTACAGAAACTACCCGTGAGGTCTGGCCAATTACAAAGAAACCCGGCTAACTTTGATTACAAAAAACTGCCCATGAGGTTACAATCATCTTTTACTCTTTGCATCTGCTGTTGGGAAATTGCTGGTGTCATCAAATATTCTTACATTTTTGTCTCTCAACTTTCGTAAATATTATTTTGTCTTGCATTCTGAAATCACATACCTCAGTGTTTCTAAATATTATTGATAGCACACTAAAATTAGGGTCTTTTTGTAATATTTTGAAAAGTTGAGAGGCGAAATTGTTATGTATTTCTGTCTGGTCAGCTAATGGTTGGGCTAACTAAAACAAACCTCAAGAGTGGTTTTCGTAATTTCCAAAGTTGGAGCCTTTTTTTAAAATACTCCAAACCGTAGGGATAGTATTTTGTAAGTATTTGCAACAAGTTTCTCTTAGTTTCTATTGATCACCACTTTTATTAGTACTGTATAAGTTCTCTCCGGTGTTACAGATTTTTTTGTGCCTTGTAACGTGCAGGTTCCATTTTGCCCAATGGTTGGATCAGAAGTGTATTCGTCGGAAGTGAAGAAGACTGAGGTTCTAATGGAGAATTTTCGACGAGCTATTGGTCTCCGTATTAAAGAAAACAAAGAGGTTTATGAGGGGGAGGTAAGCTGCTCCGTTATGAGAAATATTGTTAAGACAAGACATTGTTTGTCAAGTTATTTTTAGGGTTCTCATGAAATTTGTATGTATGATGTACTGTTCTGTTTTTCAAATTTGAAGTCATTTGTGCTGCTTATATTACAGGTAACTGAACTATCGCCAGAAGAAACCGAGAGCGTGACTGGTGGATATGGTAAAAGTATAAGCCATGTTATAATTGGGTTGAAAACCGTAAAAGGAACCAAGCAACTGAAGTTGGATCCAACAATTTATGATGCCCTGATTAAGGAAAAAGTGAGTTTCAAAATTTCGAGAAATCTTAGCCTTTTTCCATTCAAAATGGAACTTATAAAATTATTGCACTATTTTCTAGATTAAAAATGATATATTTTTTCTTGTTTAGTAGTTTTTATTTCTACTAGCTGCAAGAGTAATGTCATAAACTGCAGGTAGCTGTTGGTGATGTTATATATATTGAAGCAAATAGTGGAGCAGTTAAAAGGGTTGGAAGGAGTGATGCTTTTGCTACTGAGTTTGATCTGGAGGCAGAAGAATATGTGCCACTTCCTAAAGGAGAGGTTCATAAGAAAAAAGAGATAGTCCAGGTTTGTGCCTATGCTTTGCACAATTATTATATTGTAATCTCTGTTTTGAGTTGTTTCGAGCATGGCAGTTGTGAAATTTGTGTTAGTGTTTTGAGTTCTTATAATGTTTGGCATTTTCCACACTTAGCTGCCTTTTTAATAATTTATTATTTTTTAAAAATGAATAAATTTCTTGATTTCCTGCTCATAATCTCTCTTTGTTGTGAGGTATAGTTATCTGAGCGGGAAAAGATTGGAACATCTCGGTTTAGTTTATCATATGATGGTGTAGACTGTGGTTTTCATGATGAAATCTTGGACTTAGATTCTGGTTTCCTCAAGTGTATAACAAAAAAGGGAAAAAGAAACAAATAAGAAAGGAAAATCATATGTATTTATTTTTTACCCCTTCCATCCCACGAAGACAGTCCAACTATTTTCGTCCGCTCCAAAAATATAGTCCACTTTCCATAGTGAGCATACCCTTAATTTGTCATTTACGTAAATGCCCCTCATTGATATAGTCCATATCAATTACCTACACATAGCAACTTATTATACAGAAGGGTATATAAGTAAAATAAGGTAAAATCTTATGTTTCAACTAAACTACCCATCATTTTCTTAATTTGTGTGAAATTAACCACATGACTATTAATAAGGGACGGAGGGAGTAACTTTTTGGGTGACCCTTTTTAATTTTAATGTTTCTTTTCATCTAGGACGTTACGTTGCATGATCTTGATGCTGCAAATGCACGGCCTCAAGGAGGACAAGATATACTGTCCCTCATGGGTCAGATGATGAAGCCCAGGAAAACTGAAATCACTGACAAGCTACGTCAGGAAATAAATAAGGTGAGGTGTAAAATTGACTGTCCCTCATAGGACTTCGAATATCTAAAAAGCAGTTTTCTTTTACATGTTTAATTAATTGCAGGTTGTTAATCGGTATATAGATGAAGGTGTGGCTGAACTCGTTCCTGGTGTCTTATTTATTGATGAGGTTTGTTTCTTTTGCACGCATGTAAATTTTATTTCGAATTATGTGCTTTTTTTTTTCATCTGACATTGTGACGAAAAACTCAGGTGCATATGCTGGATATGGAGTGCTTTTCTTATTTAAATCGTGCTTTAGAAAGTTCGTTATCTCCCATAGTAATTTTCGCCACAAATCGAGGAATTTGTAATGTCAGGTATGGTGATTTACTAGTGCCTTCTGTTTGCATTTCAAACTCGACCTTTTGCCGTTTACATTGTCTAGGAATATAAATTAATATTTGGGATAATTACAAAAATTACCCGAGGTTTGAAGTACCTACAAAAAAACAGCTTTGAAAATTACAAAACTACCATTGAGGTTTGATTTCGTCGTACATTGTGCCCCTTACTGTTAGTTGAAATGGTGGAATTTGCTGATGTCATCAAATATATTACAATTACGCCACTCATTCAATTACTGTTAGTTGAAATGGTGGAATTTGGGATAATTACAAAAATTACCCGAGGTTTGAGGTACCTACAAAAAAACAGCTTTGAAAACTACCATTGAGGTTTGATTTCGTCGTACATTGATTGTTCCCCTTACTGTTAGTTGAAATGGTGGAATTTGCTGATGTCATCAAATATATTACAATTACGCCATTCATCTTTTCTAAATTTTACTTGTAGTGGCGATTTGTGTTATGTTTAGAAAAGCTGAAGGATGTCTTTGTAAAATCTAAGATGGAAAGTTGTGGTTGTTTGAAATGTCTAGAAAAGTTTATGATGTAATTGTAAAAATTAATGACGCAGCAACTTCCGTTAGCCCCACTAACGGCAGGTGCAAAATGTAAGACCGATGTAAACCTCAAGGGTAGTTTTTGTAATATTAACTGGGCTGTTTCGTAATTTAGCCAAACCTCAAGGGTAGTTTTGTAATTATCATTTTTATGTATCAATTTCATTTTCATTCTTAAAAGTAAAGTCCTGTAACTTGTTTGGCACTCCCTATTCCTGAATAGCTGACATGTATGTTAACATTGCTTTGCAGAGGAACAGATATGACTAGTCCTCACGGTATACCAGTTGACTTGTTGGATCGTTTGGTTATTATAAGAACAGAAACCTACGGTCCCGCTGAAATGATACAGGTTATAAATCATCTTACAGAACCTAATTTGCACATGAGTTTTTTTAAATCTTTAATTTTGTTATCTAGCTTTTTTTATTTTCCCTTAAAAGTGTAAATTTGATTTGTGGTCAGATCCTAGCTATCCGAGCACAGGTGGAGGAACTCGGCATAGACGAAGAAAGTTTGGCATTTCTTGGAGAAATTGGACAACAAGCATCTTTGAGGTTGTTTTTTCTCTCTCTCTCTCTCTTCACTTTTCTCTGTCTTATGTGTTGCACATTATCGGATTAGTTACGGAAGATACATTTATGGTTTAGTCTATTTACAAAATAGTCCTACTATCTGCCAAAATTATAAATATACATCTGTGATAGTTTCTATTTTGCAAATTGCACCTTTTCTGAAGGGGTATTTATTAAGTAAATACAAATGTGTTTGTAATACCTTGTGGGGGCACGAGGGCAGCTGAAATTTTGAATGAATCCTGTGTTTATTTATTTATTATTATTATTATTATTTGTAATTAGACTAAACCTTAGTGGTAAATTTTGTAATTTTCCGTATGTCAAATTTACCTAATTCATGATGTTTTCTCAGGCATGCTGTCCAGCTGTTATCTCCTGCTAGCATAGTTGCTAAAATGAATGGCCGTGATAGCATTTGCAAGGTACAACGAAAGTTTAATATAACTTTGTCAAGGATTGCTATAGATGATCATGCTGTGAAAACATAATGTTTTTGACTTTTAACTTTGGCAGGCGGATCTTGAAGAAGTGAGTTCTCTCTATCTGGACGCCAAATCTTCGGCAAAGCTTCTTCAAGAACAGCAGGATAGATACATATCGTGATGAATTTAGGCTCGAACAATATTTCTATCAACCCCTGAGCTGACAGTTATTTTATCTTTTGATTTTGAAAGGATTGTGTAAGCAATGGTATAATTATTACCCTTTCCGATATCTCGTGACATTTCTGTGTATTCGCTACGCACTCTGATGAGATGAGAGTGGCTATTTCGCCTTGCCATGTTTTTAGGATGTTGATTCTTATATGTGTAGCCTACTCTAAGCGTGGTATATTTCGGTTGCCTGGGAAAATTAGCATATTTCTCGATCAAAGTTTGTTTTCCGGGGTGAATTATTGGGTTCCTTGGTTACTTTTTATTTTGAATTTGGAGGATTGATAAGAACTCCAAATCCTTGATGAACCAGAAATGATGAATTTCGAATCAATGTTTTCTGAGTCATTTTGGATGATCTGAAATTCATCATGTTTAGAGGAAATAAATATTATTCTCGCAAATCTTCTCTAAATCCAAATGCAACATAGTACTACCTCTATTTTACAAACAATAGATGTAGTTTAGGGGTGTGCAAATTCAGGAATGATATTAAATGATTATATTATCATTACCAAAAAAACTTTACTTTTTTCAAAAGTCGTCTTGCTACTTTTCTCTTTCAAATGCATATGCCTTGGGGTAAAATAGTAAAGATTGTTGCAATTAAAATATATATATATATATATATATATATATAAATCACCTGAACAAAAGTTTATTTAGATGTGTAGTTTTAGGAAAAAAACTTGTTCACACACAATAGTTGTTTTATATTTTCAAAATGAAATTGTACGTATGTTTACTATTGTACACTCAAATCATTTAATTGAGAAATCTTTTGAAAAGAAAAACAATATTTTTTTGAAGGGTTTTGTGGTCATTTGAGTAAATCTAAACCTACATTTATTGAAGAATGGATGACGCAAATTAAATGGTGCACTTGAGTGTCATGTAATGTGCACTCTGACATTAAAATTGCGTCGTATTGACTATTAAATGGGTTTGACATGTGTAGGAGTTAAGACTCAATTACTTGAGTTCATATTTCTCGTAGCTGCAGCTGGCGGTATTGGGTTTCTTATTTGATTTTTGTTCAGATTTTGCACTTCAATTTTGTAAATTTCATTTGTTTCCTCGTAGGTGCAGCTGAGGGTTTTCCACTTTGCACTTCGATAGCTTGCGCAGTGAGCTATGAAGATTGGTGCATCTGTTTTTGATTTTTTTGAATGGGGAAGCTGGTTTCAGGCTGATTGATTGCGGAGTTGCTGATCTCGTCGTAGGTGATTCGTCTGTTGGTGATTCCCGATGTCGTTGATGTGGATTATCCTTTGATTTTGGAGTTGATGTGGATTCAAGGTTGTGTAACTTTTATGAGGGATGAAAAAGTGAAACAAGATTATATGCTTTTTGAATTTTTTCGCACTAACAAATATGACATGATTTGTGGGAATGAGTCATCATATATGAATGTCATAATTGGGTGTGATTTTTTTAAAATGAAAGAATAGAGTCATTTGTATGGTTGTTTAATATCTTTTTAAGATATATGGATGGTATTTATCTGCAAACTATCATGACAGACCATTGTGCTACTATGTCTTCTGCAATTTCTCAAGTTTTCCCAAAGTCTCGACGTACACTTTATATATGGCACATTGGTGAGAATTCAAAGATAAATATTAAGAGTTTAAGAAGTCAAGTGGGGTTTATGGTTGCTTTTAATTATCTGTTGAATATAAATAAAGAGGCCAAGATTGAATTTTATTAGAGTAGGTATGATTTCTGATTAAGGCATTTTTCTTTTTGCTATGTTCTTTTTTAATGTAATTGTATCTTTAATATGATGTACATGTGTTTATTTTTATCGCTATAATTTTATATTTTTGCTTTGTTGTATCTAATGTATATTCGTGATGTACATTGAAATTGGTTTCTGATGTAGGCGTGTGAAATTTGTTAATTAAAGATTTATATTTGAAATTTTCCTTTTTTTTGTATTTTTGATATATCTCCTGGTTATATGTGATGCACATGGTCACATATATTTTCTGAATGGAATATATTGTTTAGCTACTATTTTATATCCATTTTGTTTATCTGATGTACTTTTGTGTAGTTGTTTGATGTATCTGTTTGTCAATTGTATATTGGTTACAAAATACAATTGTCAGACCAATGCTTGGCTACAGAAGATTTATATATGCAATGATAATTGGTGTTCTACATTTAGTAAGGATTACTTATCTGGTGGCATTTTATCGTCTCAAAGGAGTGAGACTACGAGCAATACTGTTTCAAGGAAGCTTTCAAGGACTACCGACATGTGTGATTTCTAAAAGTGTTTTCTTGATGTCATTGGTGAATTGAGAGGTAAATAGAATAGGGAGGACTTACGGTGCTTGCAAGAGATGCTTGCAATGGTTGTTGATTTGTGTGATATTGCTCACACATGAGAGAGAGGTATACACAATTGAGATTTTTTTGTTGTTTGAGCAATAATTTCTGAAGTTCATTGTATGCTTTCAAATTTCTATTATGTCAGATTTATGAGTATTTTAATGCCATATTTAGGTGCCAGATGTCGATGTTTTTTGACATGTGGTTGATTTTAGCAGTGTAAATATGACTATATCTTGTAGCTGGAAGATATTTTCAGAGGTTGATATTCTTTATTGCCATTCACTTCAAATATTTAGTGTGCATTGTGTTTCAACCATTCCTGAGAAATACGTGATGAAAAGATGGACTAAAATAGTTAATGAGATAGGAATATTGATATCCCATGTGGATCTTTAGAATTTGATGTAGCTCCATCTATTTGGATAATACAAATGCTTTGAAAATTTTAAAGGCTTTCACTCTCTAACGAACACAATAGCGTAGCTAGGAATATTGTGAAGAGGCGTTTGAGAATGCTAGAAAGAATTTTGAAGTTGATTTGATTCTTATGCTATTTGAAGAATGAGAAGAGGCACAAAATGATGATGTAATAGAAATCCCATAAATTGTAAATGAAGAGGTGTTTGTAATAAGATATTGAAGCCTGTAATAGAGAGAAAATGTAAACAGGCAGCAAAGGGGAAGAGAAGTTACGTTAATTCGCTTGCATTGGAAACAAAAATAGCGGCTCATGCTTCAGTTCAGGTTTGTGTTTTTTTACTATTTTTTTGTGATGTACTTTATTGTGGTAACTAATATATTTTTTCTTGTTTTTCGTAACATAACATTTCTGAAGTAGTTGGAGATGGTTATCTTGTGCACCCAACCTTTGAAAGTTGTGAGATGATAAATTGTACTAGAAATTTTGCATCAATTTAAAAGTGTTGTTAAGTTTTTATAATCTAGTGGTTCATATTACTTTAGTACATCTATGATGTGTGCTTATCATATTTCTGATGTGTATGTTTCTATTCAATTACTGTACATGATATTACAAGATTTATTTTTAAAAAATATAAAACCCCCTTTCTTACCGAATGGCATTATGATATACATTCACAGTCTTATTTGTCTTATTGATGATCATGCTTCTTAAATCAATGTATCTAGATTTTCACGATAATCTATTATGCGTTTACTTTCTTCTTGATGTGTACATTTGAATGTCCACTTGATGTAAGTATTGCTAATACGAATGTAAGTACAATCATTACAAATGATATACTCATATCATAATTGTGATGTATAAAATTACACGAATGGAATGAATGTACATTCATGGTTTATTGATGTGCATGTCCCCTAAAATCAATGTATCTACATTGTCAGGATCATCTAATGTACATTTTAACTTTCTTCTTAATGTACATTTAAGTGTCTAATTGATATACATTTATTTTGTACGTGATGTATATTTTAAGTGTACATTACCCATGCTAGTATTGTCACACAACAACGTAAATAAAATGTACATTCATTATAGATACTTATGTACCTATATCAGAATTTGTGATGCACTAAATATAATTTTTATTTATGATTTTTAATCATCATGCAAATGATGTATTAGGAATATTTAAGTTATTTACTTATAAATAAAATAGGAATGAGAATGTAAAAAGGTTAATAAATCCATCGTCATTCTAAATTCTAAACGTTGTTCAAAATATACACATCCAAAATATGTGTTGTTTCTCTTGTTTCATCGAGGACGAATAAACCCTTAAGTTTGGGGGAGTTTGATAAACACGGGGTTTGTACATATTTTGGGACTTATTTAGGTAGGTTTAATACTGATTATACTTTTTACTTCATTTTATATTATCTGGACGTTATTATGTATTTTGTATGTTTTTGTCATTCTTGAAGGATTTTAGAGCTTATTTGGGCTCAAGGATAATAATATTGGGCTTTGGACCAAAGATAAGAAAGAAAGGAGGCTATTGGACCAGGCCTGGAGAAAGCTTATGTAGCCCACAAGTGAACAGGGCCCAGAGACTCACTATCAACCCATGTTATCAGTCGATAGTGGGGTCGCTATTGTACCATGTTTTCACAACACCTATTATTGACCCGACTATCGGTCAATAGTCTGGTCGTCAAGAATGGGTCAATAGGCGTTACAAAACGGCTAGAATCAGAGTTAATGACCAATATTTGATTTTCTAATTATAAAAAGCGCCTTGGTTGCTGTCCAGATACATCACTTACATCCCTCAAACACCACTTACCATCATAAAATATCATCCACCATAGTTATGCTAGAATTCATGAGTATGAGATTAAGAGATTTTGACAGAAAGAAACAACTGGAATTAAGGATCAACATCAACCACTTTGGTTATTTCTATCCTTACCTTTCATTATGTTTATATTGTGTTCGATTAATTGTGTGAATGAATTGTTGAACATGTCTAGCTAAATTTCTTATTTTCTGGGGTTTGGATAAACTGTAATTGAATAATGTTATAATGTTTCTTTGAACTCAAGTATGATCACTTTGCTATTTTCATGTTTTGATTTCTTGATCATGAGTGATAAACAGTTGCTTGTGTTTCTTATGTTTCGATTGGTTGCCAACCTTTCAAAACTACCAGCTTGATAAATCATAGTTTGAGAGATGGGATTTATTAAATAGGCATTCAAACATGAAACACGTTAATCAACAAGAACGAGAGGTTTGAGATTAATAATAAAGTTGTATAAACCTTTAAACAAATATTTAGAGTTGTACAAATCTTTTAAACCTTTTGTAGTTTTAAGCATGATTTCAAACAGAAACATTGTTTTATACTTCAAATCCAATGTTTAATCATTTCGATTGAAGGATTAAACTACTATTATGATTGCACCGAACTTGCTCTTGCTTTTTGGGAAGCATATGCTGCCATTTCATCCGTTGCAGTTAGCTCGAAGGCGTTATAGTGAATTAAATCATAATAGACTTGATATCGAAGAGAAATAACATTGGGATATCATTGTGAAACCAAACCCCAGAATAATATCTACCACTTGAATTTTCTAAAGTCTTACAAATTGTGTTTCGTCTTTATTTAGTTTGCAACTTTTAAGTAGTTTATAATTATCATTTGTAATGACACAACCTAACTCATCATATACTGTTTAGATAAATACTATATTATCTAAATTATATTACTTCTCAATCGTAAACCCTTATATGGTACTTGTGGGATTCGACCTTGCTCATTTCGTACTACATCTACACCGTATACTTATGGTAAGGTATAATATTTGAATAAACAAGTTTTTGTTACTCAAATCAGTCCTTTGTAAAGTAGAGAGTGGTCAATCTCCTTCATTTTGTAGTTACTTTTCCTATATATTGAAACACTTTAAGAGTTTAGTGTGACGCCTAAGAGGTTTCACCGTGCGGCACCATCGCACATGGCTGACGTAGTCGACCAGAGCATATGGGAAGTAGGAAAGAAGTTGGAGGCGTTGGTTAAGCGGATCACCAAGACTACCGAAGGGTTCAAAGACATGGACAAGTGTCTTAGTAGATTGGGCGAGAGGCTTCAAGCACGGTAAGCCAAGTACGATAAGAGATTTTGGTGTTGCTGATCGAGTGGTGGCCTACGCGCTAAAACAGGAAGATGAGCCCAGTAACACACGTATGTTCTGCCCCCTATGGGCCTCATTGGACTAGCGGGTTGAGACCGCACAAATGTGTGGATAAGGCACTAAAAGAAGATACAGACCAAGAGGGAGCGAGCGGCCCATGAAGCCAACGAGTGAAGCCCATGTAGCAAACAACTGACCTTAAGGGTCAAAGAGTTAAAGTTACCTTAGCTAGTTGTTTCCTTTTTAATCAATCATATTTTTGAGTTTCTAAGTTATTTGTTTTCCTATTTGCTTTATGATTTCCCTCAAATGTTTAGAAGTGTCTATAATAATATTAGTCCCACTTTAGAGTCGGTCGTATGGACCAATAAAAGGGGGCATTCTGACTTTGTAATTGTCACCAAGATAATTCTCTTTTGGGTTGGTTAATAAGAGTTGAGAGTTGAATCCCCACATCGCTAATTTCAAACGTTTTCCTAAAAACTTACTTTATGAGTATTATATCTTTTTAGCCATATTCATTGATTCTCACGCACAATTATATTAATTGACAATGAGAGAAGCTGCCTAGCTCGATTCCTGATCAAGACTAAGGCTGCCCGGGAGTAATCGGTTGCATCAAGTTTATCCCATGACAAGTGGTATCAGAACCATGCTTGCGTGGTTTTGGAGATCACGTCGTTACTATGTAGGAAGAAGGTATATGGAGTTTGGATCTACACTTTAGACCCTAAGTCCAACCAAGAAGCCCCGAGGGCGATCAAAGATGGGTGTTGCGGGATCTATGGAGGAATGAGCCACTCAACTACAAGAATTGATGGTTGAGCAAGACGACACAATCACTGACCTTCATGGAGTAATCAGTAGGGTTGTTGTGTTGGAGGAGTGTTTTGCATGTAATTGTGGTGTTTTTCTCGTGTTTTTAACTAGGACTTTATGTCGGTTTTAGTAGTTTTGAGTCATGTTTAATTAGGTTATTCGGTTGTTTTATTATTTTTCGTATTTCTTGTTGATTTTATATTTAATTTGGTTAAATGGGTTCAATTGATTTGAGGTTTGGTGAAATTCTTGGGATTTTATGTTCAAAATTCCTATTTCATAGGTAAAGACATTGAAGGTGTAAAATGCATAACATTCTGGAATACTAGCCAGCGCCAGCGCCCAGCACTTGCAAGCGCTAGCCAACGCTTGCCAGCGCCAGCGCCCAACACTTTCCAGCGCTAGCCAACACTTGCCAGCGCCAGCGCCCAGCACTTGCCAGAGCTAGCCAGCACTCGCCAGCCTCAGCGCCCAGCGCATGCCAGCGCTCGCCAAAAGGGCAAATCCGGGTCAAACTTGGTCAAATTCGGGAACTTCAAGCCTCTAAGGCTATTTTGGTTCATTTAAACCTAGTATAAATAGACCACAACTCTCATTTTGTAAGATACCTCTCTCTACCCAACCCTAACTTGGGTTTAGGATAAAATTACTCTCAAACTCTTGGATGATTTTCTCTTCCTTAGGTTTTAGATCTAATTTCAAGTTTTGTTGTAATTTCCCTTTCTAGATTAGATTTAATTTCAAGCACCTCCTTGGATTTGTTAGCCTAAGAAGAATCCAAGTAATCCCTTGGATTGTTACTTTTGATTGCAATTACATTCAAGCTTTGTTTCCTTTCTTAATTCAAGTAAGTTTCCTTTCAATTTTATGTTTTGTGCTTTAATACCATACTTCATTCTTCATTTCCATGCTTGTTGTTCATTTTATGATTTTTGTCTTAGCACCTTGAATTCATGTTAGATCTTAAGAATTGGCTATGGAATCTAGATGAGTGACACATCTAGATCATAGATCGAGTCTTGGATCGTCTTGATTTTGAGTTTTTCACATGCTTTATTTGCAATTTAATTTTCATGCTTCGTTTCATGCTTTATCCTAAATCTATGCTTTGTTGCTTGTTGTCTTTCATTAAGTTTCAAACTTTTTCATCAATTTTCATTGCTTTATCCATTCATACTTTCAATTCATGTTAATTTGCATTATTCAGGATTTTATGTCCATGCAAGCTTAGTTGTACCTTGTGCATGCATGCTTGTACTTGGTGAAAAATGGCTTATTTGTGCTTGTTTTCATTATTTTCTTGCATTTTCATTGAAGGCAAACAACCGAGGCATCCGACCAACATGCAATTTCAACTTCTATGATAGTTTAGATAGGTTAATTATTTTATTTTTATTTTTCTTTTACTTTTCAAAGCTTGAAACACATTGATTCTCTCAATAATTGAATTCCAATAATACCAAGTCATGAACTCGTTTATACTTTGAACACCACGAAAACTCTACGAACAAGGAGACGAGCCAGTTTCTAGAAGAGAGATAAATGGGGAGCCTTCGTTTCTGGATAAAAGAGAGTTCGTAGGGTGTCTTGGAAAATGTGAGAAGATTTATTCAAACCATTATGAAGGATCTACGAGATGAAGTCATGGAGAGACTCGAATGCCTCGAGGGGAGGGCCTCCATATATGAGTAAGCGGTGGCGAATGAAGGGGGATCACCACAATGGGTTATACCTGTGAGGATAGAGGTCTCTCGACCTAGTTCATTCAAAGGCTCGAGGAGCACCCGGGATGTTGAGGACTTTATATTAAATGTATAGTGATACTTCGCAGTTATTAGGATAAATGGCAACGTCCCCATGCTTCAAGCAGTATCATTTCTCTTGGTCGAGACGACATTACTATGGAGGGGACATAAGGAATTAGGACAAAAATAAGGCACATTGGTGTTAGAAACGTGGCAAGATTTCAAGGCCTTCAAGCGCTAGTTTTATCTAGAGAATGTAGATTTCAACGTAAGAACAATGCTGAAACTAGTCACGCACTTTAAATCCATCAAAGAGTACATGATGGGGTTTCAAAATATTATACTCGAGTTACCAACCTTAAAAGAAGAAGAAATCTTGTTTACTTATATTGATGGATCAAAACACTAGGCGGAGTTAGAGGTACTTCGTGTGATAAGAGCAAAGGTGGGGGAGGCAATGGTCCCGTGAATAGATAGGAAGGTAACTGCGTGAGTAGTTCTCAAATTAGTGGCACAGGGATAATGGTATGTGACCCGGACAGGCCAAGGACTTGCTTCATCTGTGGGGCAAAAAATCAGATGAAGTGGTTGTGCCCTTTCAAGGATAAAGTAGCCTCAATCATTAAAGAAGTCAAAGCCTCTAGTGTCAGGGAAGCACAGATGGATCGCGAGTTTTGTGGGAGAATGTGTGGACACCCAGGAAAGAGGTGGAACAAGACGTTGGAGGTGGGATAAAGGATTACGAAGATTTAGGGGCATATGACAATGGGGTGTTTTTCAAAGAATTGGGATTGGAAGGAGAACTATGCGGTCTTTGGGAGATTAAGGTGGATAGTGTGAGGCTTGTTATGGTAAAAGCTGAGCTACCGAGTGTGAGCAAGATGGATTGGTGGAATGAGGCAGTTGTGGAGGCTTTCAAGGTGCTTGATGATGAGGATATATAGGAATTGGTGTTAGCTCTTTTTGACCCCTCCTTAAGACCAGATCCGATAAGAGAAGAAGCTGATATGATCAAATCCAAAGTACGATCTCCACAAGCTATATGATGCAACACATTTGGAAAATTGTCAGCACGATAAAGAATATGAGGGAATTTAATTGGAGGAAGAAGTTGATACCAGTATGGTAGAATGGTATTCACACAGAGGGCCATGCTAATGTAAGGTCCCAGCCAAGGGCTGCCTCAAATATGAGTTATGGGGTAGGATCGTCGGGCAAGAGTGAGAATGGAGTCTTCGATGGACATGTTAACCATGCCAAAGAAGATGAAAACATTTTGTTGAGTGTATATGGATTCACATTTCAGGATGAGAACGAGGAAACCTCCCCAAAAGATTCCTTAAAAGAAGGTTTTTTTATCAAATATTTTGCATGTAGTTATAGAGTATATCTCGATGCATGTGGTTAGTTGGGAGAGTACATCCTGTGTGAGTGTCACACCAAGGGAACCTACAAATTTGATGGGGGAGAATGTGATGCTTAAAAGGTTTGATCGCACGGTACCATTGCACATGGCTGGCATAGTTAGCCAGAGTATATGGGAAGATGAGCCCATACCCACGCATGGTGCCCTACATGGGCCTCATCGTCCGAGTGGGTCAAGACTGCGTAAATGGGCATATGTGCACCAAAGAAAGATGTGGTCCAAGAGGGAGAGAGCGACTCATGAAGCCAGTAGGTGAAGCTCAGTAGCCAAATGATCGACCTTAAGGGTGGAGCTGACAATTTTGGTCCCGGCTCGGCCAGCCTAATTTTAGCCAGGCAGCCCGATCAAATTACATTACATTATATTTTTTTTCCGGGCTTGGGCCACCAAAACATAAGCCCAATTTTGAAGGTTTTCTTGGTGGGCTCAACCCAACCGAACCCATTGCCAGCTCTACTTAAGGGTCAAAGAGTCACAGTTACCTTAGCTAGTTGTTTCCTTTTCAATTAATTCTATTATTGAATTTCCTAGTTTGTTATTTTCTTATTTGCTTTATGGTTTCCATTAAGTGTTTAGAAGAGTCTGGAATAATATTAGTCCTACTTTAAAGTCAGTCTTATAGATCTGTAAAAGGGGCCTTCGGCCTTTGTAATCCTCACTAAGTTTTTCTTTTCTGTTGAATTGATTAATAAGAGTTGAGAGTTGAAATCCCACATCATTAATTCCGAAACTCTTAAGAACTTCCTTTATGAATACTATACCCCTTAGCCATATTCCTTGCTTCTCGTGCACAAGTATATAATAGAGAGCGACCTGATAAGCCCAGGTCGCCTGGTCATAAAATGCTTAGCGACCTCAAGAAGAGTGCAGTGCCAGGTCGCACTGTTGGCGACCTAATGCCTGGCGACCTGGTGTTGAGCGCAGTGCCAGGTCGCATGATTGGTGACCTCTCAGGTCGCACGTTCGGTCGCTCAAAGGTCGAGCGTACTACCAACAATGAGTCGCAGATGAGGACAACCTACCCGACGTCAGCTGATGGTGTCAGCCCCAATTCAGTACATCCAGCTGTTAGGATGTACTGTAGCAATAGTAACCACAGGATTTGAATTAATGTACTGTAGCAGTTCTAGCCACATATTTTAGGGTTACCTTTACTATAAATAGTGGCACATTCCCTGATGTAATTATGCAGAAATGAATGAATGAAATCTGGGCAAAAGTTAAATACAAAATATCTCAAATATGTGTTCTTCACTTTCTTTCATGGTATCAGAGCAGGTTTTTACCTGGCTCTGAACACCTCTTTTCCCTCTTTTCTCGTCTACTTCTTCCCTGCCCTTATATCTGATGGAGGGTATCACACCTCCACATCATGAGGCTCAAGCGAGCTCTCACGCAGTATTTCAAKACACTTCTCTTTCTTCTCAAAGCTCAAACTRAACTATCCAGCTGCAAAATCAGCTCATCTCTATCAAACTAAATGACTCAAACTATCTACTTTGGAAAATGCAAGTTTACACAGCCGTCAGAGGGTACGGGCTTGAAGGCTATCTTACTGGAGAAATCAGACCTCCACCGTAGTTCACTGAAGGATCAGTTAACCCAGAATTTCTGCTCTGGGTCCGTCAAGATCAATTGTTAGCATCTTGGCTTCTCTCCTCTCTTTCTGAAAGTCTGCTTACCATGATGGTTGGTCTTGCATCCTCGAGAGAAATCTGGCAAGCTCTGGATGCCAACTTTTCCAGTCAAACTGCAGCTCAAAAGATGCAGTACAAGATGCAGCTCTCCTCTATCAAGAAAGGAACAATGAGCATCAGAGAATATTTTAACAAAGTCAAGAGTTGTTGTGACATGCTCGCTTTAACTGGTCAACCCGTTTCAGAAGAAGACCAAGCAATGCATGTTCTCACCGGGCTTGGAGGAGATTTTGACCCAGTAGTGGTTGCAGCTACAGCTCGGAGTGACTCACTCACCCTCAGGAACATTCTGTCTCTGTTATTAAGCTTTGAGAACAGACTGGAAGCTGGAAATCCATCCAACTTCATCAATACCGAAGGATCAAGCCCTACTATCAACTTTGCCAATCAGTACTCTGGCCAGAAGAAGGACACCTGGACTGGTGCAGGAGCGAACAAGGGAAGAGGTCGCCACCCTGGAAGAGGTGGCCGAGGGAGGACCAACAGCTACAGAGGACGAGGTGGAAGAGGTTTCAGACCAGGAAACAGGTCGCCTTGTCAAATATGTGGTTACTCTAACCACTCTGCTGAAAAATGCTATTATCGTTTTGATACTGCCGACACTGCCCAGTCCAATGCACAGAACAGCCTCAACACTTCAGCAAGCTCCTACTGTGCCTATCCCGTGACTCAATCCATTGATCCCTCTGCCTTATCACTGTCAGATTCATGCAGCGATGCGAGCTGGTATGCTGACTCTGGAGCCTCTAATCATGTCACAAATGATCTTGCTAATCTCAACATGGCCTCAGAATTTCAAGGAAATAACAAGYTTCAAYTAGGAAATGGATCAGGTTTGTGTATTTCTCATATTGGTAATTCGCAGTTCCATTCCAACAACAAATCCTTTTTACTCAAAAAACTTCTTCATGTACCGCACATTACTAAAAACCTCATCAGTGTCTCTCAATTCGCTCAAGATAATTCTGTTTACTTTGAATTTCATCCTACTTCTTGCTATGTAAAGGACCAGGTTACACATCAAATTCTTCTCCGAGGCTCTCTTAGGAATGGTCTCTACAAGTTTGACATCCAGCTCGCCAACTCCTCCAGCTCGCTCAACCTCAGCCCGCCATCAACCACATCTACCTCCTTCATGAAACAACATCCTAGTGTCTTCATCACTGAGTCCATTGATTCGAATAAAGAAGCTACTCTACAGTTGTGGCATCTTAGATTAGGGTATCCTGCCAATAATGTGTTATAAGAAGTTCTCAGAACCTGTAATCTTTCTATTTCCAATATTAATAAATTTACCTTTTCTACTTGTTGTGCTTGTCTTCAGGGTAAAAGTCATAAACTACCTTTTTCTCCTTCGGAGACCGAATACACAAAACCCTTTGATCTTGTACATACCGATGTTTGGGGTCCTGTTCCTGTCAAATCCTCGAATGGATTCTCCTATTATGTTTCCTTTATTGACCATTATACTCGATATACCTGGATCTATCTGCTAAAGCATAAATCTGATGTGCTCGCTGCCTTCTCTCACCTGCAAAATCTTATCCTTACTCAGTTTAATTCCAAAATTAAGTCGGTACAAAGTGATGGAGGGGGGGGAATTTATAGCCCTTACAAATCTGTTTCACTCCTCAGGGATACACCACAGAATCTCTTGTCCCTACACACCTCAACAAAATGGCCTTGCTGAAAGAAAACATAGATACATTGTTGAAAAAGGTCTCTCTCTCCTCTCCCACTCTCATCTACCTATCAAATACTGGGATGATGCCTTCACCACTGCTGTCTATCTCATAAATCGATTACCTTCTAAATTCACTCAGCACAAAAGTCCTCATCAGCTTCTACGAAATCAAGTTCCCAACTATGCCCATTTCAAACCCTTTGGGTGTCTCTGTTACCCTCATCTTAGACCGCTAAATTAACACAAGCTTCAGTTCAGGTCGCTTCCTAGTACATTTCTTGGTTATAGTGAACACTATAAGGGTTTCAAAGTCCTACTACCAGATAACAAAGTTATAATCACCAGACATGTGATCTTTGACGAGCTCAAATTTCCCTTCTCTAAAACCTKTGAACCTCATTACTGCTCCAACGTTCAACCATCGATCCTTGGTCCACCTCCTATATCACAAGCGACCTCGCCATGTGTGTCAGCGAGCTCCACACATGTGCCTGCGAGCTCCTCACAACAACGTGCGACCTCTCCACAACCATGTGCGACCTCATCACACTCACCTGCGACCTCCACAGGGTCTCATGATCAGCCCTCCATACTTGGTCCACCTCTCAGTCCTCCCCATCAACCAATCCCGCTTTCCTCTGACCAATCTAGCCCGTCTACTATTCCTCTTACTGTTGAATTACCAATTATGGGCTCTCCGCATGCCTCTTCTTTTTCTCGTACTAACCCTCTTGCAGGTACACACCATATGGTCACACGGGCTAAGGCAGGTATTTACAAGCCTAGGGTGCTCAATACTCAGCTTCTTGATTTTAAGGAGCCCTCCTCCTATATTGAGGCTTTAGCTCATCCCAAGTGGAAGGCGGCTATGAGTGAGGAGTATGAAGCTCTTCTTAAAAATCAGACATAGTCCCTTTCTGAGCTACCTACGGGCAAGTCCTTGATTGGTTGCAAATGGGTGTTCAAATTAAAGACTCATGCTGATGGTTCTGTTGCTCGTTATAAAGCCAGATTGGTAGCCAAAGGATACAGTCAGGTGCCCGGGTTTGATTTTTCTGAAACTTTCAGCCCGGTTGTTAAAGCTACAACTGTCCGAGTTGTGCTCTCCATTGCCGTCAACTGTAATTGGTCGGTTCAACAATTGGATGTCAATAATGCCTTT
Source organism: Phtheirospermum japonicum (assembly GCA_014905375.1). Taxonomy (NCBI): domain Eukaryota; kingdom Viridiplantae; phylum Streptophyta; class Magnoliopsida; order Lamiales; family Orobanchaceae; genus Phtheirospermum; species Phtheirospermum japonicum. The sequence continues at coordinate 1,629,593 of BMAC01000014.1, read as the reverse complement.
CTACATGGCGACCTGGATCGCGAAATCTTCATGGCTCAGCCACCTGGTTTTGAACAGGAAGGTACAGGTCTTCTGGTGTGCCGATTGTCAAAAGCTATTTACGGGCTTAAACAGGCCCCTCGTGCTTGGTTTGGCAAATTACGAGTTGTTCTTATTGGTTTTGGTTTCTCTGCTTCTCGAGCTGATAGCTCTCTCTTCTACTCCCACAGCTCCTTGGGCTGCATCTGGGTCTTAGTATATGTTGACGACATTCTTGTCACTGGCAGCGACAAGGTTGGAATTTCGCGAATCATTAATCATCTTGATTCCACCTTCTCTCTAAAGAATCTAGGCGACCTACATCATTTTCTTGGCATTGAGGTCACGCACATTGCTCACGGTCTACATTTGAACCAGGGCAAGTACATTTCAACTCTTCTTGAGAGAGCAGGTATGTCTGGAGCTAAGGCTACACCTACACCAATGGTTGTCTCCCATGTTCTCTCGAAATCCCAAGGGGAGCCCACAGTTGATCCTACCTTTTACCGTAGTATTGTTGGCGCACTTCAGTATATCACTATTACTCGCCCCGATATCTCCTACAGTGTGAACAAAGTGTGTCAATATATGCACTGTCCTCTCAGCACTCATTTGCGAGCTATTAAGCGAATTCTGCGATATCTTGCTGGTACCACTTCTTATGGGCTCACCTACACTAAAACCTCATCCTTTACTCTGACAGGTTTTTCATACTCCGACTGGGCTGGTGATCTGGATGACAGAAAATCTGTCACTGGTTTTTGTATTTTTCTAGGTTGCAATATTGTCTCCTGGTGTTCTAAGAAGCAGACCTCCGTTTCAAGGTCCAGCACTATGGCTGAATATCGCAGTCTTGCTCATGCTACTGCTGAGATGGTTTGGATCCGCTCCTTGCTCAGCGAGCTTCAGGTCACGCTTCCCGCTGTTCCCACAATTTGGGTCGATAATCAGAGTGCTATTGCTGTTGCCTCCAATCCTGTTCTACATGCTCGTACGAAGCACTTTGAATTGGATCTTCACTTTGTTCGCGACCTCYTTGCCAAGAAATCGCTACAWGTTCAGTTTGTCCCCTCCATTGATCAGACTGCCGATGTCTTCACCAAACCTCTATCTCATCAATTCTTTGCTCGGCTTAGAAACAAACTCTCCGTTGTTCCTTTCGCCGCCCTCGAATTGAGGGGGGATAATAGAGAGCGACCTGATAAGCCCAGGTCGCCTGGTCATAAACTGCTTAGCGACCTCAAGAAGAGTGCAGTGCCAGGTCGCACTGTTGGCGACCTAATGCCTGGCGACCTGGTGTTGAGCGCAGTGCCAGGTCGCATGATTGGTGACCTCTCAGGTCTCACGTTCGGTCGCTCAAAGGTCGAGCGTACTACCAACAATGAGTTGCAGATGAGGACAACCTACCCGACGTCAGCTGATGGTGTCAGCCCCAATTCAGTACATCCAGCTGTTAGGATGTACTGTAGCAATAGTAACCACAGGATTTGAATTAATGTACTGTAGCAGTTCTAGCCACATATTTTAGGGTTACCTTTACTATAAATAGTGGCACATTCCCTGATGTAATAAGTAGAAATGAATGATTGAAATCTGGGCAATAAGTTAAAATACAAAATATCTCAAATATGTGTTCTTCACTTTCTTTCAGTATACCTATCGATAGCGAGAGATGCTACATAGCTTAAATTCTTTTCAAGACTAGACCCGCATGAGAGTAATTCTATTTCATTGAGCTTATCTCATGACAGGTGTTATTAGAGCCTCGCTTTTGTGGTTTTGGGGATCACATCATTACCGTCTACATTTTAGAACCCGAAGCTAACCAAGAATCCCTGAGGGCAATCAAGTAAAAGGATTGCCACAATATCCAAGGAGGCATGAGCCACTCGACTCGAAGAATCACTGGCCGATCACGCCGACATCATCACCGACCTTCACGGGGTAGTTTGTAGGGTTGTTGCGTTGGAGGAGACTAGCGAGCTGCTGGATTAGAGGTTAATAAGGAGCCATCATGTTTAGATAAAAGAGAGCTAGATGTGAGAGGATTTGTTTAAATCATGATGAAGGATTTACGTGCTGCAAAGCGAGTGACGTAAATGAAGGGGGATCACCTGAAGGTTTATACCTGTGAGGATTAAGGTCACTCGACCGAGTCCGTTCAACGGCTCGAGGAGCACCCACGATGTTGAAGATTCTATCTAGGATGTAAAGTGATACTTCATGGTTATCGGGATAAATGATGATGCTACCACGCTACAAGCATGCTATTTCTCTTATTCGAGATGTCATTCATATGGTGGATATGGAAGACATTAGAATTAGATCCAGGCACGTTGGTGTTAGCAACGTGGTAAGATTTCAAGGCATTCAAGCGCTAGTTCTATCCAGAGAAAGCAAATTTCGACGCAAGAACAAGGATGAAGCTATTAAAGGAGTACATGATGGAGTTTCAAGTGATTGTATTTGAGTTGTTAAACTTGATGGAACAAGAATCTCTATTTCAATTTATTGATGGGTTGAAACTTGGGCGAAGTTAGAGGTATAGCGCGCCCGCGCCCAGGACTTGTCGACGACCATTACCATGGCTAAAAGACTGATCGAGTAGAGTCCCAACACATATGATAATGGGGTATTTCTTAAAGACTTGGGATTAGAAGGAGAATTAGTAATTCTGTTTTTATGTTTCCTAGTTGGTTTTTTTCCTCTTTGCTTTATGATTCCTCTTAAGTATTTAGAAGAGTCTAAAATAATATTAGTCCTAATTTAGAGTCAGTCCTATGGTTCTATAGAAGAAGGGGACCTTCACCTTTGTAAATCTCACCAAATTTTCTTTTTTGAGTTGATTAATAAGAGTTGAAAGTTGAAACTCCCGTATTGTTAATTATAAACATTTTCCTAAAAATTTCCTTTAAGAGCACTATGTCACTTAGCCATATTCTTTGCTCTTCTCATGCACAAGTATACCAATCAAGAACAAAAGGCTACCTAGCTCGATTCCGTATCGAGACTAGGGCCCCACAGAAATAATTCCGTTGCGTCGAGTTTATCCCGTGACTAAGAATCGAGTTTAATGTTAATCAGTTGACTTTTTCCATTTAATTCGACAATTAAAATTGCTTAGAACTATAATTTTCAAAAAAAAAAAAACAAAAAAACCCTAACCTGATTCTGATTATATATATTTATATGAATATTTGATGCAATTTTCAATATAAATTGGTTGGTTTTTTCCATTTAATTAATTATGAAATTTTAATTGTTTAAATTCTAAGAAATCAAAAACAATAATATTGATTCTAATCCAAATTTAAGAAATAATTTATTATTTTTGAATATCTACACATACAAATACTCTAACTAATTATACAAAATGTTAAATAATCCAACCATAAATTACGATTATAATGTTACCCTTATTAAAAATAATATCAATAACCAACACACCCACCACCACTACTCTATTCCACCTCCCGCCGGCCAACCCCGCCAGCCCACCCGCCGCTGAAGTATTTTTCGGCGAGTTTTTTTTTTTTTTGCCCACCAAACATAAAGTAAGAAATTTCACTATAAATTAAAAAAAATTTATTACTTTTCCATACATAAAGTATGAAATCTTTACTATAAAGTAGGAATTTTTCTAACTTTTTCGAACATAAAATAAGAAATTTCACTATAAAATAAGAATTTTTCTTACTTTTTCGAAAATAACATAAAACTTTATTACCTTTTCAAACATACAGTTCGAAGATTCACTCTAAAGTAATATATAGTTGTATTAAATAAGAAATACATAATAATAATTTGCTATTAAGCAAGAAATCTTTTTTCTATTTTTTTGGGGTGATAAAAAAAGTAAAATAAGTAAGAAATATATAACAACATTTGCATATCAAGTAAGAAACTTTTGCCATCAAGTAAAATACTTTGTCATCAAGTATGATATTTTGGATATTAAATAAGAAATCTGTGTACATAGAGTAAGAAATTCGAACATATAGTAAGAAATATTTTCGGTGACCGAAAATATTTTTGCACATATAGTAAGAAATTCGGACATATAGTCAAAAATATTTCCGGTGAACGAAAATATTTTTGGTCATCAAGTAAGAAATGTTTGGACATATAGTAAGAAATTCGGACATATAGTAAGAAATTGTGTGGGTTGAAAAAAAATTAACACTGACTCCATTGACATATAGTAAGAAATTCAGACACACAATAAAAAGATTTGTGGGCGAGAAAAAAAAAACTCGCCGAAAAAAATTTTTGGCAGGCGGAAAATATTTTCCGATGATCGGAAGAAAAATAATCCGGCGGACGGAAATATTTTCTGGCCAGCCAGCGTTGTGGCCGACGGCAGCAGGTGAGGCGGCAGCCACCTGCTACCCCAATTATTATTATTATTATTATTATTATTATTATTATATTATTATTCTATATTTTTAGGGGGTAATTGCCAAATACTACATAGAAAAAATATTTTTGTCAAATACTCTAACTAATTATACAAAATGTCAAATAATCCAACTATAAATATACAATTACAAGGTTACCCCTATTAAAAATAATATTAATAACCAACACACCCCCACTACTCCATTCCACCCCGGCCACCCCCGCCAGCCCACCCGCTGCTGCCGCAAGAGATTTTTTGGCCGACCACCGCCAGAGAATTTTTCGGTGATTTTTTTTTTTTTTTTGTGCCCAGGATTTTTTATGGGTGCTTCTTTTTTATTTTGCCCAGTAAACATAAAGTAAGAAATCTCATTATAAGTAAGAAATTTTCTTACTTTTCCATACATAAAGTATAAAAATTTTCACTATAAAGTAGGAATTTTTCTTACTTTTTTGAACATAAATTCAAATGTCTTTTTTTAGGAAATAAAGTAAGAAATCTCACTATAAAATAAATTTTTTTCTTACTTTTTCGAATATAAAATAACGAACTTTCTTATTTTAAGGGACTTGTATTAAATTAAATATACTGAATTGTAGGAAGCAATGATCTTAAAGTCTAGGAACTTGAAACATAATCAAGTTCATTTACATTGTCCATATATGGGTTTGTTAAAATGGTTTTGATGGACAAAACACTCTTGTGAAATAATACACGACATAAAATATGGAGTTTTTGAAAAGTCTATTCAACCCCGCATTAGATTCTTCACCAATACAATCGTGGAGTTGTGGAAAAAAAAGTATCAGATCTAAAGAGTTGTGTGGGAATTCAATATTTTTATGGGTTGTTCAAGTTTTCTCTTTTTCGACTACAGAATTAGTCCTTATTTTTTCCAAAGTCTTTCAACTATAGAATTTAAAGAATAAAAATAAAATCTGATAGGGATGTGATTGGATATGATTGATAATAAAAAATAGGATTAATTATTTTTTGCCCCCCAAATTATTGCGTTTTTTACAGTTTACCATATAAACTATTGTTTGTGACAAACAGCCATACAAACTATGCGCGATTTACATTTTGCCCCCTAAACCAATATTTTTGTGGTTTTGTGATCAAAATCGAATGACGTGGCGCAACCGGATTATGCCACATCATCCGGTTTTGATTACAAAACCACAAACATTCCGGTCCAGGGGGATAACTGCAAATTATGCATAGTTTGTATGACGGTTTGTTACAAATAAAAATTCGTATGGTAAACTGTGAAAAATGCAATAGTTTGGAGGGTAAAAAATAATTATCTCTTAGAAATATATGAGTGATAACTATTGAAACGGTTAAATATATAATTATGGGAAAACTCTACGGTGCCTTTAAGGGCACCATGCCCCCCACCCCTGCATTTACAACCATAGACTTCTTAATCTAAAAAGCCTAAAATTGATTTAATGGTCCCCATTAAACCCCACTAAGTGAAGAATGGTACCGTAAAGGCATCGTTGAAGTTCCCATAATTATGATTGTTTTTTTGATATTTATTTTAATATTTTCTTATTTATTTTTTTCTTGAAAATTAGGTGCACGTAATTTCCTCTTTTTCCTTCAACTAGAGAATTTAAGAAGAAAAATAAAATTTGATAGTGATTGGATATGGTTAATAATTAAAAAAATATGAGTGATTAATATTGAAATTTACGGGTAAAAAATAAAAATATGATTGTTGTTTGGATATTTTTTAAAAATATTTTTCTTATTTTTTTCTTTGATAAGTGGCCACATTTAACTGACCATTTTTTTCTTTTTCTTTCAGTTAGAGAATATATAGATTTGACGGCGATTGAAACTGATCGATAATTAAAAAATTATGAGTGGTGAATATTGAAATTTGAGGGTAACTATATAATTATGATTGTTGTTTTGATTTGTTTTTAAAAAAAATTATTCGAAAAGTGGGTATATGTGATTTTCTTATTCTTCTTTCAACTAGAGAATTTAAAGAAGCAAAATAAAATTTTGCATTGATTGGATATGATTGATAATTAAAGAAATATGAGTGTTGAATATTGGAATTTGCAGATAAATATATATTTTATGATTGTTGTTTTAAATTTCTCTTTTTTTTAATAGTTTTTCCTTTGAAAAGTGGGTACATGTAATTGATTGTCTTTTTCCATTTTCTTTAAACTATATAATTTAAAGAATAAAATTAATATTTGACAGTGATGGGATATGATTGATAATTGAAAAGTATGAGTGATGAGTATTGAAATATGTGGGTATATATATAATCATGATTGTTGCATTGATTTTATTTTTTTTAAACTTTTTTCATGAAAAGTGGGCACACGTAATTGGTCGCTTTTTTCCCTTTTCTTTCAACTAGAGAATTTAAATAAGAAAAATAAAATTTGATAGCGATTGGATATGATTGATAATTAAAAAAATATGAATGATGAATATTGGAATTTGTGGATACATATATAATTATGATTGTTGTTTTAATATTTTTTTAATCTTTTCATTTTTTTCTCTGAAAAAGTGGATAGACGTAATAGGCAGGAGAAAACGTAGAGGTGAGTAAATGTATTTTGCGAGTTTACTTCATAAGAAAAAGAAGGGTTAATTAGTTTTTGCCCCCTAAGCTATTGCATTTTTCACAGTTTACCATACAAACTATTATTTGTGACAAACCGCCATAAAAACTATGCGCGATTTGCGGTTTATCCCCCAAATCAGATTTTTTTGTGATTTTGTGATCAAAATCGGATGACGTGGCGCAATCGGGTTGTTCCACATCATCCGATTTTGATTACAAAACCACAAATATTCCAGTCCAGGGGGCGAAGTGTAAATCGCGCATAGTTTGGCATGTTTTATCACAAATAATAGTTTGTATGGTAAACTGTGAAAAATGCAATAGTTTGGGGGGCAAAAAATAATTATCCCCAAAAAAGAAAAAGTTGCTCATGATGATTGTCGAAAATAGGAAGAGATAGCTAAAACATAAAAGATAAGAAACCTATTACATGAGTTTGATGAACCCCACCAAACCAAGTTCAGGTTATTTATAGTTTCAAAATATTTATTAATAATAGATATACAACATCCACACACATACGCGCGTGCGCACATAAGAACTTTCAAAGTATGTTCTTGAATGAAAAACTCTAACTAGTGCAAAGGTCGTCAAAAAGTGTTGATTTCATAGATGAATCTACCACCATATGACGTTAGGGTACTTTTTCACTCACAATTCTTTATTTGATAACTATAAATAATAGTCAAGGTCAATCTCTTTCGAAAGTCGTTCGTTATGTTGTTTCACGCGTTACCAATGGAAAGAGTTTGAAGATATTAGTGTACAGTGATTAAAAATCAAAACAATATATGGCCAATAATATTGTGTACAAAAAAATATTCACTAATATATAGTTTTAATCGTAGACCTGGCCAAAGATGATATATTAAAAGCGGGAAGACATGTAACAAAAAATATACCAGCTTGTCGGGAAAAGGGAAGGTGATTATATTGGATCATTTTGAGACGTTTGTTCCATTAAATTCTATATAGCACTGGCAAACATCTGCCGAACACGGTGATCGCTACTCAGAAAATCTGGTGAATCTGACCCTAACATTTTCCGATAACAACAGTACATGCATCTCCTCTACTCGTATTATAGAGCGACTCCAGGTCGTACCACGTGGTACAAGCACCTCACCATGTAGAGGCTCGAACAATATGTAATTTGTGTATCTTTTTCTAGTCCCATAAGACTCGATGAAGGTGTATGTGTTGGTTGTACTTATATAAGGTTAATGATACCAGTGCTAGGAGAATTTTCTAACTTAAGAATGACTCGATTCCCAAAATCTTATTCAATGTTAGGGCATGTCCACATTTTCCACTACTTATAATTATTTTTATGTATAATTATCTTCTTTTCGGATGTGTTCTCCAAATTTATAGAATCCGGAGATAGTATCTTTGATCATTATTTGGTTACCTTTTTATGTTGAGGAGTCCTCGAGTCTTCCTTTCCTATAAAACAATTACTAAACAAACATATGTAATAGGCAATCGTGCTAAATATTACTGAAAACTGATGCCCAAAAGATGAAGTTTATAGATATGCATAAGCAATACTATGCCAAGTATCACCACAAGGAACACATTACACCACAAATAATTAAGAGCTTAGTACTACTACTACTATTAGAAGCATACTAACCCTAGTTTGACACTACAAACACATACACCGAATGACCACCACATAATTAGCTAATAGAACAGTAGAAATACTAAGAAGCTTACATTAAAATAGTATTAATAATATATGAAATGACCACATATTCTTAGTCTATTATGATGGAATCGTTATCCCCATCACCATTGTCGTCAATCGAAGACGGTGGGATGAAACCACCGTCCGAACTCACATCAACCGCAAAGGGTCCAAGACCCTATGTCTCTACATCGTCACTGGATGCATCCAGTATGGGTCATTCGGCTCTAATCCAGACTCATCGATGTACATAGGGTTATCCCAATTGGCCCCTGGTTGATCAACCACCGGATCATCACCTAAGTCGATCTCAACCGCATTTCTTCTGACAAGGACATCATTGCACTGGTGAAAGAGTGGAAACCCATGGATTCTGAAGTAGCGTTGGATGTCACTCTCCTACATCAGAAAGATTTGTAGTTTATTGGAAATGTAATTATACAATGAATGATATAAAACTAAAATTGTAATATAAAAAATGATATAGAAAGCTAAAACATGCGTACTTGGCCTATGTGGTCGTGATAGGCTACAAGCGCAGTCACCTTTCCCGACCTTCTATCATAATGTACAACGGGTAAGTTTCTGTAATTCTAAAAAATATTGAAATTGGTACAAAGCATGTGTAAACTCGCGGTTCATTTCTTGCGATAAATCGACATCAAACTGAGACCAGATCCCATTAAATACATTGGGGTCATGCAGATTCATCTCATTTGAGCAAACCTCAAAAAATATCTCGTAGCAAGCTTGTTCCTCCTCTTCAATCCAGTTGACACCCCTCGTTGATTTTTTGTAGGCACCATTTTCCCTGCCATGCAAAATAACCATGATTGAAACATATATGTATAGATGGTGATGAAAGTAAATGTAGTAAAAAAAACATAGGACCCAAATCAGGCCACTCTTGATTGAAAGTGCCCAGTTTCAAATAGGGATGTGTAACTTTATAAAAAAAAATAATAAAACATATGTTACCCGTTCTCGATGTTTGGTACATATTGTTGCAGAACACAAATAAGGGCATGTTTGTAGTGCTCTTTTAGCTGAACAGTTCATTCATAATTACAACTTATATGATTCTTGGATATGACTGTAACCTACCCTAAAAGCCACAATTGAAGAGCATTCAATTTCTTTTAAGTTTGCCTATTCAGATATCCACACACCACCTCTCATTAATTACTCACACATCCATCTATTCCAATTGCCAACAGGAAGAGTAATGACTGCACTTTAATACACAATATAAGTCAACTATAGATAATTAACACTAATACCACACTCTTCATTTGGTAGTTATTAGTAGTGTATATTAATCGTATCCCTACACATCATTAGGACTTGATAAGAAAATGACACTATAAATCCACCATATTTGTTAATTCTATTGACATATGGCTGATGTGTCAACTTATGGGTGATTCAAATTCATGTGTTGTGGTCTGGTGCTTTTAAAATCTAACGTGTCAACCATTTATGCAATGTGTTAAAATGCTTCCTTTTTTGTTTTTTTTCCTTGGTATAAAATAGCACTTTTTTTCATTTAATCCATTTGTTAGAAAAGTTAGGGTTTTCTATCCCCAATTGCTCTCTCTCGCCGCTACTCAGAATTTGCTCTCCACCTCTTTCTCCATTTCTTCATATGTATAAAGCAGGTTTCTATCTTTCCCTCTCTCTCCCTCTCGCAACTTTCATTTTTTCATTTACAATCTTGTTGCCCCTTTTTCTTTAATTAAAAAGCCAGTCGATGGATAGAGAACCCTAATTCAATTGGGAGATGTAGAACGTGACACCCCATTTACATTTATCGGGGTGCATGATGGGTTTGGTTTTCCCGGATCCAGCACCATGGACCCATTCCGTAACCACATGCCGAGCATCGAGAGTTTATATATGTGGTTGAAGATTGTGATCTGCCTGCCGATTGCAGTTGTTTGGCTTCTGCTATTCAGCCTTTCTTTGTCGATTTTGGGTAATTGGAAATCATTGTGGCGTTGCATGGGTGGAAGGATAGGCAAAACCCGATGCCCAAGTGGCATTGTCAGCTCATGTGGATTACCTGTGTTTGTGCCCGCGTAATCCTCTTCTCCTTTGGGTACACATATTTTACGTTTAAGTTGTGAAAGACCGGAATAGTTAACATTTTTTTTTTTTTGTGAATTCAAACTTAAATCAAAATAAAATACATAGACTTAGGGTTTGATGTTTTTCTTAGGAAAATAAATATGTATATGCCACTTCCCTCTCTTGAAAGTTTATATCGCATTAATTTGGCTGACTGTTTATGTGTTGAATTCCAAACAAGTGAACAACTATGGCGTTAATTTTGGTGGCATCCTTAAGGAAATTTGTTGATTAGAATGGTCGTTGAGCTATTTTTCGTGGTTATTTTGCTTGGTCAAATATTTGGAAGTTAGTTTTACATTTGATGGACTGCATTCATTGTTTAGAACACCAGGTGCTTGATTTATAGGTTTTGTTAATATAATTCTTTAAATTATAAGTATTTTACTTTGATGATGAACAGTCCAATCCATGTGATATTTCATAATCCTAATTAGAATGAATTTTGGTTATGGAGTATGCGATTAGAGGAAATTTTTGTTCAATTTGATACTGATATTCATCCTTATGCATTATGAATAGGGCTTTATATGCCGCCCTTTGACCATTACTTTGTATGTGAGATAATTTTACATTTTGTTTATGATTTAGGTTGTTACATGTTATATTATTTGAATATTTGGGTAATCAATTGAAACTTATTAAGGTTGTTTTTGTTTTAGAAAGTTGGTGTTGAATTATTGGTGAAATATTAGTATATCTGTTTGTTAGTGAAATATAGCAATTAAGCATTTAAGTTTTTGTTTAGTCCAATTTCGATATGTGGTTGGTCTTTATTAAATTCGATCTTCAATCCGATTTTGTTTTCTGCATCCTTGATCTTTTTTCTTCGTTCGTTGTTAGGATTAATCTCCACACATGGATATACGAAGTTTGATTCTCTTATTGTTACCAACTGGGGCTATAAACCCATGTTTTCTCTATTTTTTATTTGATTTTATTTCCATTGGCGAGTCTGATCATCGACTTTCATACCGAATTAACTTAATTTTTTTAATTTTGTAATCATTTTAATATAGAAGCTAACTGTAGCTGTAGCTGGGAGTTCTTTTTTCATTTTTGAATTTGATGAGAAATATTTAAATTGTGGGTTCATGCAGGTGAAGACAACAGTGGCAAAAGAAAGAGTGTTAATCTTGAATAAAAGCTCCTTTTATTATCTAGTGCCTTAAGCTAGATGCTATGAATTGTGCAGCGAGATAATGGTAGAGGAGATCTTTGAAATAACTTATGGTGTGTCAACTAAAGTTCCTCGAAGCATCTCTCATCATGAATTATTATTGGGATGGTGAGTTTACAATCTCTTATTTCTGGAATCAACTTGGGATATGATGGTTTTATTATCTAAGATGAAATTAAAATAATTTAATTCATAAGACAATGAATTAGCAATGTGTCCTATTTTGGATTTTAAAAAATTTGCTTTTATTAATAATAAATGGAATAAATAAGATTATCTCTGTAAAAATGTTCGCAACTATTGGTTCACCGGGCACTACTATCTTACCTGTTAGTGGAGGGTAAAAAGAAATTGATATTTTTGTTCTAAAACATCCTCTGATGCAGCGAAGTGAATATTAGAAATCACCGCATGCTAATTTAGATTTGTTATTGACTAATCTGATTGTATACATTTCATCTAATGTATACAATAAATCTCTTTTATATATACGATCTATTTTGATATTTTGCAAATAATGGGTGTAAATTGTAAGCTTTGTAATGATTGTTGCTGTTTTTTTTGTTTTTTTTTCTTTTTACCACGTGCACACAAAAATATTGAAATATGTTGTTTGTTTTTCGTATGATTCGGTAAGTGCTACTTTAGTGTGAAACAATTAAATTGTGATAAAAGTTGGCCTCACTAAAATTCTCAAAATTCAATATGACACCTGTGCATGTATTTTAACAAGAGAAAAAAAAGTGGTTTGGGGTTCCTACGCATCTACAAAGTAGTCAGTCATCTAAGTTCCGTAACAAAAGTTTGATTATTTTTTTTAATCTTGTTTTCATCATCTATTAAAGAGATATAACAATAGTCAGCAATGCAAGGAGAAACATCTATGAGTTAAATTGCACAATTTATATTATATTTTCAAGCATTCATTAATCTATGGCATTCGAGCCGCCTCTTAGTTAGATGGCGGTGAGCATTCTATGGCAACAATTGTAAATTCTTGGTAATTCAATATCAGAATAAGATTTTTATTGGAAATTCTTGATAATTTATATTAATGATCTCAGTTGGATAGAATTCGTTACTTGAACGAAATTAGATTAAAGGATGTTTTTTCTTATTTGCCTTCTTTTTTCAGCTTTAAAGGATCTGTTTTGGTAAGAAATTTACTACTTTCAAATTCTTCTCATTTTTTATTTTTAGTATGTATGACTCTCTTACATGGCTCTTTCGAGCAAATCTATTTTCTGTATCTAACTCGGATGGATCGAAGTCCCAGGGGGGCTCTCTGTGAAGTAATTCTCATAAAAATCAGGTGCAGCATATTCATAGGAAACATGTACCGCTAGGTCTTGATACTTTTCTCGATTAATAACAAAGAAATCCAGGGATTTGAAGATATCAATTGTCTTGAGGTAGTCCTTTGAGTAGTCGTTGAGGCATGCTCTCATGAATGGATTAGTGGTCCTATTAAGTATAGCCGAGATCTTACTATTTGTCACCACATAGTTCGAGACGACTATCTCTAAGTATCTCTCAAAAGCATTCGGGCTATGCTTCAACTCCTTCCGTGGATTGACCTCAGTTAACGTCAAGCATAGGTCTTTTTTCTGTCCTTGCACTCCATTGATGAACCAACTCATCAACTTTATGATCAGTTACAACAAACACATTATTGATTGTAGGATTAAAGTTGCGATAAGGAGAACAACTTTGTTGCCCATGCTTTTTCATTATTATTACGTGTACATTACTATATTTTTACTATATTAATTAACCATTATATGTATAATACACAAAAAAAAAAAAAAACACATATATATTCAGAGATCCATATAATTGATTACCTGGATTTTGTCTATTATCGACTATAATTTATGGCCATGGAAATTTAATTATCCGATCTGTGTAATTAAAGGCGAGCAGAAAACCAAACAACAACAAAAAAAAAAATTGATTTGAGAATTTCAGTTCGTTGTAGTTTTCAATTTGAGGATCCAAAAAAATTGGTTACTAAATTTATGTTTGTTTCGGGTTTGTTTGAAATATAATAAATAAAATTAATTCTTATTACTTATTGTTATTTTTTATTAATGCGTCGAGCATTTGAGAATCATCACGTATCTTGGCGGGGCGGATCGGATGGGACATGAAGTTTCAATTAATTATGAAAAGAATCACTAAAATATTGAAAAATTTACAAAAAAATAATAATAAAAATCCTAGAGGTTTAATTTTTTATTTTATTTTAATAAAATGTTAGGGTTTATAATTTAAAAAAAAATATTTTATTGCTTATGAAGGACAATAATCAAACTTTAGGTTGTTTTTTCTGAAGTTTATAAAGTTTTTTTGATAAATTATAAAATTTTATGCATTTCTTAACACCGCCCGCGTAAACGCAGGTATTCAAACTAGTAAGGAATACTATATGTGCAAAAGGAATTTATATGGATTAAAATAAACATAAACTTCAATAAATTACGAGGTTTCTAAGCATATTAAACGTACAAACAACAATACAAATCTTTTTTACGAACCATAAACCCATAAACTCATGTTTTAGATTAGCATTACAGTCAACTTGAATGAGTTAACAAAACATACTAATATTGCTAAATAAAGACTACTAAGAAAACATAGATATAAAATTTATCAGATGTTGCGCCTTGGATACATCACAAATGACCCTCAAGTATTATCTTCACCATCACCTCCTTGTACTCTTCGGAAATGATAAAGAAAAGATCAAGGTTCTCATTGTTCCTGCATATTTTTTTCGAGACATCCAGCTTGTCCTCAACACTTAGAAACTGCATTTGATTTAATGCATCAAATATAGCTTTGCGCTGTTGTTTTGCATCTTGGTGAAATTCGATTCGTTCACACAAAAATCCGAGACGAGCATCTGTCTTAGAGAAAAATGACTCCATCAACCCATGGAAGCGATCCTCCAGGGCTTCATATGTCTTTTTCGGGGCTTGTACTTCTGTATATTAGGGCTGCTCTCACCTTGAGTTGTCGAACCATTTTCTACACATATCCCCTCAGTTACCGATTCGCGACTCACTTCTAGTGTATTCCCTCCTTCAGTATCTTGAGTTGGCCTAAGAACCTCATTAACCACCTCGTAGAAACCTTGGGCATTCACACTTGTTGCTCGGTCCTTCCCAAATCCATTCCTTAAAAAATGGCCAACTCTTGTATCTCATTGATTTTACAGCGGGATCAAGCTGTTTTGGGATATTATCAAAAGTTGAGATCAGATGAGAAATAGAGCATGAGGAAATTCCGGTTCATTTCTTTAAACGTGATATTTACCTTGATATAGTCGTCCCATACGATATCCTCCTGTACAACGATAGTGTTTGCTGTGTCATTCCAGCCAAAACCTGACTGTCCTTGCATCATAGTTAGGGATCCATATTGCTTCTTCCAAACGTGCATCTTAGAACTGATATGTGGCTCATCTTTAATGTCATATCCCCGAAAGTGTTGGACCATATGCTTCTCAAACATCATAGTGTAGCCTGCCTTAAACCTACTGTCTACTTTATATCCTCGCAAAACAAGAACTTGCAAACCATCTACGAGAACCTTCTCTTCTTCTACACTCCAAACACGCCTACTAGTACGCTCCACATTGGATTTTGCAATGCTTGCCGAAGAGTTCATGACATACCTGCTAATTAGAAATTAATTCATAACCCTTACAAAAGTCCTCGACATGCTTACATATATTCAAATATTAGTGTAAGCAAACAATAAATTAAACACAAAAACTTGATTGATAACCGACTTCCTCCAAGTACAATTCTCCAATACAAGTCCATTACATGATCGAAATTCCAAAGAACTACATACAAATCTTACTACATAGAAAAGCACAATCCATTCAAAAGTTTAAATTATCATATAATTAATTCATGCTCTATCCCAATAATCATTGTACATCGATATTGCCAATGAATTTATCCAATTTGTCCACTCCTGGGTAGGTTCAACCTGGTCTATATGATCGTCCAGATGAGGTTCACTATTTCTATTAGTCGGATCATACTCAGGTACTCGATGCTCTATTCTACATACATTGTGCCTCGAATAAAATTATGCAATAAGCAACATGCCATGATGATTTTATTTTGAGTTTTGATGCTATAAAATACGGGAATCCGTAGAATGGCCCATCTCATCTTTGGAATGCCAAAAGACCTCTCCACTGCATTACGAGCCTTAGAATGTTGTAAATTGTAAAGTTCTTTATAATTCTTGGGCCTCGAGGACCGGTTGACCACTCATCTAAATGATATCTCACTCCTCTATAAGGTGTGAGAAATCCAGGACCATTGGTGTAACTAGGGGTGTGCAAAACTAGCCCGGACCGGAAAAACTCGGACTGGTGATAATCCGGTCTGGTCTACGGTTCGTAAAAATGGGTTTTTCTGGGTCCCAGTCCGGTCCGAACCAGAATTGGACCATTTTTCCAAAAAAAAATTCAATTTTTTTTTCAAAATACCGGTCCAAACCGGTTTTGACCGGACCGGAACTTCCGGTCTATGGTCCAAGAGTTTCCAAAATTTCGGTCCATCGGTCCAGACCGGGACCATAAATTCCTGTCTACTGGTCCGGGCCGGGACCGTAAACTCTGGTCCGGTCCGGTCTCCGGTCCAAGAATTTCTAAAATTCTGGTCTACCGGTCCGGACCGGGACCGTAAATTTCGATCCGGTCTGGACCAGTTGCACACCCCTAGGTGTAACCACAGTCACATAGATTATAGTTTCCTGTAAATGAATATAAATTAAGAAATAATTATTTAAAATGTAAGTTTAAAAACCTCTTGCTTTTCAGGTGAACGCAACGTTTGGTCGGGAACACTGAAGCTCGTGCTGTCAGTTCTAATAAATGTATAGATTTATAATAAGCGAGACTTTTCGTGTGTGTGTGTTATATTACCAGTTGGTATTTTTTAACCTGTTCGATCTACTGATCGCGTCACGAAGGACACGACTATCAGTAGCTGAACCCTCTCACACACTTAGAATGAAAATATATTTCATCGTGCGATCGCACACCCCGAGAACATTAACAAAAACTTAGCCTCTTTGGTTGTGATAACTTGATTTATCCCTAAATAGCACTTGAACTTCGACATACGTTCCGTCTAATGCGCCTAAGCACCCCTACATATTCAAGAGATATATTCATAATCACATATTGACTCGCTACAGCCTGTCCCATATAAATAAGAATTTGGAGATATCTGTCCATATTAATAGTTTGTGTAATACCTTAAACCATTTCCAATTGATATCGGTATAAGTTTCATCGATTGCGCTAGGTTCAATAACTAGAATGGGGTACAACCTTAACACAACATTAAGAATACGATGGAAATTCTTGGAAATAGTCTGACCAGACCTTTTGAAGTCATATTTAACAGCAACTACTTTTTTATGATGAGCTAACACCGCGAGAAATATAACAACTTGTTCACTATCTAAAAGATTTCGGGACGGGACTAGACCACCAAGGTTCTCGAGTAGGTAACACAACCTAGTGAAGGCATTCCTATCCATTCGTAGTTGCTCTACACACATTCTATCGCTCAAATTTATTAATCCGTGCAAATTCTTAATTTGATCTAGTAGTCTATCAACAACTCGCTCACGTTGACCTTCCTCTAGTGTTCGATTACGCTTGCGACAGGGTTCCAAAAATCTTTTTGATAAAAGCATACCAACAAGAGAAATATGTTTATTAAGTTCATCACTTCCTCGATGATCAGAACCACCTTAACTTCATCTTATTGCAATCTATAAGTTAACTTAATTAAAAATAATCAGACAAAGAGATGTTAGTTTTAAATCTCGTCCCCTTACAACCAACTATACACTATTTACCAGCGAAGCTCAACGCAAAATATATTTTCATTAATTACGCAAGTTCAAAAACTAAATATAAAAGACACATATCATATGATATGAAAATACCGCAATACATGATATATCAGTGCACAAAGTAGTTATCAGAGCAAGTATAATTTAAGTAAAAAAAAATTTGCATCACCCAGTCTTCATATCAATAAAAATGAAGTAGGTTGACACAAACCTAGCAGAAGAATAATGTGATGTGTCTGTTACTGCTTAATTGCTCCCTGCAGACCAAAATCACAAAGTGCTTCACCTGCGTAAATGAGGGCTAGTGAATCAAATAGTTGGTGTACTTGAAATACACTCTATTTGAACACTTGTAAAAACAAAAGCCTTAGATCTGTTAATTTGCAGGATCAGAGAGATTTTCATAGTTGTGAAAATAAAAAAAATAAAAAAACTCGACTACTTCTCCAAATACACACGGAGAATACACATTCATTTTCGGATCTCATCATATTAAAACCAACCCTAAAACAAGTTTTGATTTGCAACATCAAATGAACGAGAGATCTTAGATGTGTGAGCAGAAAAAAGTGGCTAGAATATAACTCTTACTCACAGTAAATAAGAACCCCATTAAATTTTTTATACCGAGATCAACAACAACAACAAAAAAAAAAAGTCGAAAAGTTATTGCTACAAATTGACTGGATGTTTGAGAGGTATATTTTCACGTTAAAGCTTAAAAAAATTTCACGACCTGTCCCAACCAGCGACGGATTAGGGTTCCTACATGAGTAAATGGGATAATTTATATTTCCTTACATTTTGTAATTAAATGGTGGAGGGAGGACACTTTCGACATAAAATTTTGGAGAAAGAGGACATCAAGGTCATTTGACACGAGGGGCAACTTGGGATAGTTGTGTCCCAATGGTCAGAGTGGGACGACTTTATTCCGTTATCATTGGATTGGGTACCGGGCCGAGGATATTTTCACGAGCTTCCGTCTCAATAAACAAACGAATGATATGTTAGGATATCCTAAGCAATCCCATCCAATCCCCTTAAACAAACACTGCCCAAGTATATGTTGAAAACAATATTTTATTAACATGGTTACAAAATGCCCCCGAAAATATCCAGTAATATTCGCATGACCCAATCAGGGGACAAATTATGAAAAAGGTCGAATCGAAGGGTAAAATTGTCATATGAGTATTTATATATATATCCTTCTCAGTTGTGCAGCTCACGAGGAGTCTAAGAAAAAAACGAAAGGGTTGGAGCGAAGCAGAGCAGTTTCCGTTATCCACATTCTCTCTTTCTCTCTCTATATCTATCGTTTTCTCTATCTAGCGCTACAGCGTAATCCGATCAATCTTAGGGTTTTTCCGGTTCGCAAACGAGTTGAATCATCCAAGATGTCTGATTCGATCCCCAACGCCGCAATCGCCGTGGCCTCTTCTAACCCCAAAGATTTCTCCAAGAAGAAGAGGGTAATGGTTTTTATATTTATTTTATGGAATTTAATCATATTGAGAGATTTTGTTACGTGCATTATAAGGGATTTTATTTCTTGATTGATTGTTTTTGTATTTTTACTTTTTGAAATGGCGTTTTTTTTGTGGGGAAAATCTTCAATTTGGCTGAGGCTTGATTTTTATCTATTGGTTTTACTCATTCTCTTTAGTATTTTTTTTTGTTTGTTTATCCCCTTAAATCTGCTTATATGTTTATTTATTGATTACCCGTTCCTATTTACAATACCTTTTATTCTCTCATCGATTTAAGGTTTATTGCAATTTTTTTTCGCTTGTTTCTAATATTTTGATCAATTTGAAATTTAGGCCAACCGTTCTGCGAAATTGAAGCAGTGTAAGCTTGATGTTCGTCGGGAGCAGTGGCTTTCTCAAGGTTTGTGAAATATCTCTTTTTTATAAAGATAAAGTGTTAATCACACTCACATAGATATGCACAACTACTCATATACAGAAATACATGTAAAGTTTATCTCTCCAAGTTTTGAATTTTTTATTATTTTTTGTTAATATAGTGCATATATGTTAATTGTTGTATGAATCTTTTTTTCTTGTGCCTTATGATACGTATTAGTTGGTGATGAGGTGTGTTTATGCTTCCAGTGAAAAAAAAGAGTGGTTGTAATGAGGAAATGAATGGTGGAGTGTCTGTACGCGAAGGGCCATCACTTCATTTGGAGAACAGGAGGGGCGGATCAGTGAAGAATCTGGAGATAAAGACGAGAAACGAGGATGAAATTTATGGAGATGGATCGTCGATGCATCATTACAGCGACTCTGAGTCCTTGCCCTCTAACAGCCCGACCAGCCACACCAGTAGTGTATTGGGCAGTAATGATTCTGGTGTCAATTTCACTGGAAGTAGCAGAAGCAGTAGCAGTAGTGGTCGAAGCAGTAGCAGTAGCAGTAATGGCTTCTGTTTAGGGAACATGAGTGATGATGAAGGTGGAGGGGATAATGCTGGTGATGGAGATTGCTTGGATGATTGGGAGGCTGTGGCCGATGCTTTGGAGGCAAAAGATAAAAATCAGCAAGATTATAGCCCTAAAACAGGTTGTGGTCCACCTACACCCAAGAAGCACGAAAATGCGAATTCAGAGAGTGGAGGAAAACAGGGGGGTAGTACCATAAATTGCTGTGCTTGGCGTCCAGACGATGTTTATCGCCCTCAGAACTTGCCCAATTTGTCAAAGCAGTATAGTTTTCCACTAAATTCAGAGAGGCATTTGGGCCGAGGCTCGGTTTGGGGCTGTAAGAATGTTGGGCCGATCCCCACTTCATGTCCGATATGCTTTGAGGATTTCGACTGTACAGATTCAAGTTTCCTCCCCTGTTCTTGTGGGTTCAGGCTCTGCCTATTCTGTCACAAGAGGATTCTCGAGGAAGATGCACGTTGTCCGGGCTGCAGGAAGAAGTATGAGTGTGAGCCCGTTGAAGGAGAGGCAACAGTGGATGGAGGCAGCTTGACATTTCGTTTGGCTCGTTCATTTAGCATGATCACAAGGTCTTAAACGTGTGTCTCCATTCTTTGAACTTGTATGTTGGGTCTCTTTTTCTCTCTCAGCGTGTCTTGCGTATGTTCTTACTACTGTTAGTCTATTATGCAAAACCCTTAGATATTGTTATAGAAATGATTTTGAAGTACATGAGGGTTAATCTAGTTCTCTCGATATTTTGGCTTATATCTGTATTGTGCTTCTGCTGGTGTAGAAGGCCTATTATGTGAATAGATAAGGTGATGGAGAATTGAATACACAACTTCATAAATATGCTATTTTGTTATTTGCTGAAATATATAAACTCTCCAGTATCATTTAATATCTCCTTTGTGATTATTCTGTATTTATGGTACAACAGTGCACAACCTTGTGTATACTCTCATTTGAACAGAATCACCAAAGCTTTTTTTTTTTAAATTTATTTCTTAAGTGCTGTCTTCTTAGAGTTGATTCCGAACTTTGTAAAGTTCCACTTGACTTGACTATGAAGACTTGATTATCCAGTCTGATTACTGTGGTAAGTTAGTAGACTGTATTTTAATCCGTGATGAGGATCAACTGTTACTTTTGGTAGATAAGCTTCCAAATGACGGAGTAGAAGAATTGTAACTGCACTGCATTAATTTTATAGAGAGTTGTCTTGAATGGTGCTTGGCCTAAGTCTATTAAATGACGAAGTTAAGAATAGGACATCAAGAACAAAACATAAAAAGAGAAACCTACAGAGTTCACTAATGGTAAGTCTGGCTACAATGCACATATAACTACTCGTTTCCTTATCTATCCCTTCCGTTGAGCCTTATTGATACACATAATTTATATTTATTATATGTATACCTGTCTTTTATTTAGGTAAAGTTACTTAGGGTTTAAATAAAGATGGGCTGGGCTTTTGTTCTGGAGCCCTAATAGGTTGGACTCTAATTATTTTGTTATATAAGTTTAGGGTTGCAGTCTTTGGAGTTATCGAGAGATCATAGAAAATAGGGCAGACTATCAGCTTGGACAGGAAGTTCACTTCCTGAGGAAGTGCTTTCGCTTGGGACAGGCTCGCATCTGTTAAATTGTTTATTTTCTTGTATTTTAATTAATATATTCTCAGATTTATATTCGTAAACCCTTATGTCCAACATCATTACACTACGGTGTCTTTTCTGGACTGCCTTTGACTAATCAAGTGGTTCCACCTGAACAAACACTTTCGGAGTTTAATCATTTTTTGTTGGTTCATTTCGATTACTTATCCAAGGACAGCCTAAATCTCAGGGAAAAAGAGCAACTTGTCTGTCTGTGGGTCCTATCATCAGTAAAACAGTGTACCATGTTTTACTTTCTGACACTATAGTTCTAGGACTGCTTCATCGTGTGTTTTTTTAGTGATCATTCACCATTTTTAGTTACCGTGTTTTACTTTCTGACACTAGTTCTAGGACTGCTCCGTCTTGTATTTTTTTAGTGATCATGAACCATTTTTAGTGCACTTGTTTTGCACTAGAATTTGTCATTATATGAGAACGTACAGCTTATTATAACATATACATGAGGGGACATAGTTACTTATTTGGGATCTGGATTGCATATGCTTTTTAAACTCATATTTTAAGTATCATTTGGAATAGTTTGAACAAAGATTAAAAATGTTTTGCTTAGATGCAAAGTAGGGCCCAACATTTGTGATCGATTTGGGATATATGGATAAGAAGATACTTAATTATTCCTTCAAAATAATGTATTTATGTGAAGATTGTCAATAGAAATAATGTTACATGGTACATATGTGTATTGAGAAAATAAGATAAAAGATAGTTAAGTTTATTATATGAAATCTGAATACAAGTTTTAAAATTTGTTTTATTAATGAAATTCTCACATTATTATTTGTGCAAGATATACACATGACTCCAATCATCTAGTGTTCTATTCAAGTTATTGTGAAGAACTCGTAGAATTTTGGTACAGTGTTTTGGGCATAAAAATGCGTGTTTCTGGATAATTCGGCGAGGCACTTGCTTGGAGTGTGGATGAGGTTGTATTCGTTCTTCTGTGGTAATGAGATTTGTAGATTATTTTCTGAAAATAGATGAAGTGGTTATTGCTATTAGCTAGCACTTTTTCTTCTATATTGAAGGTAGGTTTCACATCTTGATTAAATCTTGTAGCATATTTCTAACTTGTTATCTTTGAGTTATTTTACATAGTTCAGCCCTTCAAATACTTTGTTGAGCATTCTTGTAGTTCTTGCCTTGATGAAGAAAAGCAGATGTCATGCCCAAGTGAAGGTATCGTGAAATTATTATATTACATGTTTGAACTTATCAATAACAGAGCTCTAGTCTTTTTTCCTGGCAGTGGAGATTGAAAGAGGGGAGTTTGATGCTTGGTATATGAGTCTCGACTTTGCTATTCAGTACTTTTAACACATTTATTGGTGCAATTAAGTAAATATATTTCAAATGTTAACCCGTGTGTTCGGACGATGCTACACCCAAGATTTCTAATTTTCTTAGAATGATTCTGCTCAGATTACTAAAGGCTCGAGCCTCGATGGGAACCAACTATAACCACTCCATTTTTTTTCATGAGTCCAGATAGAAAGAGAATAGAATTCCTGCATATTGGTTGGTCGAAAACTAGAGTAAATCTCTATTGCAGTTAGATTCTTTAACGCGGGTTTCTGCTGTCCAAGAAAACAGGTTTTTACATCCTTGTTAATTTGTAAAAGGGCACCACGAATGCTCGTTATCTCAGTAGTTAGTGCTTACTTGTCTTTGCCTTTGAACATTCTTTATCGCGGTCAGATTCCTGAATGTGGTTTTTGTTCACGGCTTGCCTAGTGCGATTTATTTGATTGGCGGACGCTTGGTTTCCTGGCTATTGGGAATTTATTTCAATTGATGTGGTGTGCTGCATGCAACATTTACTATTTGTGACTATTTTATTCAAGGATATGTGATCCTTATTTTAAGAGTTAAATTGACCACCTTAAAGAACACAAGGTACATCTGCTAAAGTATACATTATGCACTTTTCACCTTGCATCATTAAGTAGAGAGTTTATAGCTAGTCATGTACAACCGGCTTGGCCACAGCACGAAGTGGATCCTTCTTATGCATCGTCATTCTTGTGATTGCATCAAAACTTATATCCTCTTCTTTCATCCCGTGAGGTAACTCCCAACACAAGCTCCATTGCCGCAATTGAAATCTTTATGTATAGACTTTTTCTTGTCCATTATTTTAGTTGACCTATACAAGCATTGCAGAGAATGCTAATTAATAAGTCGTTAGTTAAGAAAGTGGACGAGAAAGAGAGTAAGAACTTAAAAGTTCAACCTCCAAGATCCTCGGTATCCCAGTATGTGTAATATTTTAAAATATTTTTAAATTAAAGATACCTCAAAATTCGTTTGGAGGCTTTCAACCAACAATACTACTATACATAGAGATCTAATTTCTGCTAATGGCATAGAGGTTCCACCAATAGTCATGATAGACAAATAATTTAGAGCTTAAGTTTACAAATGAACTTATGGACATATACTAAGATGTTCCAGAGTCAAGAATCCATATCGATGATTATATAACTGATGAACTAGCTGAAGACAAACCTTTGTTTATTATAGAAGCGAATTTGACTTGCGATTTCATGGTAAGAAACTTCTGAAACCACTTAGCAAGAGCAACTACTATAAGACTAGAACCAGAATTAAACATGTTTCCAAAGGAAAATGTATGTCCAACATCAGACGCATTAAACAGAGAAACAACTATTGCGACATTGGTTGTTAAAGGCCTTCTGTTGTTGGGCTTGAAATGGGGGTCTCCATTGAGAAGATTGTCATGTTTGCTGAGATCTGTTTAACAACTTTGAACAATTTGATTTTCAGTAACCTTGACCTTTTTAAAATATGTAAACATCAGTTGCAACTTGAGGCCTATTCTAATTATTGAATGATGGTTAAGGAGGAACGCTACAAACATATAGATAGGGAAGAACCCCTCTGTCCATCTCTTTCTCTGTTGGGACTTGAGACGGATTCGATACAAGTTTGAGGAAGATGATGGAAGCCAAGCTCGCTCCGTCTTAGATTCGTTCATCATCGATCCACATCTGAAACTTGATTGAATGAGTTAATTCTCTCCTCTCTATCCCTCTCTATCCCTCTAGGCCATAAAATATGTATCTCTCTCTTTTGGGACGCCCTAGGATCTTTTATAATGTTTACATACTTGAAGCACCATAAAGTATGAGGTTTGGCCGCTTTTTCCATGATGCACACAGTCTCACTAGGCGTGCTCGTGTTCCTGACCGTATCATATGCATTGTCTCTTAATATTCAACAGACACGGTCATGAGGCACACGTTCAAAACAATGTCAATCATATCCTTGACTGTGTGTATCCCTAAAATCTATCGTTTTCACGTTCACATATCTTCTAAACACAGATCATTCTTGGGCCATTCACTTCATGAATTTAATGGAATAGAGTTTGTGTCATGCTTGCTCCTCAACTACTCAAAAAAACACGAGGATTCGATACTATAAAATGAGTAAAACATAGTCTCTTCCAAAATATATGAAATCAACGATTATAATTTGATTAATGAAACCAAACATTACAAATCTAACTTAAAAGATGCATACATGCACGTAAACCACATTCTATCAGTCAACAACTCATTAACCACTGAGTCAACTGCGGGGAGAGGATTGCGATGCAAGACTGTTCCTCGAAGTCTTTTAAGACCATCTCTAAGAGTCATAAAGAGTTGGACCAAGCGCTTCTCTTCTGTACGAGAAATATACGGAGCATGTGCCACAGTTCTACAGATTCTATGAAAGGCAGTTGATCCCATAAATATGTCATGTCAGAATATAATTCTTGGATACTCATATTGTTTTGTTGAAGACGAATGTCGTCTCCAACTGATACTGTTTGACGAAGTTTGACAACACATATAACCTTTCCTAGTGATCTTACACATCCTTCACTGTATCATATTTTGCCAATTGGACTCTTATCAATTGTTGAATAAAATTGTTGATTTAAGTGACGCTTTTGAATTATTTGCATCCCAAGATTCCATCATTCTGATATATCTTACTTAGAGTTCCAGAAACATAACTACACATCCTATTCCCTTTAAGAAAGATGTTCAACACATAACTCCAATATGAATAGTTATGCTCATTATGTTGGGTACTAATAACTTGTAACGAATTATTTTTTCACCAACCATTCAAACATAAGTAGACTATCTAATAGATAAAAAAACCAATTAGAAATGATGAAAAGCAACGAAATAAACCCAACAGCAGAACCCAAAAGCGCAACAACTCACCGCCTGAATTGGAATAAGAGCAAAACGGATTGATAAAAACCTAGAAAATAAAAAATAATAGAAAATGACCAATCAAAATACTCACACCAACAAATTAAGGTTTGAATCAACTTTACTTAATACCATGTTAAGATATATAAAACATACGTAAAATGAAAGAGAAACTAGGGTTGTGTTGAAGGAAAAACACAATTAGTGTGCTTTCGTCAACAAGTAACTGATGTGGGACAATTTAGATATTTGTTCTCTTTATGTATTATGGAAACATGTATTTAATACTCCTATATAAATGGAGTTTTTGATGAATAAGAGAACCCTAATTTCTACTGTTTCCTTCGTCTCTTTGTGTCTTCTTCTATTATACTTTTTCTTTTACATAAAGATCTATATATAAGATAATAAAAAATCTAAAAGACTAAACTACCCTACCCCAGAGGTCTAATATTTAACAAAATTAGTTGACTAGAAATCCTTGTTAGGATGGGCTAAATTTAATACTCCTCCGTTTTAAAATAAGTGTCGTTTTAGAGACTCAATTTTATTACAAATTAAGTGTCGTTTTAGAACTTTTTACCACTTTATTTCAATTTTATCCCCGTTTATTTTAAGAAATATAAACAAGTTTATGGTAATAGAATAACTAAAAGGAAAGAATGGAAAGAATTAAATGAGAATATTATTAATTGATTGAGGGTGTGTTTGTCAAATATTATGTTCCTTAATTTGGAGAAAAAAACTTTAAAATGACACTTATTAAGAAATGGATGGAGTATTATGATTATGTACAAGTGCAATACAAACAAAACGTGAAATATCGTGAATTGGTGCGTGAGTTATATTAGTACGGGTACCAAACTATAGCAACATTTGTCAAACATGAAACTGAAAATAATATAGAAATACCTGCTGAAAGATATTTCATTTTCGAAATTCAAATCATGAAACTGCAAAAAAAAAAAAAAAAAAAAAAAAAAAAAAAAAAAAAAACAAACAAAAAAACAAAAAAACCCTCAAATTTTGTCAAACATTTATGGTAATGGGATACTCTTGATCTCCTACAACCAAGTAATGAACCCCTGATTCAACCATCAAAGTTCCATCTTCACTAGCTCTGCTAAAGTGCTCGCATGGACTAACTTGAAACTCAACGCTAGCTTTCTCATTTGCATTCAAGCTCACTGTTTGGAATCCGACCAACTGTTTGATTGAATTCCCACGACCAGCTCGAGTATCGAGCTTCAGGAAAAGGAGAACCGGGTGCTTACCCGCCATTTCCCCTTGATTTTCCACTCTCACAATAGCCGAAAACTTTGCCTTCTCACATGACTCCAAACCAATCTCCGAAACTGAAATAGAGCCCGAGTTTATGTCCTTGGACAATGATCTCTTGAAGTCGAGCTTTCTTTGTCTAACAGAAGCAAACTTGTAAGAATAATTTGAGTAGCTGAGACCATGTCCGAATTTGAAAACTTTTTGGCCTTGGTAAAATCGGTAAGTTCGGCCCGGATAGCCCGAGGAAAGATCAGGCCTCATTCTCATATCGGTCATCGGTATTTTGATGAAATCTTTTGGATACCAAGTTATAGGTAACCTTCCTCCTAAACAAGAACAACATTATAATTAAAGAGGCTAATTTGACAATACACATATAATATAATATAATATATATATACCTGGATTGTGATCACCAAATATGATTTCTGCAATTGCTTGACCCCCAGCTTGACCGGGATACCCAGCCCACAGGATGCTTCCTATCTTGGGCTCATCTTTCGCAAACGAGATATCAACCGGACCTCCACAAAGCACTACTAACACAACTGGGTTTTTCGCAGCCTTAGCCACGCTCATGATAAGACTTTGTTGCTCACCGGGGAGTATCAAGTCCTCTCGGTCATGTTCTTCGCTTTCACGATCTTGATTGAGCCCCATTACGAGCACCACATAATCTGCTGACTTGGCAACTCGGATAGTATCACTAGTGTTGATAACAGACGTGCAGTTGATGGTGTCGCAGCCTTGTTGAAACGTGGTCTGGCTGACGTAACTCTTTAGACCTTGAAGTGGAGTGATGGTTTTGCATGGGGGCCCCGCGTAATTCCCGAGGAGTGTTTTGGGAGCATCGGCATTGGGACCTATCACTCCAAGAGACTCGGTTTTGGACTTAGATAGCGGAAGGAGATTCGCCGAGTTCTTGAGAAGGACAATTCCTTGGCGCGCAGCTTCGAGGGCTAATTCTTGGTGCTCCCGAGTACAAACGTGTTTGCGTGTTAGGTTGCCGTAGGGCAGTTCACTCGGATTTCCGTTAAAAAGTCCTAATCTCATCCTAACGGCAAAGAGGTTGTAAAGGGCTCTGTCGATATCAGATTCAGATACTTTCCCCTTTTCGACAGCTGAACTCGTGTGATTCGCCAAGTAGGTGCCGCAGTTAACATCCATGCCTGTTTTTTTTTAAATGTAGTCAAAAATGTGCTTTGACACTAAGTTAAAGCAAAACTATATATACATATCATCAAAACTTACCGGCCTTGAGTACATCTGCCACTGCATCTTCATGTGATTGTGCGTATTTCTGTTTCTCATAAATGAGAGAGACGGCATCACAATCGGAAGTTATATACCTGCTCATTTTATTACTTATTACGAGAAGAAGCTTATTGATCTAAAAGAGAAGAAAACTATATATATTTCCGAGTCACTAATTAATTTACCCTTGAAATCCCCATGCTTCGCGGGCAGTTTTTGTTAGTAGATCGTAATTGGCGCAATTTGGAACCCCATTGACGAGGTTATAAGCGCACATTATCCCGCTGGCTCTCCCTTCTTCTATACAGCTTCTGAAAGGTGGCTGATATGTGTCTGCCATATCCTGCTTTGTCACCTATATATGACAAAATGATTATAAAAAAAAAAAAGTCATTTATATATATATTCCTAGCTACTACTAGTTATGATAGTATTATTTACCTGAGCATTGAAGGTGAAACGGTCAACCCCTTTCCAATTATCCAAGTCATAAGCAGTGAAATGCTTGCAGCATGCAGAGACTTGAAGACGACCATCTTTGAGGTCGCCACCTTCAAAAGTGTCGCCTTGAATCCCACGAACAAACGAGACAGCGTACTTTTTGGTAAGAAGCGGGTCTTCGCCAGGGGTCTCTTGTCCCCTTCCCCATCTAGGATCCCTGAAAATGTTGATGTTTGGTGACCAAAATGTCATGCCTATTGCACCCCCTTCATTGTATATGGCTCTAGCCTCTGTCCCAATTACCTTCAAATTTATGCACAATTATATATAGTAGCAGCATAAACGATTAAGAAAAATGATCATGAGATTTGGTAACTCCTCCTTTGTTTTCTATTTATTAGTAGCTTCTGATCAATGTATTATACATATAAGAATTACAATGCATTGGCTCTCAATTCTTACACATGACTATTGGGAGTTGTTTTCTTGATGTAACATGTTATCCACATGAAAGTCATTATAAGTTTTATAACACTTGGAAAGATATAGCCAAAAATATCCAGGCTTCAATTTCTACCAACAATTTAGCTCACTCATGAATTCTGCGAATTTAGATAACTCGGGCAAAAATCAGACCAAATGTCTAAAAACTAAAAATTAGAGGACTAAACCTATATGTGCAGAGTTAGTGTACCAAAAGGCAAAATAGGTAAAGTGAGTGGATCAAATTCCAGTTTCTCCAAAGATCATGTGTGAATGTGCTTAATACTAGTTTACTTGTTTTGTTGACTTCTTTTTCTTCTATTCATTTTTCCTTTTTCTATCTCCTTAGAATCTTGTAACTTTAGGGATATAAAATATTTTATAACCATGTGATTAGAGATTGATACACATAGTTTTGTCAAGGAAAGTAGATCAGATCGAATCTTTTTTGTCTCGACAAAACATCCCTCGGGAAAATCTTGCTCAAATATATTAAAAAAAAATCACCTAAACATTTCAAGACAAAAGACATGTACGTCATAATGTTACTTTAGTGATTAAAGTGTTATTCTTTTACTAAAAAGTGATACTATATAGTTCATCCCGATTTAATTTAAGTTTTTATTTAATATGTGAATTTAATAACAATTGTGATGAATTTAGAAGCACCCATAATTGAAGTCATGGGCAAAGAACAGCGGTCCCATCCTTAAATACCTTATCTTTAATCTCAAAGCCAATTAACATCCACTAGTTTTTCCTATATTATATTTTCCCAAAAAAAGAAATAATTGTATTAGCTTTGGACTAGCTACTAACTAACTAACCTTGGCTATTTGATACCAAAGATTGGCATCAAATGTAGCTGCAGTGAGTATAACTTGAGGAAAGCTAGTGGCAGCACGTACAGTCTCATTGAAGGAGACACCATTCTCGACTCCGGTGGCCACGGCCACTCCATGCAGCGCCTCCGACCACCACTGGTAGTAGGGGATGCCCAGCCGTGGGATTGCCGATGCCTTGTTCACAAGCTGAGATATTTTCTCGTCCAATGTGAGGCGCGAGACCAGGTCGAGGACGCGCTCGGCGATCGACAGGCGAGTGTTGCAGAATGAGTAAGATTTGGTTGAGGGATTGGTGGGATCACATGAGAATGGTGGGAGTGGGTGTAAATTTGATTGGGCCAATGTGATCATTGAAGCTATGAGAGCAATATTACGGATCATATCTCTCATTTTATTTATTTATTTTTTTTGTTGGCCAATGTATTAATTGTTTTGTCATGGCTAAGATGCATTTCATTTATAGATGGGAGAAAATGGTTGGTGGGCTTGATTTGCGCAGAGGGCCGTAAGAGGTGGGACAAGGAAAACAATTATTATGATTTCAGACATGTTTCTAATTAGGAATACTTAATTATACGTAAAACAGAGCTGAGCATCTCCTTCTTTTTTCTTTTATGGTCTAATATAAAATAAAATACAGTTGGAATAAACCCAGAAAAACACTCGGAATAAAAAGATTCCTCCATGAAAAAATGAAACTGTCAAGAAACTAAAAAGAACACAAGTCGGACAGTATAGACGTGTGATATAATATTAAATTGATAGGAATCTTATTCCTAGGCTTGGGCTTTTTCTTTTAGTATAGTTATTTTATTATTTGTCTTTCTAAAACTAAAACCTTTTTTTATATATATTATTACCTTTTTATTTATGTATATATATTTATCTTATAACCTAAGTTATTTTAGTAAAGGTAAAATTCTTTATTAGTAGTAAATTATATTTTCATAGTTATTTTATTTTTTAAGATATCAAAATACTAATTAATTCTTTTCATATTTTCGAACTTTTCTAAAAGAGAATATATAAATCATCATCGTGGAGGACTAAAAGTTGTCGTTCATTGTGCTCGTGTTCTTCAAACTTGTAGATTTTACGAATGACACTAAGATGATTCATACGATCTATTCATTTGGGAATTTTCATATATTACTAGATGTTTTGTTATTTTAATATCTTTTGTAAGACAATTACTTCATTTTCTATAATATATATCTTTTCTGGCCTGAGGCCACGACCTACGAGATTTTAATTCATAGACAAATTTAAATTTGGTGATCTTATTATTTTCGCTATGTGTTTTACTGAATGTTAGTATTGGTGTTCCAGCATCTCGACTAACATTCAGTCTCTGATTATTTTTATTTTAGTATCCGTGGCTTTCACAACTTTCAATTGTCATCAAGAGCAGTCACTTGACTGCACTCGATGTTGATCCTATTTTTTCTATGTAGGAAGCTATTGATACTATGATGAATGCTGCAAATCAACCACCAATTCTTGACTGAACCAACTATGCGGTTTGGAAAGTGAGGATGCGTGCATATATCAAAACCATGGATGGAAGATCATGTCATGCGATATTAGTTGGCTGAGAGGCTCCTAGGCTGGATGAATCAAATCGTGATATCATCCTTAAAAATGAAATCGATTGGACGCTGATGAACTAGCTGTTTCAAACGCAAATACTAAATCCCTGAACGCTCTTTACAGTTTTGTGGAAGTCTCTCTATTCAGAATCATCTCAAATCTCCCAACTATGGAAGAAACATGGGTTTCCTTACAACTCTTTTGTGAAGGCTCTAAAGAAGTTCAACGCATAAAATTAAGAATGCTTGCAACTCAATTTAAAGTCTTGAGAATGGAGGACAATGAAACCATTGCTGACTATATTTCCAAACTCCTGGACATTGCCAATGAATGTGAAATTTTGCCTCGAATGAAAGGCCTATAAGCAATCTTTTGAGTTTTGTTTCGGAAAGATTCAACATGTAGATAATGGATATTGAAGAAGTCAAGTATACCTCAACCGTGAGCTTTAATGATCTTGTGGGCTCTCTAAAAACTTATGAGATGGAACTTTAGATCAAGAGACTTAATGGAAGAAGCATTGCTCTAATCTCTGTGCCTATGCTTGAAAATGAAGAACTTGATCTTGCCGCTCTAACTTTTGAAGCCAAAATTGTAGAGTTGGACGCCAATGGGGTTACTCTCATCATTAAAAGATTTAGCGATTTCCTTAAGAGGAAGAAGAATTTGAGAATGTCATTCAACCGAAGTAGTAAACCTCTCTCTGAACCATCCACTACAAGGATGCTTGGACATTCTCCTCAAGAAAACAAGCTTCAAGGAAGGAATGTGAATCCAAATGGTGCCAACTCTGAAGTTCAAAACTAGAATAGCACCAATTATTTGATAGCGTTAAATGCCATGAATGTAGTGGTTATGGACATTACAAATATGAGTGTGCTAACACCAAGAACAAGATAAATATGATTGCTTTGAGTGATGGAGAATATGAGGATGTATTTCCTTAAGATACAAGAGAAGTGGCTGAAATGTCTTGCCTTTGTTATCAGGGATGACGATGAAGATGTTACTAACATCTGGTGTCTCAACTCTTTCATTATTGAGAACCTTCACTATAAAAAAACAGTATTTTATCGAGGGGAACATCTAGGAAAATATTGCCCTCAGAAGTTCCGAGGGCATTACCAATGGAAATTATTACCGAAGGTCAATACCTTCGGTAATGCTCCCTTCGGTGAATCCTTCAAAAATACGCCGCCAATATTTGCCGCCATTATACCGAATGTAATACTGGAGGCTTTTTGATGGGAAATTTACCGAGGGCATCTACCCGTCAAAAATACCGAGGGGAGCAAGTTCCCCTCAGAAATTCCCGAGGGGAACTAATTCCCCTCGATAAATCCCAAGGGTAGTTCACTCCCCTTAGTTTTTTAAATTAAAAAAAATAGAAAAAAATATAATAGCATAAAAATAAATCATATTCCTGTCATTTTAGGCACGTGGGGTGATTTTTAACTGAGTTTCACCAAAAAAATATCACCGAGCATGTACGTATTTACATGTGTCGTGTAATTCGACCAATAGTAACCACGATACGATCGATCAACTTGCTCAGTTAGAAACGCAAAGCAACATATTGTCATATTTTTTATGAAGGTGACATGAGGTATGTTTCATTGTTTTAGCACCACGAGAATTAGTAATTGATCGATAAATACGCTTTTTCTATTTTCTTTGAATCTTTTTAATTTATAAAAATAAAAAAATACAAAAAAATATAATAGGGTAAAAATAAACCATACCTATCATTCTAGGCCCGTGGGATGATTTTGACCCAGGTTTCGCTAGAAAAATATCACCGAGCATGTACTTATTTACATGTGTCGTGTAATTTGACCAATAGTAACCCTGATACGATCGATAACCTAGTTAAGTTGGAAACGCAAAGCATCGAAGCGTCATAATTCTTGTGAAGGTTCCAAGAGGTGTGTTTCGTTCTTTTAGAACCACAAGAATTATTAATTGATCAGTAAATACGCTTTTTCTATTTATTTAAAATTAAAAATATCAAGGGAGAAAGTTCCCATCGGAAATTCTCGAGGGGAATTTAATCCCCTCGGAAAATCTGGAGGGGAATTTACTCCCCTCGGTATTTTTTAATTTAAAGAAATCAAGAAATAAATATATATCGTAAAAATAAATCAAATCCTATCATTTTAGACACGTGGGATGATTTTGAACTGGGTTTCGCTAGAAAAATATCACCGAGCATGAACGTATTTACACGTGTCGTGTAATTCGACCAACAGTAACTACGATCGATCGATTAACTTGTTCAGTTGGAAACGCAAAGCATCGAAGCCTCGTAATTTTGGTGAAGGTGTCACAAGGTGTGTTTCATTGTTTTAGCACCACAAAAATTAGTAATTGATCAGTAATTATGCTTTTTCTATTTTCTTTGATTTTTTTAATTTAAAAAAAAAAGAAAAAATATAATAGAGTAAAGATAAACTATCCTATCATTTAAGGCACATGGGATGATTTTGACCTGGGTTTCACTAGAATAATATCATTGAGCATGTACGTATTTACACGTGTCGTGTAACTCGACCAACAGTAACCACGATACGATTGATCAACTTGTTAAGTTGGAAACGCAAAGCATTGAAGCATCGTAACTTTTGTGGTTGTGCCAAGAGGTGTGTTGGTTGTTTTAGAATCACGAGAGTTAGTAATTGATCGGTAAATACGCTTTTTTTATAATTTTTTTAAAATTTAAAAATACTGAGGTGATCAAATTCCCCACGAGAATTCCCGTGGAAAACTAATTCCCCTTGGTAAATCCCGAGGGGAATCTAACCCCTTGGAAAATCTCAAAGGGAATTTACTCCCTTTGGTATTTTTTAATTTAAAAAAATCAAAAAAATATAATACGGTAAAATAAACCATATTCTATCATTTTAGGCACGTGAAATGGTTTTGACCCCAGTTTCGCTAGAAAAATATCACCGAGCATGTAAGTATTTACACGTATCGTGTAATTCGACTAATAGTAACCCCGATACGATCGATCAACTTGTTAAGTTGGAAATGCAAAGCATCGAAGCGTCATAATTTTTGTGAAGGTGCCAAGAGGTGTGTTTAGTTCTTTTAGAACCACAAAATTAATAAGAAATGAGTAGTGTTCATTGGAAACAAAGCTGCAAAAGCTGAAAAGCTTGAACATGAAAAAGACATCTTTCTTCAGATCATATATGCTTCATTAATTGCAGAAAGATACAAGACACACCCTCACATTATATAGGGTGACGTAATACACAAAACCTAAGATGACAACTACATGTGTCTAGCTACAATAGGGTGTGCACAACCCTAGATAACTTATAAAACAAATAAACGTCACAACATGTGATAGCTAATAGGATAAAGGATCATTCAAGCGGCTAAAGGGTTGGTTCTGCTGTGCATGGGAATACATGGGGGTGCAGCTGATTGACCTGTTCTTTTTTTAGGCCCCCGCAGTTTCAAGCGAGGAATAAGGAGTGACTAGCAACTTGTCTCTTAATCGAGTGAAGGATTGGTTGGACAATGGCTTTGTAAAAATGTCTGCAACTTGATCAAAAAGAAGGTATATGCTGAACTTTGATGATTTGCTGCCCAACCTTTTCCTTGACAAAGTGTAAATCAATCTCCCGATGTTTCATTCTTGAATGATGTACAGGATTCTTGGCAAATGATACAGCACCTAGGTTATCTACCCAAATAACTGGAGGTAGGCTTTGTGGTATTTTTAGCTCCTTGAGTAATGATTGTAGCCATATGATATCACAGGTGACTTTTGCCAATC
Source organism: Phtheirospermum japonicum (assembly GCA_014905375.1). Classification (NCBI taxonomy): domain Eukaryota; kingdom Viridiplantae; phylum Streptophyta; class Magnoliopsida; order Lamiales; family Orobanchaceae; genus Phtheirospermum; species Phtheirospermum japonicum. The sequence goes on along the minus strand of BMAC01000014.1, from coordinate 1,593,650 downwards.
CCTTGAATTCAGCCTTAGTGCTGCTTCTAGAAATAATAGATTTCTTCTTTGAACTCCATGTAATCAGGTTTCCTCCCATAAAATCACAAAATCCTGAAGTGGATCTCATATCATCAGGATCAGCTGCCCAGTCTGCATCCGTGAATGCAACAAGCTGAGTAGATGGTGAAGCTACAGATTTTAATCCATGATCTATGGTTCCTCCAAGATACCTAAAGATCCTTTTCATTAATTTCTAGTGTTTGTCAAGTGGAGATTGCATAAACTGGCTGATCTTGTTCACACTGTAAGATAGTTCAGGCCTGGTGATGGTGACATATTGAAGAGCTCAAACTAGACTTCTGAAGGTTGACTCATCTGGAATAGGTCATCCAACATTCTTGGATAGTGGAGCATTGGTGATCATTGATGTAGAGATTCCTTTGCTTTATCCATATTTTCCCTCTTTAGCAAATCTCTGATGTATCCTTCTTGTGACAAGAACAATCCATCTTTTGTATGTTTGAATTCTATCCCAAGAAAATAATGCAAAGTCCCCATATCCTTCATGGTGAAGAAGCTGCCAAGTTGCTGGATGAAACTCTGGATTTCTTATTTGTTGCTGCCTGTAACAATGATACATCAACATATGTCATTATGATCATGCTTGATGAATTGGTGTGCTTATAGAATAGACAACTATCTGCCTTAGAAGTACCAAATCCCATGGATTGCAGAATTGTGCTCAGCTTGTTGGACCAGGCCTTAGATGCTTGTTTGATCCCATAGAGTGATTTTTTAAATTTATAGACAAGGTGTTTGATGTTTCCTATCTCAAATCCAGGAGGTTGTGACATGTAGAGGTCTGTTTCCAAGTCACCATTCAGGAAGGAATTTGCAACATCAAGTTGTCTGATGCACCATGATTTAGAAAGAGCCAAAGACAGGAGTAATCTAATTGTAGATGGTTTGACCACTGCACTGAAAGTCTCTATAAAATCAAAACCTTGAGTCTGTGTGTAGCCTTTTGCTACAAGTTTGGCCTTATACCTGTCAAGTGTCCCATTAGCATTCTTCTTGGCTTTGTAAATCCACTTAAATCTAATAAGCTGCTTATCTGGAGGTAGTGTGCTAAGTGTACAAGTCTGGTTCTTGGAAAGAGCATCCAGTTCCTCCTGCATAGCACATTTTCATTCTTATGTTCTTAGAGCCTCCTTCAAGCTATCAGGTTCCTGCAAATCCTAGTCACTTGAAAGACTTTAGGTTTATAAATGCCTGATTTAGACCTGGTGGTCATGTGGTGTCCTCTCTGTTCATCTCTTGTTGGCTCCTAAAAGTCAGTGTTAGTGGCAACACCAGGAGGTATATGAATATTATCAATAGGTAAATTCACATAGATCCCACCACTCTGAAGCTCGGTATGGGATGAGGATGTAGATGTGTGTTCTGGAGAGTGAGTGTTATGTGAGTGATCTGAAGCATGATGTGTTTGAGGTGTTGTATCCAGATTTGGTTCTGTATGAGAATGTGATGAATGAGATGGAGTTTCATATGGAAATGTGTTTATGTTTTCATTAATCTGTGGTAAGGTTGACATGGTGATGGGGGTTAGTGCAGATAGGTTAGAGGCATTGTTTCCAGCATGAGATTCCTTACAGAAAGGAAATGAATTTTCATCAAAGGTGATGTGTCTAGTAATGAGGAGTTTATTGTTTGGTAAAAGGACTTTATAGCCTTTGTAGGAATTGCTATAGCCAAGAAAAATACCAGTTGTGCTTCTATATTGAAGTTTGTTTGAATTGTAGGGCCTCATGTAAGGGAAATATCTACAGCCAAACACTCTTGAGTGAGTTCAGATCTTGAATTAGCGAGGATTTCATGAGGGCTTTTATAGTTGAGATGCTTGGATGGAGTTATGTTTATCAAATAGACAGCAGAGGTAAAAGAAGAATCCCAATGTCTTTGAGGGACATGAGAAGTGGCTAAGAGAGCTAAACCTACTTCTATGTGCTTATGTTTCCTTTCAGCCAGTCCATTATGTTCTGGTGTGAATGGAAATGACATTTTGTGTCTTATTCCATGATCAAGGAAAAACTTGGAGAGGGCAATAAGTTCCCCTCCACCATCACTTTGTATAGTCTTAACTTGTTTATCATACTGAGTTTCAATGAGTTTGTGGAAATAACAAAAGCTTGATATGTATCAGAATTTTGCTTCAGCAGATATATCCAAGTGTATCTTGAAACATGATCAATGAAACTAACATAATAATTGAAACCACCGAAAGATTTTATGGGTGCTGGTCCCCATAGATCAGTGTGTATCAAATCAAACTACTCATAACAAGAATCAGACTGAGGGAAAGAGAGCTTATGAGACTTTGATTGCATACAAGGAACACACAAAGATTGTTTTTCATTAAAGGAAAATGGTATATTACAATGGGTGAGAGCTCTTTTAACAACATCAAAGGAGGTATGGCCTAATTTAGAGTGCCACGGTTCTAAACTTGGCTTATTCTTAACTTCTAGGGAGTTAACAACTAGAGGGCCTGTATTCATGAGTCTCTCAGATGGATGATGTGATCTTGGCTTGGATTAACAAGGTTGAAGCTGTATAGGCCATTTTTAACAGTCCATTGAAGTAGCACCACTCCTGTTGCTTGATCATTCACAAGATAAATATTGGGATGAAACTCAAATAAAACTTGATTATCTTTGGCAAATTGACAGACGCTAATCAAATTCTTGGTTATATGAGGCACATGGAGCAGGTTTTTAAGTATAAATGAATGAGGTATATGAGCTTCAAAGGATTGAACAACAAAATTACCATAATGAGTAATATTCAAACCTGTGTCATTACCAATCTGCACTTTATATGCTCCTTGGTATTCAGCTGCAATGTTCAGATTTCCAAGATCATAGGTGACATGGCTAGTTGCTCCAGAATCTGGATACCAACTGAAATCTGAGGAAGACTGTAAATCACTGCGTGTGATGTTGGCCACATTTTCACATTGTGGTTACCAGTTGATCCTTGAGTGTAGCTTGATCCATAAGAATTATTGTTGTTGTTTCTGTTGGCTGGAGTGAAGTTGAGATCAGTTCTGTAAAAGCATTTCTCTACAGTGTGGTTATTGTAGTGGCAAATTTGGCATCTTGTTCTTAAGTTGACGTTTCCTCTCCCTCTACCTCTGGTGTTGCCTTTACCTCTTCCTCCTCTGTTGCGTTGGTTAAGAGGAGTATTTCTTCCTCTTCTTCTGGAATTGCCTCTGCCTCCTTGCCCTTCAGTGGTGAGATTGACAGAAAATCTCCATTGTCATTCAAATTGTTGTTGTAATGTGGTTATGTGCCTTCTATTCTTGTTTTAAAACTCAAGAGAACATAATAAGCTTCTATGAGGGTGCAAGGTGGCATTTTTGTGGAAAGAGATACTAACACTAGATTATAGTCTTGAGCGAGCCCAGATAGGACATACAGTAGATGGTCCCTCTCACTTACTCTTTCACCTGCAGAGCCAAGTAGATCACATCAAGCTTTGATCTTGCAAATCCCAGATAGGACATACAGTAGATGGTCCCTTTCACTTATTCTTTCACCTGATGGTCTGGAGCTGTAGCCTGTATAGCAAGATCTTTGCATCATTTTGACTAGCAAAAGTTTTCTCTAGGCATTGCCATATTTCTTGAGATGTAGTCAAACCAACTGTGGTGACAAGTATGCTCTTAGATAGTGATGATAAGATCCAGGAAGCCAGTAGTTGATCTTGTCTGCTCGATAATGAATATGAAGGATTAGGTATTATGGATTCAGAGGATGTGCCAGGTAATAATGGATCTGGAGGGGTAATAGAACCATTAATATAGTGATCTAATTCGTACCCTTTGATGGCAGCAAGGATTTGCTGTTTCCAAATGAGGTGATTTGATTCATTTAGCTTAACACTGATTAATTGAGATTGGAGAGAGATAGGCTGGGATATTTGTGTGGTTATGTTTGATACATCAGCATGTGGTTCTGTTGCCATATATAAAAAGAAAACCAGGAAAGGTGAAAGAGTGATCCAGATCAAAGCCTAATGGCTCTAATACCATAATAAGAAATGAGCAGTGTTCAGTGGAAACAAAGCTACAAAGCTGAAAAGCTTGAACATGAAAAAGACATCTTTCTTCGGATCATATATGCTTCATTAATTACAGAAAGATACAAGACACACCCTCATATTATATAGGGCGATGCAATATACAAAACCTAAGATGATAACTACACGTGTCTAGCTACAATAGGGTGTGCACAACACTAGATAACTGACGGAACAAATAAGCGGCACAACATGTGACAGCTAAGAAGGACAAAGGATCATTCAAATGGCTAAAGGGTTGGTTCTGCTGTTTTGTTGTGCATGGGAATGCATGGGGGTGCAGCTGACTGATCCGTTCTATTTTCAGAGATTTAGTAATTGATCGGTAAATACGTCTTTTCTATATATTTTTAATTTTATTTAAAGTTAAAATATTGAGGGGAGCAATTTCCCATCGAAAATTTCTTAGGGGAACTAATTCCCCTCGGTAAATTTTGAGGGGAATTTAATCCCCTCAGAAAATACGGAGGGGAATTTACTCCCCTCGGTATTTTTAAACTTAAAGAAGTCAAGAGAATTGAAAAAAATATAATAGCGTAAAAATAAATCATATCCTATTGATGATTTTGAACTGGGTTTCGCTAGAAAAATATCACCGAGCATGCACATATTTACATGTGTCGTGTAATTCGACCAACAATAACCATGATACGATTGATCAATTTATTTAGTTGGAAACGCAAAGCATCGAAGCATCGTAATTTTTGTGAAGGTGTCAAAAGGTGTGTTTCATTGTTTTAGCACCACAAGAATTAGTAATTGATCGGTAAATATACTTTTTCTATTTTCTTTGATTTTTTTTAAATTTAAAAAAAAATAGAAAAAATATAATAGAGTAAAAATAAACAGTATCCTATCATTAAGGCAAGTGGATGATTTTGACCCAGGTTTCACTAGAAAAAATTACCGAGCATGTACGTATTTACACGTATCGTATAATTCGACCAACAGTAACCATGATACGATCGATCAACTTGTTAATTAGGAAACACAAAATATCAAAGCATCGTTATTTCTTTTGAAGATGCCAAGAGGTGTGTTGGTTGTTTTAGAACCACGAGATTGATCGGTAAATACGGTTTTTTTATTTAATTTTTTTAAATTAAAAATACCGAGAAGAGCAAACTCCCCTCGGAAATTCCTGTGGGAAAATAATTCCCCTCGGAAAATCCTGAGGGGAATTTACTCCCTTCAGTATTTTTTTAATTTAAAAAAAGAAAAAAATAACATAATACAGTGAAAATAAACCATATCCTATCATTTTAGACACGTGAAATGATTTTGACCCTGGTTTCGCTAGAAAAATATCACCGACCATGTAAGTATTTACATATGTCGTGTAATTCGACCAACAGTATACGACCTAAACCAACATTATCAGTTGCTCTAGTTTCAACACACGCATCTTCGATTTCAACACCTGCACTTTCATCTACACCAACCGTGATATTATCTTGAAGATTTTGATCATAAACCAGATTATTATCCTCTGCAGATTTAACACCACTCATCAAATCATCGAACTTGACATTGACAGACTCAAACATGCTACATGTCCTGAGATTAAACAACATATATGCATGACTGTTCTGGAAATATCTCATGAAGATGCATTTATCACTTTTTGAATCCAGTTTTGTAAGATAATTTCTATCATTGAGCACATAAAAAATACATCCAAATACATGAAAGTAACTCAAGTTTAGTTTTTTACCCAACAGCAATTCATAGGGAGTGACACAAGACCCTGGTCTAAAATATACCCTATTTATTATATGACACGCAGTACTCATAGCTTCAGTCAAAAACGTTTTGCAATGCCATTAGAAATGAGCATAGTCCTAGTCATCTCAACAAGAGACCTATTTTTACGTTCAACTATGTCATTTTGTTGGGGAGTGATTGGTGATGAAAACTCATGACTTATACCTACTTTTGAACAGTAGTTTGAAAAAGATACATTCTCAAATTCTTTTTCATGATCAGTCCTAATCCTATCGATATTCACACCAAATATCACACACAACCTTTTTGCAAGTTCTTTAAATGCTTCGAAAGCCTCATATTTTTCTTTCAAAAACTCTACCCAAGTAAAGTGGAAAAAATAATCTACAATCACAAAAACATACCTTTTACCACCAAGGCTCTCAACTTCAAGTGGTCCCATAAGGTTCATATGAAGGAGTTCGAAACAATATGAGGTAGTGAGACTTTATACTGTTGGATGTGACACCCTAACTTGCTTTCTTTTCTGTCATGCATCGCAAATAGGGATGATCTTTGTGTTCAGCTTAGGAAGCCCATTCACTGCTTCCTTTTTGGCTAACCTTTTCAGTATCTTGTAATTGACATGTCTGAGTTTTTGATGCTCCACTTCAGCATCACTTAATTGAGATAGCTTGCAAAATACATCACCATTGATTTGATAGCAGTTATCAGAGGTCCTCTGACCATTGAGGATACAAGCTCCATCCTCGTCATAGACTTCACACTTCTCACGATTGAACTTAATACTGAAACCACCATCGCAGAGTTGGCTTATGCTTATCAAATTTGCAGTAAGACCTTCTACCAACAAAACATTCTCCAACTTTACAATATCGGGAACATGAAAAGTTCCTTGGCCAATGATCTGGCCATTTGTACCTCCATCATATCTTATATTTCCTCCTTGAAATCTGACGATGTTGGAAAGTAGGTCTTATGATCCGGTCATGTGCTTCAAGAACCCACTGTCGAAGTACCAGGCTTCGGGGATGTGAGGTTTCAGGGATGTATAGATCATATTCCATTTGATCTCATTCATTTTGACCCAGACCTATTTGAACTTGGTTGTTATTAACATGGAAACCATCATGGGACTCAGCAGACACCCTTGTCCTCTGAAAATGCCTTTTCTCGCCAACAATCTTCCAGCAGAAAGGTCGAATGTGACATTGTTCACCATAGTGATGACACGCATACTGTCTTCTTCTCTTCTTGTGGCGTTTGGTCAATTTTTTTTCTTGGTCTGATGCTGGTGTTGGCTGATTTAGTTTGTAGCCTATTCCATGTCTCGAGGATTTTGGGAAACTCATATGCAGAATTTCGTCAAGCTTTGCCTTGCCCTTGTTGAGTTTTGTGATGTTTCCTTGAACCTTCTTCAATTCAGTTTTCACTCGTTCTAGCTCAGCATCCTTTTTGGTGAGTGATGACTCCAATCGGGCAATTATATCAAGTTGATCATCTTTTTCCTTGGTCAGTTTGTTCACATCGATCATAAGATCCTCGACCTTGAGTACATGTTTTTCCCAACTAACAAACAAATTCTTATGTTCAATGCTCAGCTTCTTGTACTCGTCAAGAGATTCATCAACCTCTATATTCAGGCACACGATGTTGGTTTCGGTGTTACCAACATGGATGTCATCATCCCACACAACATTAGCAAATAAGGTTGGAACAGGTTCAGGCGAGTCAGAATCATTTTCATCTTCAGTGTACTCTGTAGCAATCATGCTCTTCTACTTGAGAGTGTTCGCACATTTATTCTTATATTGTCCCCAACCTTGGCATTCATGGCATTGAACTTCACTAAGTGACTTTGGGGAGCTGGATGCACTGGATACAGAAGGCGAAGACTGGGGTCTGGAGAGAATGCGCCCAGAAAACATTAGTGTAGGCACCTGTGGTTTGATCTTTGTACTTGATCCTCCAATGTTATTTTTCTTCTTTAAGAAGCTATTAAAGCGTTGAGTTACATAAGATACTTCTTCTTCCTCAAGAGTGGTAGTTTCTATCTTTTTTCAGAAACCCTTTCAAATCAAAATCTTTATCATCGTTATCGGAGTTAACATCAGAGGATAGAGTAACATTCTTCTCTTTTGAATTGGAGCGAAGATGTTCCATCTCAAATGTCTTGAGTGAGCCAACTAAAGCATTGAAATCTAGAGCATCAGTGTCCTTGGATTCTTCTATGGCAACCACCTTAATAATGAATTTCTTTGAGATGGATCTGAGTAGCTTTCCCACAAGATGTGAGTTTGTTACTAGTTCACCAAGCTCTCCGCACTCATGGCATAGTCCATGATGGACTCTTTCTCATCCATCCTCATTGCCTCGAAGGTAGATGTCAGCATTCTTAGTCTTGATCTCTTCACGCTCTGGGTTCCTTCACATACACTTTGTAATGCGCCCCACGCATCCTTTTCTGATTCACACTTTTTGATAACTCTCTAGTAACTTGAGTCAACATATCCACAGAGGGTGTTGATGCACTTGAAATTACAGTTTGAAGTGGCTACTTCATCAGCAGTCCAATCTATTTCTTTCTTGTCGATGGTGTCACCCTCACCATCAGTAACACATGGTCTTTCCCGTCCAACCAGGATGGTTCTCAATGCACGTTCATCGATATTCTTTATATGACACCGCATCCTCTATTTCCAGAGAGAGTAGTTCTCTCCGTTGAGGATCAGAGCTTTGGATTGTCTTGAGCATCCATAGCACCTAAACAAATAAGGATCAGTACTTAGTAAGTTAAGTAATGTTATGAATGAATATGATTATAAAGTAATAAATAGAAAACGTAAAGAAGACACAGATTTACGTGGTTCACCAATTGGCCACGTCCACGGGCAGAGAGAAGAACGAATTTTATTACTGATTAGGGTTACAGATTTCTGATCTCAAAGACCATATTTATAGTATCGAGAGATTCAAGACATATCAACAAATCTCCACCTTGACTTGAATCTTCCTTGCAGATGCATCATTACAATGCCAAATGAACAGACTCCTTCTTTCTGCCTCAGATTTGCCCTCCTTGGGCAACTAACAGCTTTTGACGTTTAGCAAGTCCAGATAATGTCGAAACTTGCTATGTGGGACCGGCTTGGTGAACATGTTAGCAGAATTATCAGCAGTACCTACTTTCATCACCTTGATTCTCTGCTCATTCCTCAGAAAATGATACCTCACATCAATATGTTTGGTCCTCTCATGATGGACCTGATCCTTGGTCAAACAGATTGCACTCAGACTGTCACAAAACACAATAACTTGATCATGATGTAGACCAAGATCTCCTACAAGACCTTTCAACCAAATTCCCTCTTTAGCAGCTTCTGTCAGTGCCATATATTCTGCTTTAGTTGTAGAAAGAGTAACTGTAGCCTGTAGAGTTGCCTTCCAACTAACAACAGAACCACCAAGAGTGAAGACATAACCAGTCATAGATCTTTTACTATCAACATCTCCAGCATAATCAGAGTCAGAGTAACCAGTCACAGAACCATGAGCATCACCTCCATACAAGAGACCAACATCAGACGTACCTTTAAGATAACGAAAAATCCTCTTCACAGCTTGCCAATGCTCCTTTCCAGGTCGTCCCATGAACCTGCTGACAACACTCACAGCATGTGCAAGATCTGGTCTAGTGCAGACCATAGCATACATCAAACTCCCTACTGCATTAGAGTATGGGACTCGAGACATGTATTCCTGCTCAGCTATAGACTTCGGTGTATAATCAGTGGATAAATGAATATTTGTAGCACTTAGGGTATCAATAGGCTTGGCGGTAGACATGCCAAATCTAGAAAAGATCTTCTCAATGTAACTCTTCTGTGAAACGAAGAGCTTCTTCTTTTCTCTTTCCCTATATATCTCCATGCCCAGAATTTTCTTGGCAGCACCCAAATCCTTCATATCTAACTCAGCACTGAGCAGATCCTTCAGCTTCTGAATATCAGACTTGGACTTCGCAGCTATGAGCATATCATCCACATACAGAACGAGATAGATCATGGAACCATCATCTGGTTTGTTGTGATACACACAACAATCATGTGGACTCTTGTTGTATCCCAACTGGATCATGTAACTGTCAAGCCTCTTATACCATTGTCTTGGAGACTGCTTTAGCCCATATAAGGACCTCTTCAACTTGAAAACATAATCTTCCTTCTCCGGAGCCTAGAACCCCTCTAGCTGAGTCATGTAGATATCGTCTTCGAGCATTTCATATAGAAAAGCTGTCTTCACATCCAGTTGCTCAAGTTCTAAATCCTGTTGTGCAACCATTGCTAGTAACACTCTGATGGAAGTGTGTCTGACCACTGGTGAGAATATATCATTATAGTCAACCATCTCCTTTTGTGTGAACCCTCTTGCAACTAGTCGAGCCTTGTATCTCACACCCTCACCAGATGTAGTTTCTTCCTTCTTCTTGAATATCCATTTGCAAGTGACAATCTTCCTCCCCTTTGGCCGTTTGACCAGCTCCCATGTCAGATTCTTGTCAAGTGACTCCATATCTTCTCTCATTGCAGTGAGCCATTGAGCGGACTCACTACCTGAAACAGCCTCTCTGTATGTGAATGGTTCACCTACAGATGGTTCTTCCTCTTCTACCTCGCCAGCGACTTGTAATGCATAAGTCACCATATCCTCAAAATCGTATCGCACAGCTTCACGCCTGTTCTCCTAGCTCTATCAATAGCTATGCTTGTCTGTCGAGCTTCTGGATGAACATCTGAACTTGTACTTTCAGCAGTAGTATGTTGATCTTCTCCACCTTGGAGTTGTGATTCACTCTCATCGTGAGTGACTTGCAGCTCCACCTGTTTATCAACACTACTACAATTTTCTGCACCAATGGACTTCACAGCGGGGTTAAGCATAGAATTCTCATCAAAAATCACATTCCTGCTGAATATAACTCTATTATCTGAAGGTGACCAGATTCTATATCCCTTAACTCCATCCCCAAAACCAACAAATATACCCTTCTTAGCTCTTGGTTCTAATTTACCCTCACTAACATGATAGTAAACAGTACACCCAAAAACCTTCAACAATGAATAATCTGCAGGTTTATTAGACCATACCTCGTAAGGTGTCTTGCAATCAATGCCAGTATGAGGACCACGGTTGATCAGATAGCACGTCGTGTTTACTGCTTCTGCCCAAGACTTTCTAGCCAAAACACCATTTGAGAGCATGCATCTTGCTCTCTCCAGCAATGTCTGATTCATGCGCTCTGCCACACCATTTTGCTGCGTCGTGTGTCGTATGGTGTGGTGTCGAGCAATCCCTGCATCCTTGCAGAACTTGTTGAAATCAGACGAACAGAACTCCAGACCATTATCATTTTGCAGTCGCTTGATCTTCTTCCCAGTCTGATTTTCTACCAACGCCTTCCACTGATTAAATCTCTTAAACGCTTGACTTTTGTTCTTCATCATAATTACCCAAGTCATCCTTGAGTAGTCATCAATCATAGACACAAAATATTTGTGGCCTCCAATAGACTCAACACGTGACGGACCCCAACAATCCATATGAATGTAGTCAAGAGTCCCGTTGGTCTGATGAACGGCCTTCTTTGGGAACTTGCTGCGATGAAACTTCCCAAACACACAATGCTAGCAGAATTCAAGACTCTGCACTTTATGCCCAGAAAGAAGATCCCGCTTTGACAAAATTTGCATCCCTCTTTCTCCCATATGACCGAGCCTCATATGCCACAGCTTGGTCATATCCTTGGTCTGAACCTCGGATGATGCAACATCAGCATAACCTGTCACAGTGGAACCTTGCAGATAATATAAGGTACCACGTTTCAGGCCTATTAGGACCTCCTTTGAACCTTCACAGACATACATAACTCCACCTTCACCTTTGAAACTGAAACCCTTACTGTCAAGAAAACTCAATGATATCAGATTCTTCGTCATCTGTGGAACATGCCTGACTTCTTTCAAGGTGCAGAATACCCCATCATTTGTCTGTATCCTGACTAAGCCAATTTCAACCACTTTGCAGACTGCACTGTTTACCAAGGAAACATTTCCTTCATCTATCTGCTCATAGGTCGAGAAGAACTCCCTGTTAGGACAAATATGGTACGATGCCCCAGAATCAAGAACCCACACATCATTACGATGAGACTGTCCAGCTGCAACCAAAGCCAAATCTTCTTCAGAATTCGTATCAGTTTCTGTCACGGCTGCAGAACCACCGACACCCCCTTTCTTTTCCTGCTTTCTCTTCTTCTTAGGACAATCATTCTTCCAGTGCCCTGGTTCTTTACAGTAATTGCATATGTCTTAAGGTTTAGGACCTTTTGAACCTTTCGAATTCGGCTTCCCAGTTTTCTTCCCAAATCTCCCTTTTTCTTTACCTGTGACAAACAGCCCTGATGCCTGATTTTCTGTGACAGAGCCAGTTGCCCATTGACGGTCTTCTCTGTTGTGGAGGGCAAATCGAACATCTTTCAGAGACAGAGTATCTTTCCTAGTAATAAACGATTCAACAAAATTCTCATACGATTCAGGCAAAGATACTAACAAAATTAAAGCAGCGTCCTCATCTTCTACTTTAACATCAATATTACGCAAATCTAGTAAAATTTTGTTTAATTTTTCTAGATGATCACGAAGGGGATTACCTTCCTGCATGCGTAAACAGAACAGACGTTGCTTCAAGAGCAACTTATTGGTCAGAGACTTTGTCATGTAGAGACTCTCTAACTTCAACCAGAGAGCAGCGACAGTTTCCTGATCAACAACCTCGATGATAACATTGTCGGACAGACATAGCATAATAATCGAGTGGGCCTTTTCTTCTCGAGTATTCCACTCTTCTTCATCTACATCCTTAAATTTAGGTTTTCCTGATAGCGGCGCCCACTGGCCCTGCTGCTTCAGCAGAGATCGCATCTTGATCTGCCATAATCCAAAACTATTTCTCCCGTTGAATTTATCAACCTTTATGTTGAAAGCAGACATTCTCAGTCGGCAAAAGAAACCCTAACGGTGCGGAAATAACCTGATCAAATCGACCAGGCTCTTGATACCAATTTGTTATGAATGAATATGATTATAAAGTAATAAATAGAAATGTAAAGAAGACACAGATTTACGTGGTTCACCAAATTGGCTACGTCCACGGGCAGAGAGAAGAACGAATTTTATTACTGATTAGGGTTACAGATTTTTGATCTCAAAGACCATATTTATAGTATTGAGAGAATACACCAAATTGGGTTTAATGCCTAAAACTGCATACCGTTTGGGCCGAGGGCGACTCCGCCCCTCGGACCCCCAGGCAAGGGGGACTTCGCCCCCCTCGTGACCCCCCCGACTCGCTGACCGGGCAGCGAGACCCCTGTACAACTCGCCGAAACGAGAGATTCAAGACATATCAACAAGTAACTTGTTCTAATACCAATTGTAAATTTGTAGGTCTATTGTTTTGAAAATAAGTATCAGTAACTTATGTTACTTTCGGTGTTACAATCATCGAAACTAATATCAACCAGAGTTTTACAAAAATAAGTAGCGGAAATATAAAAGATAAACACAGCAATTTAAATTTAGTTCACAAGTAAAAGTACTTATGAACTTGGGTGTACAAACCCGAAAACTATATTACTTTCTTTATTCAAGATCAATACAAAAAGATATGAAGTAATATATGAAACATATGGTATCAAACATGCGATACTAAAATACTTATCGTCTTGAAGGATGATCTTCTCCGTTAATCACGCAACTTCGAACACCTTCTTGATCTCGGACAATAGCTTCAAGTATGTAACTTGCTTGTATTCTTCCTTTCTGATTGCGTCGTCCCTTTCTTCGTAAAATCCGTGCGTCTCAAAAGAGTGTCTTCAAGTCTTCCTAAACTTGGTAAACAAGTAAAACAAATTCTAAATATAATTTAAGAAACTAAATAAAGTCATATACACTGATGCGGACCAAAATGTCCATACGTAATATTATTTGATTTATGAGGTTATTTGTGGTAAGCGACCTTGTTTATGGGAGAGGGTGTTCCTCCTAAAAGATGAGCGAGCTGTGTTGTGATTTTGAGAAGTGAGCGAGCTGTTTTGGTATTAGCGAGCTGTTTGTGAAGAGTAGCGACCTGTAGTATGGGGATGATTTTTCATATAGGGTCGTGATCTCTTGTAATTTGGGCTGAGTACTTGAGCCTGTTTGTGGGTTTGATGTACGTGGATTGTTATGGGCCTGGTGGGCCGTAAGCTCCGGCTTATTTTGGTACTTTATTGAGAGGTTTATTGTTTATGGGAATTTAATATATGGGAGAAATCCTAATTATAAGACAGTTGTGGTATTTATGGAATTGTGGTGTGAGAAGGTAACCCTAGATTGTAGAGGATTCCTCTTATCTTTATAAAAGGAGGGGCATACCTCTCATTATTCTATGCTTATGATATCATAATTGCATCTTGTGTGATTTGAGTGAAGGGATTGCGTATTGATTTTGTTTATTGACTTAAGTATCGGAGGGTCTTAACGGGTTGGGGTGTGGGGACTCCAACCCGTTCAAGGCGTTGTTTTGCAGGACCAGCGAGGTCGCCATGAAATTCGCGGAGGGCTTGGAAGGTCGCTGTGACGTTTTTTGGAGGCTGTTTTAGGTCGCTAATCTCTCTTTGAGGTTAGTACCCCTTATTTGGTAACCCAACTTTTTGGACTTATCATACACAATCTAGGAAATAAAATTTAGAGTTATAATATATTTTGTGCCCAAAAAAGACAAACAACTAAAAAATGAATTATTGTCAATAATAAATTTTCAACAATTTTGTTCGTGAATTGATTTCTTCTAGTCGGTTGGACACTAAATTCGTCCTTTTTCATCTTTCAGATTGTCGACTCTTCACTAAGAGTCTACTTTGTTCCATAATCGAGTAATATCTTTATATATCTTTGACAATATTATCTCAACTTATTATTACTTATTTTCTTGTAAATCATCTGTACACTCTCAATATAAAGCAAATTCCTTATATCACCTCAATAACAGTGATCTCATATCATATCAAATTCTCATATATATAACATTGTAGTGGCCAAGTTTCTCATGTAGTGAAACTCATGCAATAGCAGTAGATATCCAAATTCAACCTAGGATACTTAGAGGAATACCTATTGTCTTACATGCAAAAAAAAGCTCACACAGTTGAGGTTGAACAATCTATCATGGGCCGCAGTTCTTAAAAGCACGTCTCCTGGTTTAGAAACATCAAATCATCTCTCTTATTTATTTACAGAGATCTGATACACGTTGTGTAAATACAAAGAAATGATATGGTAGTACAAAATGTGTTATGCCTCTTGATTTTTATACGACATTTTATTGATAACAAAAATCGAATCGATATGTGATAGTAATTATATAGAACATTCACTTGTATATTGAAGGAAACAAGAAAAATTCACTTGTATATTGAAGGAAACAAGAAAAAAGTGGTAGTTATATAGATCATTCACTTGTAAGACAAAAGTGGTGGATGAATTTTGTGTAGTAATAATACTCTTATCAGGCCGAACTAACGACTTATTCGTTAGGATAAAATTTTATAATAAACAACGACTTATTCGTTAGGATAAAATTTTATAATAAACATATTATAATATAAAAATTAATATATTATATTAAAAAATTAATATATCATAATATAAAAATCATTACATTATATCACGGATCAGAAAAAAATCAATATTTTCGAATATAAAAAATCAATACATCATAGTAAAAAATCAAATAAATTATATTATCAGTTTAGATGGCCTAACAGATCATGACCCCTCGTCTGGATAAATTTACATTATTTATTTAATTCTCCCCTTCTTTTGATTGAATGGTCTTCAATCTTGCCTAACATAAAATAACATAAATGTTTTTCTTATTTATTTAATTTTCCCCTTTTTTCTTATTGAATGGTCTTCGTGATATTTGGCTATTTTATTCATGAACTTCAAAAAGGGAAAACCATAGCCTTTCATGTGCTAAAACTTTGCAGAATGTGTAGCTTTCTCAAAAAGTTAAATATTATGCAATTTTTTAATTGATTAAATGAACACAAAAGGGGGTTTACATAATTTATTCACGTAATTAAATTAATTGAAGGATTATTACAACGAAGATCGGATATCACCATGACAAAATTATTAATGTTACATTGTACACAATTCAAATATATAAAATGACGTCATCAATATACAAAGATACAAATTAGTACATAGATTTGATGGTATTGAAAAAAAAAATTTATAACAACACAATACATTCCCTCCTAATCTCAATCAAACAACATTATTAAAACTCTCGACACAACGTGGGAAGCTCAATCTTGCGTTAATTACCATTTATTTATTTCTTGTGATCATGAACGTGGAGGCTACCATCCTTTGCTCTTCACCTACTTATTCCATACAAATTTTCTTATCATAATCTATATATATTACATGCATATTTGGATCAATTTTCACTCACAAATTATATAACTTCATCTCTAGAATCCAAGAAAATGTTGAGCATTGCACCACCACGCGCCGTTTTAATCTTGTTTGTGGGTGTACTTGCTTTGAATACAAACACTGTCCACTCCTTCGACTACGGCGACGCTCTCGACAAGACTTTGTTGTTTTTCGAGGCCCAAAGGTCCGGAAAACTACCCGCAACCCAGCGCGTAAAATGGCGCGCTGACTCGGGCCTTCACGACGGCTATGGTCAAGGGGTAAGGATGAGACCACAAAACTCTTACATATTTATAGTATTAAGTTAATTTTACAAGTTTTTTTGCATGAACAGGCGAACTTGGTTGGAGGGTACTATGATGCTGGTGACCATGTAAAATTTGGGCTGCCAATGGCATTTACTGTGACAATGTTGTCATGGGCTGCTGTTGATTTCAAGAAAGATTTAGTTACTCTCAACCAATTGGGGCACACTTTGGAAGCAATCAAATGGGGGACTGATTATTTCATCAAGGCACATCCTCAGCCATATGTTCTTTGGGGCCAGGTACAAATATAATTATGAGTTTATTAATTATGAGTTTGCCGGAAACAAAAGATAATTTGGTTTTTCCATCTTATCTTGGGAAACAAACGTACGGAATAGGAGACCAATTTATTTTAAGGATAGTTCGTTTAAAACACTACTCAGGCTTAATTTTTGTGCATTTCGATTTCGATTTATATTTTGTAAAAATGATTGATGAATTTGTTATAAGATATTCATATTCGATTATTGAGTTTTTCCTACATCGATACCAATGCTTTATAGGTCGGAGATGGAACATCAGATCATTATTGCTGGGAACGAGCGGAGGATATGACCACGTCAAGGACAGCATATAAGCTCGATCCCGAGCATCCAGGGTCAGACCTCGCCGGAGAAACAGCCGCCGCCCTAGCTGCCGCCTCTCTTGCTTTCAAGCCTTATGATTCTGCCTACTCCAATCTTCTGCTAGTGCATGCAAAACAAGTAAGGAGAATGAATATATAATATATATAAAATCTATCTTACCTTTTTTCTACATATGAAACAAGAATAATATGTTTTTTTAACCTTTTTTTTTTTTCCAGATTTTCTCATTTGCAAATAGATTCAGGGGCCTCTATGATAACTCAATTGAAAATGCCAAGCAATTCTACACATCATCTGGTTATTATGTGAGTCCAGCTTATTTTTTCTCCCTCTAGCAAAAATACAAAATTAATCCTATAACTAATTGGACTATTTATCTCCCTATATAGGATGAACTGTTATGGGCTGCTACATGGCTTCACAGAGCTACAAATGAAGAGTATTACTTAAAATACGTTGTGGATAACTGTGTCTCCTTGGGCGGCACCGGATGGGCTGTTAAAGAATTTTCATGGGACAACAAATATGCTGGAGTTCAAATCCTTCTAACAAAGGTGGTACTAAATTGATGAACACATTCGATTTGGAAAACAAATATTTAACTAAACGGCTTTTGCAACATTTTGACCATATATAGGTTTTGCTGGATGGAGCCGGAGGCAAATACACTTCCACGCTAAAACAGTACCAAGCGAAAGCCGATTATTTTACATGCGCGTGTCTACAAAAGAACGATGGCTACAATGTCCGCATGACTCCTGGTTAGTTAGTACGCGTAACGAAATTCCAAGTTTCCTAATCATAAAATCCATTCTCACAGCTGTTTGTTTTCATATAGGTGGCCTTATGTACACACGTGAGTGGAACAATATGCAGTATCCTGCCTCAGCTGCATTTCTTCTTGCTGTCTACTCTGATTATCTTTCTAAGTCCAATAGTGTGATCAAATGCCCAGATGCCCAACTCCAATCTCAACATCTCCTCAACTTTGCAAAATCACAAGTATGTCTAAATCAAAAGTGATGATTATCTTCAATTAGGAAATTTAATAATGACCCTGTCTGAAAATGTACAGGCTGATTACATTCTTGGCAAGAATCCGAAATCGATAAGCTATTTGGTGGGCTATGGACAAAACTACCCGATCCATGTTCACCATAGGGGTGCTTCTATTACATCCATTTCTCTTCTCCAATCATCTGTTGGATGTGTTGAGGGATTTGAGACTTGGTACAAAAGGTCACTAGCCAATCCCAACATTATACATGGAGCGCTCGTTGGAGGCCCAAATGCTAACGACGAGTTTTCGGACGATCGGTCTAATTACGAACAAACCGAGCCGACGTTAACCGGCACTGCCCCTCTAATTGGACTTTTCTCCAGATTGCACAGCCTGAATGAAAATTCTGAAGGTAAATTAAATAAAACTGCCCTGTCTAATCTAAATACATCACTTTTATATACATATATATAGTTGTCTGATTGGTATTGTACCTTATTTTCAGCTTCCTATGGTCATGGATTGCCAAAACCTTCTGTTCCTTACCACAAACCACAAGGTTTTTTACTCTCTTTTATTAATTAATTTACTTGTATTTGAATTATTTTGTTTCAGACAATATTTAACAGCAATGAGTACATTTTTCCTAATTTTTCAGTTGCAATTCCCAAGTACACACCAGCTCCAAACCCAAAATCAGGTGAGTAAATGAGGCAACTTGAGTATGAAAATTTGTACACAAAGGAAAAGAGGGTTAATTACAAACATAGCATAATTTATCATACTAATTTATTTTTTTCTACCTATAAGCTGAGAATCACTTTTGTTTTAGAGCTTGCTAACAGGAAGGCTACTCTATTTTACAGCTGTCCCTGTTGAGTTTCTTCATACCATAACCAACACATGGACCGTCGGCAAAGAAACCTATTACCGACACAAAGTTGTAGTCAAGAACACTTCTCAAAAGCCCATCACACATTTGAAGTTGTATTTGGAGAATTTAACAGGGTCACTATGGGGTCTAACTCCAGCACTAGAAAAGAACACTTATGAACTTCCTACATGGCTTAAAGTACTTGAACCTAGTAAAGAATGCACTTTTGTGTACATTCAAGGTGGTGCTCAAGCCAAGATCTTAGTTCAAAGCTATCATTAAGTAGGAAGAGGTTGATTTTGATATGGGAATTTAAGTGATCAGATTTTCCGGTCCATATATGATTTTGGCCAATCTCTTTTTTTCTTGCTGTAAATTAGTGAAAAATGGCTACTATTCGATGATTGTAAGATTGTTGCCAGCTTCAATGAAATTTGGGGAGTAAATGGAATTATTTTGTCAAAATACATTTTTCAATTTTCAACAATTACAAAAGTTAAAATCATGTTTGTTTATAAATTTTTGTTGAAAATTATTGTTTTAAGATTTTTCATCTTTCAAATTAAAACATTCCAAATATATCAATCACATCATCTTTTAAAATGTTTGATCCACACCTACCATCAAAATTTACTTAAACTATTGCTATTTTAAAATTATTAATATCTAAACCCACCATCTATAATCTTATTAATATTATACTCCACCCGTCTCATAAATATAGTCCAGTTTTTTATTTTCGTTCGTTCTGCATACATAGTCCAGATAACATATTTAACATATTATTAATTTTCATTTTCACACATACCCTTAATTAATCTTTTTTGAAATACCAATCATCTCTTGGAAACTCTAACATTTATGGTAACAATTCAAATTTCTGATATTTCAATAACATACACTAATTCCAACACAAACTCTTTGAATTATTAATTGATATTAATAAATTCGAGAAGAGCATATATAATTGAAAAACAAAATAGGTAAATTAATCTTTTAACCAAATAAACTACCAATTCCTAATTTTGTGTGAAATTAATCTCAGGACTATCAATAAGGGACGGAGGGAATAATATATATTCCAATTAAATTATTGAAAGTGGACCCTACCAATAACACATTTCAAATTATTATATACCTAAAAATATATTTGAAAAATCACTCATTCAAACTTCATTTCAATTTAAAAACGAAAACCAATAAATCCTCGATTGTCATTTTTTTCACTAGAAATTGAAATTGGAATGAAAATAAATCCATACAGCACATTAATTTCTCAGGTACAAATTCAACACCTGCTCCAAATATGAAGAAACAATTTTTATTTTATTATTCTATTTACTTCATTTTCAAGAAAAAGTAAATAATAAAATTGCTCAAGAAAAAACACACAATACATGCGTTACGAAAATTACTCCTGAGGTTTTAGTCTAACTAAAACAATACAAATTGCAAAATACCGAAATAACATGAAATAGTTGCATTTTAACACCATTATATATATGTGGTGATGCGGGCCAAAATGTCCATACGTAATATTATTTGATTTATGGGGTTATTTGTGGTAAGCGGCCTCATTTATGGGAGAGGGTGTTCCTTCTAAAAGATGAGCGAGATGTGTTGTGATTTTGAAAAGTGGGTGAGTTGTTTTGTTATTAGCGAGCTGTTTGTGAAAACTAGCGACCTGTAGTGTATGGGGATGATTTTTCATATAGGGTCGTGATCTCTTGTAATTTGGGCTGAGTACTTGAGCCTGTTTGTGGGTTTGATGTACGTGGATTGTTATGGGCCTGGTGGGCCGTAAGCTCCGGCTTATTTTGGTACTTTATTGATAAATTTATTGTTTATGGGAATTTACTATATGGGAGGAATCCTAATTATAAGACAGTTGTGGTATTTATGGAATTGTGGTAGGAGAAGGTAACCCTTGTTGGGGAAGGACTTCTCTTGTATCTATAAAAYGAGGTGCATACCTCTCATTATTTTGATGAGCTAATATTGACTTAAGTATCGAAGAGTCTTAACGGGTTGGGGGTGGGACTCCTACCCGTTCGAGACGCTGTTTTGCAGGATCAGCGAGGTCCCCAGGAGATTCGAGGAGGGCTTCCCAAGTCGCTGTAGCGTATTCATAAGTAATTCTAGGTCGCTGGTCTCTTTGAGATCAGTACCCCCTTTTATTTGGTAGTTCAACTTTTTGAACTCATCATGTGGTGTCAAATTTACTTAAATAATTTATAGCAATTCAATCACAAGTTTCACAAGAAGAAATCCAGATTCTTACTATTCTGGCTAGGGTTTCCAATACTGATTTAAGATTCTGAATCTCAATCTCTTTTTTTCTAAAATTCAAGTTTTTAATAATCAACCAACAATTTCTTACATCTAATCCTACCATATACTATTATATTATACACTCATCTATTCCATCATCATACATTTCAATATTAAATAATACTCCCTTCATCCCGTTCTATCTGTCGCATTTTAGAAAAAAAAAAACTTGTCTCATTCTATTTGTCGTATTTACATTATCAAAAAAGAATTAAGATGTTAATTTTTTACATTACCAAGAAGAATTAATTGTTACTTTACTGATTTCCTCCCTCACATTATTAATTTAGATTTTTTATCCCTTTAAACAAAAGAACATAACAGTCCTTTAATATCTATAATTATAATATTAATTATCATTATTCATCACTCTTAATTTGCGTGAAATAATCAATCAAGACATACAGAATGGAGTAGAGGGAGTACTAAATACAATATAATAATACAACACTTTTAAATATGATTTGATATCAAATACAATATAAAATACATTAGCATTCACGTTTCAAATATGATTTGACATCTACAGTAAAAACTTAAAGGATTCTAAATCCTACAGCAAACAAATATTTTTATTGTTCACAAAATTCTAAATACTATCAAAAAAAATCTAAACTGAAAACTAAAGGAGTAGATAAGTTGAGTGAAAAATGTGGAAAAATCTCATAAAATATTACTAATTTCTAAAAATATAAAAAAAAAAGAAGAATATTTTTAGTAACTTATTAAATTTGGGAAAAAATATGTCTAATTTGACTTGAATTTTCAAATTCCAAAGAGACTTTTTTTAGGATATAGAATACCAAGAAACTTATATCCTTAAGTTCAGGTGACTAATGGATGATGTGGACCGATTTTGATTTTATTTTATTAGTTAATGCTGACGTGGCAAAAAACAAATATAACCAAAAATAGAAATTTAGTTTTAAGAATTTAAAATTGTTATACATATTGTTTTAAAAGATAATTCCAAACATAAATTTCAAAAATGATTTTTAACATATAAGTAAAATCTGAAATTATTTTAAATATGCATAATAGAAATATAAAATATAAAATTAAAAAATAATCTGGAAAAATTTATTAAGAATTATGAGATTTCGTTTTAAAAATATAAATGAAAAAAGTAATTTGAATATATAAAAACATGGAAAATATTTTATAACATCTGAAATTATTTTAAATATGTATACAAAATGTATTAAGAAAATCTGAAAGTATTTTAAATATGTAATTATAATATAAATTCAAAGGATTTTAAAAATATTTTATAAATTCTAAAATTATTTAAAATAACCATTGCTTGCATCTGAAAAAATATCATTTTTTAAACTATTGGAAATTGTTTAAAAATTATGAATCTTCTTAAAATCCAAATAAAATGAGTTTATTGAAATGAAAAAAAATCTCAATATGATATTGAATAACTAAAATCATATTTTCAAACAAAAGATTAAAGTAAATATAGGTGTATGTTTGACAAAAATATGATAATTCAACTAAAAATCTATAATTTGGTTAAAAAAAAACTATTTGAAGATTAAAATTATCTATGGATTATTATAATTATTTTTATAAGACATATTATAAAAATCAGTTTTTTCATAACCAATTTCTAGTTTTTGAATTTAATTTTTAGTTTTTAGGACAAACTTTAATATTATAAATATTTTCCAGTTATTTTTATAAGATTTGAAATTACTCCTTGTTTGTGAACAGCTTTTAATTTTTTTGGAGAAAAAGTCAATCTTTTTTACCTTTTATTTTAAATATGATTTACGTATATAAAATAATTTCAAATTTTATAAAATACTTTTCAGTCTTTTTTTAATTATTTAAAATAATCTTAGTTTTTTTATCTTCCCAGATAATATATTTTTTTTCATATTTAAAATAATTTAGATATTATAAATATATTTAAATTTTATATTTTAAGTACTTTATTTTATATATTTAAAACAATTCCAGAATTGTAAGCAAATTTCTTTAAAAAATTATTTTTGTTTACGCTTTACTTTGTATTAATGGCACGCAATTTAACTCAGTTTAGCATCAACTCTAAGACACGCAATTTCTCCGTCTGCTGCCCATAATCTTAGTGTTATTTATTTATTAATATATCCACTACTCACCTAAGGCTATATTACGTACTGATTTGGCATGTTTGTTATTTTGTTTGTCCCACATCGAATAGGCACAAGTACCAGGTTGTGGATGGGTAGTATAAATAATGGGCGCTGAGCAACGCAAAAACTTGCCTTAAACTAATGAGTAAGGAAAACAAAGCGGGCGGTGAGAACTGGCCGCAGCACCCATAATGTAACACAAAAGTGGTGCAACTCATTTTTGGAGGGGT
Source organism: Phtheirospermum japonicum (assembly GCA_014905375.1). Classification (NCBI taxonomy): domain Eukaryota; kingdom Viridiplantae; phylum Streptophyta; class Magnoliopsida; order Lamiales; family Orobanchaceae; genus Phtheirospermum; species Phtheirospermum japonicum. Next base: position 1,569,800 of record BMAC01000014.1, on the reverse strand, counting down.
TATAGGCTGGCCAAGCGTTGACGCTGCTTACTTTGCAGAACTCGCTTGAGCGGGCCTCCCTAAACCCACCCCCAATGCTAGTTGTGACAATAAAGTCCGATTTTTTTAGGCCCGATTTCCTTTGGGCTTGTTTTTATACGAAATACTAGGCCCATCCAAATTTAATGCGCACCGTACTCCGAATTTTCTTCAAATGCCGTGAGGTTTATTTGATTTAGTATCACTGAATATTTTTAATCCTCATGTTCACAATATAGGTTGGGATATCCAAAATTAATATTTGAAATCTTTTATTTTTTATTGTTGTCGATAAAGAATGTATAATAATATTTTATTATATTGTATTTTGTATCAACTCTTATATTGGATTTTATGTCGTGTAAGAAAAGTGAATGATTTTTGAATTATTCATTTACTAGTTTAATAGTCGCATATTATGCCGAATTTGAAAAACAGTAATATTTATTAAAAATATTAAAAGAATAATAATGAAAATAGTATATATTCGCAATAATTTTTACACACAAATCAGAACATTATATGTTCTAATTACATTAAAACTGATTTTCACAATAAATAAAATTTTTTTTTTTTTACTGTACGTCAAAAATTAGTTGCAAAGTATATCAGAATACCCCAAACTTGATAGGAAAATTCGTAAAAAATTGAGTTTGGAAAAATTTAAAACATACAATAAGCGCATGTATTTGTAAATATGTGATATGAAAGTTTAAAATCTACGAGGCACTAATAATTCTATTATTTTAAGACACTAATTTGTTAGTATTATATGTAAAAGAAATTCTGCGTAAAATACTAATTTGTTCGTATAGATATAATAAATAGTGTAACAATGTTTATATTGAAACTAGATAAACAGATTTAGAATATATTTTAATATTTATTATCCTAGGTGTAATTTTTTTTCGTAGCAATAGTTTTTCATATAAAATTTGTAATGTTATTTTAAATCCATCATGTTAGTATTAGAAATTTAAGTTTATATTTTTTATATTTATTTTCTTTTTGTAATAATTTTATATAATTTGTATTTTTTTTAAGTAATTATTTAAAATTTTAAAAATAAAATTATTTCAACTTTTATTATAAATAAAAATTAATTCAACTTATATAGATTTCCTAACTTTTTGTTGACTCAACATGTTTTAACAGGCTTTCATAATGAATACTTTTACTTTTTTTGTTGGGTCTCATCAGATTAAATTTGAGACTTGTAAATTGATCTAAAATTTGAGAGTTTTTTTTTGGTGAATTCAAATTATATTTAAATATAAGACCTGCATTTTGCAAGTACTTTTTAGATTTAATACCCAGAATGTTAAGTTTGAGACATACAATATGAGATAGCCTAGCAAAGCCATGACAATCTGCATTGTAATATGAATTATTTGCACATTAAAAAAAACAAAAAAACTTGATAATACCTTCTTTATTTCAATAGCAAACATTAAATATGCTCTTAGATCGCCTACTAGTTTTATGTAATGTATTTATTTGTCTTAATTGAAGTATTTATATATTAATGTACATTTATGTACCTATATAGTTATATACATTCTTTATTATGTGATCTACTTGTTGATCATGTGCATCCTCCTCATGTTGACCATGGTGTATTGTGTAACAATTAGTACTTTTATCATTCCGATGCACACAGTATAGTGTAATTATTATTATCATATATAACTTTTTATTGTATAAATGACAATTATTAATGTGTTTTTGGGTATTCAGAGTCATTATATCATGAACATGTTGTGTACATCTTAATAAACACGTTTCCAAATTATAATATATTTTTTTAGATTTTTTTCGATTTTATTTTCAAATTGTATTTTTTAATATTTAAAATAGTTTAGGATTTTAAAATATTTTCTAAATTTTGTTTAAATTATATTTTTCATAGTATTTCTTTAGCAATTTAAAATAATCTCAAATTTTATAATATATTTGCCATCTTTTGTTTAATTTTATAATATGAATAGGTTTTTTAAAATAATTTTAAATTTTAAAAACAAAATTCTGATTTTGTAATAAATTTTATAATTTTTGTTATTATTTTTTGTCACATCAACGTTGACATTGTCAAGATTAATTCAAGTCAACATTTTTTCCCGAAAATTGGAAGAAGCTGGCTAACTTTTTTTTTCCCCAGCGAAATTGGAGTAAAATTGATTTTTTTTTTTAAATAAGTTAATAGGTAAATTTGCTAACTAATATATTTAGTGGTATTAAGTTACCACCACCCCAAAGTTACTGGGCTAGTTTACAATTCTTGCATATACCTTTTTTCTTTTTAATGAGATTATTTAAGGGTGGTAGCAATAATAAACCCCCAAATCCAATTTTATGGTGAGATCCATTGTGCCACATATGTAACATAAAAAAAAAAAAGTATTTTTAGAAATCCCCACTCAAAATCATAAACCCACGAACAAATTTTTAGGAGTTTCACTGTCAATTCACACACACTATTATCTATATTTTTAATATTCACTCTCTTTACTATAATTATTTCAAAAAGTTGGGTTGGTATTTACCAACCTATTATTTACTAATCATACTTAAAAGTTAGAAAATTTTTACGGTACACACAATCTAACACACCTTATGTATTTTAAATTATTAAATTATTTCACTATATAAAAACTAAAATAATTTTACGATTATATAAAATATGGAAATGATTACGGTGCCTTCACGGTACCATGCCTCCCACCCCACGTGCATTTACAGCCATCCATCTTTTAATATTTATTAATTTTAAATTGATCCAACGGTTGATAATAGGTGAGGAAAGGTGAGGAGTTGTACCTTCACGGCACCGTAGAACTTCCCATAAAATATAGTGTACGACATATTAAAGGCACCCTAAAATTTTCGGAAAAAATAATGCCACATTAGTAAAAATTTATAAAAGTTAACTTTTGGAGTTTGAATCCACCGCTACGACCACTTAAGACCTGTCGCTAGTAGCTAGTATTATTATATATTATAAATAGTCACGTACGATGTTGGGCTTCAATACGTAATTTTTAACTCGAACACGCTGCTCATAAAGACCATCCTATCCCTGTTTATCGGTATAGATAAATTAAAATCAAGTGAAGATCAATAAATACACACAGCACACGAGGTGGAGTGATCATCCAATTCAACAGCTCAACAATGTCAATCCCAATACCGAGTCGGCAGCTTTTCATCGACGGCCAATGGCGTGAGCCCGTCAACGGCAAACGCCTTCCAATTATCAATCCCGCCACCGAAGAGATTATCGGTTTTTCCTCTCAATTAATTTCTCAGTTGCATTCACAGTAGTTTTTTTTTTCATGATTTTTTTTTTTTGGAAGTTCATAGATATATTTGTCTTCCATGTTTACTGCTTGCAAACGGATATACTTTTTGGTGGGTTTTGAAACTTGGATCGGTTTTTTTTTCTTCTTCAAATAAGTGGAAAATGAAAATTCCTCAGATCGTGGTAATTAAATCGTCTTATGTTTGTGACAAACAGTTAAAATTGGTATGATTTTTAAGTTATACTTAATTTCTCCTACTTACTTCAGTTTAAGTTGTATATGAGTAGCAAGAACATAGAGAACTTATACGGATCTGGGGATCTGAGCATTTTGAGTAAAGGAAGCAGAACGAAATCATTTTGTTGTTTGTTTATTAAATTTATTGATGAAATAAAACACCAGAAACTATTGTTTGAGTTATGCTGTGTTTGGAACTTGGGTTTTTAGTAAAGGTAAAAATCATCGTTCAAATGAAGTTGTAATTTTGTGTTTTACTTTTCCCATTTTGCTCTCACATTTCCTTGATGTAAATATAATGTTTGTAGCCAGTGAAGCTCAAATCTGTTTTTGGTATTTGTGTATTTCAGGAGATATTCCAGCAGCCACAGCTGAAGATGCAAATATTGCTGTTGAAGCTGCTCGAAAAGCACTTTTCCGGAACGGGGGCAAAGACTGGGCATCAGCTACTGGGGCCCACCGTGCTAAGTATTTACGAGCCATCGCTGCAAAGGTCTCTATGAGTTGTATCTGATTGGGATGTTTTATTTTTACCATCTCCGCGCGATTGAATTGAATCTGCTTGAAAATTTGTTGATTTTTTTTTCCCGGATGTTATATTTTGAACACTTATCTGATTACATATAGATTACGGAAAGGAAATCAGAAATAGCAAAACTTGAAGCGATTGATAGTGGGAAACCATTGGAAGAAGCGGCTTGGGATATAGTATGTCTTTAATACTTGTATAGCCATTTTTTTTTTTTAAATTATTTTCTCTGTGACAAAGTATACTTAATTGTCTGTCTTATCCAGGATGATGTTGCTGGGTGTTTCGAGTATTATGCCGACATTGCTGAAGCCTTGGACTCAAAGCAAAAGGCTCCTGTTTCCTTACCAATGGAAACATTTAAATGTCATGTTCTGAAAGAACCCATTGGGGTGGTTGGTTTGATTACACCATGGTGTGTGCTCGTTACTAGTCGGTTGAATTTTATTTTGTTTGTGCAAGCGTTTGATAATTTTAGGCTTCTCTTGGTCACACTGGAATAAATTTATATTGATTTCGATAAGCAATTGAAAATTGTCATTTTCTACTCTTCAAGAAGGGCATTTAGGCTTGGAATATTTTTCCAAAATTGTCATTTTAAATAAGTATAAATGTTAAAATGATGTGTGATTTTCTAGAAAGAGATTCGTTCTTCTGCCTTAAAATGGATGACAAGTTTTCTATTGCAGCCAATACAATTCGGTCGTGTTCGTCTTTTTCTGATTATGCTTGTTTGTTGGCTTGATGTTTTAAGATGATTATCTTTATTGAACCTTAATATATTAACGTGGAGCAACATCACTGATTGTGGTAGAACTACTTACTTTTCCTTTTATAGGAATTATCCGTTGTTAATGGCAACATGGAAAGTCGCTCCTGCCCTTGCAGCAGGATGTACAGCAATACTTAAACCATCTGAATTAGCATCTGTGTAAGTCTTCATTGAAATTTGTCATTCTTGTTAGATCTTGTGCTGTTTATTTTCTTTGGATATTGAAATGAGTTTTAATTAGAAAAGAAAAGGAAAAAAGAAAGTGAATGTTTCAAGTAGATACACTAGGGATAATTTAAAAACCATCCTTGTGGTTTAATCTAATAAAAAATAAATTAAAAAAATAAAGAACCTAATTATATTTCAAAATTACAAATAATGTATTACAAACACCTCCTTGAGGTTGGTATTTCTTACCACTTATCAAGGGTGTAATTTGAAACTTATATCAAAGGAGCATTTGTAATTTTGGAAGATAGATTTTCTTTTTCGTAATTAGACTATACCTCAAACGTGTATTTTGTAATAACCCTAAACCCTATAATAAGTTGCATAGAAATTGTTTGCTGATCTCTTTGGAGGTTCTCCAAAAAGGTAGTCCCATATAATGAGCCTAGTGACTTGCATGAAAGAGAGGCAAGGTGTGTAACTTTTAAGCCAAATGCAATTATTAGTCCAGTAGTAATCCCTAAAATGCCCTTTCTATCAACCGCAGCACTTGTTTGGAGTTAGCTGATGTGTGTAGGGAGGTTGGTCTACCACCTGGTGTTCTCAACATTTTGACGGGTTTGGGGCCCGAAGCTGGTGCTCCTTTGGCTTCTCATCCTCACGTTGACAAGGTCATAATTTACCGCAACTTTATTTATTTATTTATTTATTTATTTATTGTTTATATTAGGTTCTGATATTAATGATATGGTAAAAAATGGTGATTACATTTGATAAACAGATAGCTTTTACTGGGAGTAGTGCTACAGGAAGCAAAATTATGACTGCCGCAGCCCAGCTCGTGAAAGTATGTTTGATAAATAGTTACAAATCTGTCTCGATTATGCATGTGGTTTACTTTCTAACTTGATTTATGCATTTACTTTTTTACTTGATGCTGATTGCAGCCTGTTACACTTGAGCTTGGTGGGAAAAGTCCGATTGTTGTGTTTGAGGATGTCGATCTTGATAAAGGTTTGAACCACTTAGAACTAGGATCAAATGTTATTTTGTATTCACATTTTTAAAAGGAGATATTTTGAGCCTTTTAATTCAATTTGAACTTTGGTATAAAAAAAGGTCTGATTACAAAGTTACCCATTGGGTTTGGGATAATTACAAACAAACCCACGGAACTTTCAAAATTACAAAAATAAAAAACCTTGATTCCGTCTTACATTTTTCCTTTCATAAGATTTATTTTTTTCAAAAAATCCCCTTACATTGATAAAATATTACAGTTAGCCTCTTAAGACAAAATCAATATCAGTCCCTCCCCCAAAACTAAAAACTATGAGGCTTCTGACAGACAACTATAGGCTGAGGGATGTGGTTTAACCAAATTTTGTCAAGTAAATTGCTAATAGAAAGTGATTTGTCTAAAAATTATGCTTACTGTCTACTCTCTATGTTTATTCAATCACAGCTGCGGAGTGGACTCTATTCGGTTGCTTTTGGACAAATGGTCAGATATGCAGTGCTACTTCTCGGCTCTTAGTGCATGTTAGTATGAATGATAACAATTGATTTTCAACAAGTTTTATATTACACTGGCTTGCAATGAACACTCCCAGACCCCATCGTTTGGAGCACCACACTTGAATTGACAATTTGACATTTAGGTCCACCTCTTAGACTCTGTCTTGTATGTGTTTTGTGTTTCTTACTATTTTTAAAAATGTTTCAGGAAAGCATTGCAGAGGCATTCTTGGAGAAGCTCGTGAAATGGTGCGAAAAAATTAAAATATCAGACCCCTTAGAAGAAGGTTGCAGGATTGGCCCTGTTGTTAGTGGTGGACAGGTAACGAGTCTTGTGTATCACAGATTCATATTATATGTGCCATAGAATAGAGAATGGCTAAAAGTAGCTGAGGATCAGAAGTTGGTAATGTTTGCAAATAAAAGGTGGAAGCTGAAAAGTTCAAAGTAGGAAGTGTTTGGGTCTATTTTTTAGCTTTTAGAGAGAAGCACCTAAACACCATTATTAATTTATTATAAATAGTAGACTAATGTTTTCCACGATTGAGAAAAAAAAAGTCAAAAATAAGCTCTTTTTAGTTACATAAATACAAAAAGAACTTTTCCAGCTTCTAAAGTTTTACTAAAACGAAGGCAGAAGTTAGCATTTGCAAACACTAAAAACTGTATTCTCCCAGCTAAAGCTTACAATCATTCTCTCTCTCTCTCTCTTTTTTTTCTCTTGTGTGCGTGTGTGCAAACACTCCCAACACTGTGATACAAATGTGAACTCCATAAATCTCTGGAAACAAAAAGCCAAATATCAGTTTCTTATTTTTGAATCGTCGGACAAAAAACCATGAAAATACTAAGTTTGCTAATCTTCTAATTTGTTGTAAAGGGACAAACTGTTTTTCCTGGTATGCATACTTGATATCATAGAAGATTAGAATTAGAAAAAATATAAGAAATTATGGTATAACTCATAATTCAACTGTGGTAAATGTTACAGTATGAGAAAGTGATGAAATTCATCTCGACGGCTAAGGAGGAAGGTGCCACAATCTTGCACGGTGGTTCAAGACCTCAGGTAAAACTTTAGCTTTTGGCTGCTATCTAATCAACTTTTGATTGTATTTACTAAATCACGTGATTAACATTTGCAGCATTTGAAGAAAGGCTTCTTTATTCAACCAACTATAATAACAAACGTGAATACCTCCATGCAAATCTGGAGAGAGGAAGTGTTTGGACCTGTTCTCTGTGTTAAAACGTTTGCAAACGAAGAGGAAGCTATTGAACTGGCAAATGACACCCAGTGAGTTGGCTTTTGTCCTGGATAAATAATGTCTGTTTATGATCTGATTTATTTATTTAATTTATTATATATTAATACTTGGGGATTATCTTGCTCAGTTATGGGTTGGGTGCTGCTGTTTTATCCCAAGATTTGGAAAGGTGCGAGAGGATGACTAAGGTGAGATTTTTTTATTTTTTATTTCAATAAAAGCAGTATTGGTACTTCGACAAACAGGGGGATCACTAATAAACCTTGTTCCCATTGATAGTAGAAGAATTTTCAATTTTTATCACTGAGGTTTAGCCTAATTACACACATCCAGTTATCGTTTGAAATTTTAAGTACCCTAGGTTTAATTACACACACACACAAAAAAAAAAAAAAACATAAAAAAAAGCCAGCTTGCTTTCAAAATTACAATAAATACCCAAGATTTTGTTGTCTTAAAACATTTCAAAAAAAAACCTTCACGTTTATAAAAATATTACAGTTAGCCCCTTAATTTAACATGGAATCAAACCTCAATTTTAACACTGAATCAAACATCAGGGGCATCTTTGTAATTTGATAAGTTAGCTGTTTTTTTGTTTGTTTTGTTTTTGTTTTTGTTTTTGTAATTAAGTCAAACCTCAAAGGTACTCTTTTTAACTATCCCTTACTCCTATTACAAACCGATCCTTTGAGTACGTATTTACTTGACATATACCTCTGTATTGAGGGTGTAATTAGTAAAACAGAAACAAAATCACAAGGGAGTGATTGTGATTTGGTACATATAGGCTTCTTTTTATTATTAGTCTGAACCCCCTAAAGGGTATTTTTGTAAGTAATCCACGATGCTGCGTTATTGAATTTCTTTCGTTTTTAATTATTGCAGGCATTTCAAGTAGGTATCGTCTGGGTCAACTGCTCACAGCCGTGCTTCTCACAAGCACCTTGGGGAGGCAGAAAGCGTAGTGGTTTTGGGCGTGAACTTGGCGAATGGTAATAATAATCTTTATTGTTTTATACGATGATTGATACAAGAGTGATAATAGACACAATCTTGCTCGTACTAACTAGCTTTCTCGCTCTTTACCAGGGGACTCGACAACTACTTGAATGTAAAACAGGTCACACAGTACGTTTCCAACGATCCTTGGGGTTGGTATCAGTCTCCTTCCAAGCTGTAGAAGACCTTTTTCCAACCCAGATTTGGAGTGTTGCTATATTTTCTTCACTCAAAATGGGGAAAGAAGATTTCTAATAATGGCAGGATTCGTTTGTGGCTGCTATGTTCTCAGTTTTCTGTACCAGGTTCTGTAAAAATTCATGCAGATGAGAGAATGTCTAGTAAGAACACACAGTCGGAAGAAATGTTGCCACGCTTTTCATCTTGCATCCCTTCGAGTCAAGGGTATGAACACAAAATAATTACTTTTATTGAATCAAGTAGCAATCAAGAACTCGGGAAAATAATCTTATAGCCGACAAATAATAATACTCTGGAAGATGTCTTTTGCAAAGTAAAACTACCCTACGGGCCTAAGGAGAGTGTCGTCAATTCGTCGTCTTCCTTGCGGCGAGATAGGGCATTGACTGCCACATTTGTCAGCCCAGGTTTGTATTCAATATCAAAATCGTACCACAAGAACTTGGCAACCCAACTCTGTTGTACAAGAGTTGAGATGGGTTAGTCAACAGATAACAGAGGTTGCGTTGATCTGTACACACCACAATTGGCCGCTCAAGCAAATACGGTCTCCAATGTCGGACGGCTAGTACCAACGCCATCAACTCCTTTTCGTATGCAGACTTGCAAGATTTCTAGCCGAAATTATTTTGCTAAAGTAATCCAATAGGGCGACGAGGCTGCGTAAGTACTGCCCCCAAACCCTCCATGATGCATCACATTCGATTAGAACAGGTTGGGTGAAATTTGGTGTAAGCCAGCACCGGTGTCATAGTAACTGCCTGTTGTAAATTAAAAAATACATCTTAGACATAATGGATTTAAGGTACGTCTTTCTTCAGAAAATCCGTAAGAGGTTTATCAATTTTACCATATTCTTTCGTAAATCAATCGATAATACCCAGTGGAGGCCAAAAAATCCTCGCATGCCCGTAACGTCTTTGTTTTCGGCCATTGAAGAATGGTTGTGACTTTTGACAGTCCCATATAGACCTTGTCCGACTGACACCACATGTCCCAAGTATTCAACCTAAAGAACATTTTTTTCGATTAACACAAAAAGATTCTTCATTGAGTATTTTCAAAACTTACCTCAAGTGTCTCAGATGTTCCTCCAAACTCGTACAAACTTACGAAGGTAGTGCCGAAGATCATTCATTGTAGCTTGAAATGTAGTAGGGGCATTAGTAAGGGCCAAACGGCATGATTGGAAACTCTTAGTAAACTGAGTGAGAGTGCGAAATGCTTACTTCGTAATCTGATGATTAGCCCGAGCGCATGTCAAGTTTGTTACACCACAATGCTCCATGAGATTCGTCTAATATCTCTTTGTATCACCAGTATGGGGTATTTATCTGGCACGGTTTGCTTGTTCAATTCTTTGTAATCCACACAGAAATGCCAACTCCCATAATTTTACGCACTAGAATTACAGGGCTCGAATGTGAGCCACAACTCGGTTGGATAATACCTGCAGCCAAAATTTCTACCACTAAGTGTTCCATCTCATCCTTTTGAGTATGTCCATACCTATATAGTCGCACCGAGACGAAGACGCACTTGACCTAAGCAGAATACGGTGGTTCATCGGTCAGCTCGGTGATGACCCGGTAACCGGCTGAAAAACATGGGGAAAATCATCCAATATCTGCTGCAAGTCAAATGTCGTTGGAAAGTTGGGCCTAATGAGGTGGCCAACATCATTCGTCATATGAACTTCCGACAAAACCCAACATTCGGCAGCAACAGGGGTATCATGAATCCGGGTATCATGAATGCAATTCATTGTTCGTGGCCCATCAAACCCACTAGCTGCCAGGTGGGTAATTTCCAGCCTTTGCAAGTCCGTGTCATGAGCGTCATCCTCTCTCATCATTCATTTCCTCTGCGGTGGCCATAACTTCAAAATACTTTTCTGAATGACTGCAATGGGTGATACAGCCTTCAGGGCCAAATACTCGTTATGGGACATTTGACGAACCCTTGAGCGCGTGGACCCAACAGAAGCAACAGAGCTTGATGGGGCAATTGAAACTGACGAATTCACCTCGGGAGATAATCCTGCCCCAGATTATAGCCGATTAAGATCTTTTGCAAAGTAAACTACTATCCATTGTTCTGAAAACCGGACCGGTCATTCAACCGGTAAAGTTACAGGTTCAGTGGTTCACAGGTCCAACCGTGGTCGGACCGGTTTTATATATATACCACTATTAAATATGTTATAAATAATAGAATAAATTAGATTAATAAAATATTTTAAAATTTAATTTCAAGAGTCCATATGAATAAATATAAATTCATCAACCACAATACAACATAGAAAAATGTTATTGAATTAAATATAAGGAAGAAAAATCAAATAAAATAGTTCAATTCTAATATAATCACTCCAAGTCCAACAACTTTAAAATAAAATAAAATTAACCATCATAATTTGTATTTATTTGTACTCCAAATAAAAAAATAAGACCCTATCAATTTTTATTTAATATAAAAAATAGAAAGCAAAAAAAAAAAAAAAAAAAAAATCAAAAAAAACGGTTCATGACCGGTTTGACCGATTTTTGACCGGTTCTTGACTCTGGCGGTTAGCACATGAAAACCGGACCGTTGTGGTGACCGGTTCCCGGTTGAACCGGTCGAGCCGGCCGGTTCGGTCCGGTTTTCAGAACCATGCTACTATCTTAAGTAGGCGCATAACCCTATGGGCCTGAGGACCAATAATTACTTAACTAAACTTAATTAATTTAAATAAAATTGAAACAAGCCTCTTGTCACGTCTACTATTCGCGCGCTATTCTTTGAAAATAGAGAGTGTCAAATTTCCTTCACAATAAAACGGGATCAATTGTGGTATGACATGGTTTCCCCGTCTCTCGAGTAAGACTAGTGGAAAAGAAGAAAATGAATATCTTTTCTAAATACACGGACTCAAAGTTGGGAGTTTGGTTTTTAAAATCTACTAAGACGCGAATTAAAATTTGAAAATAAAAAATCAAGGGGCTAGAGCACTAGACTCGTCTTCACGACCAATTGGACAATTTATCGAGCAAGAAATCATAGGCATAGGAAGCAAGAACACCAATCATGCATATATAAACCGTAAACATGAAATTAAACGAGAAAGACATAGAATTAATCAAGCAAACTCGAAATTGGAAGTATATCTACAACCTAAGCACAAAATAGCAACAAAGTTCAAAGATTCAATGGAAATAACAAGAAACGAGCTTAGATTAAAAATGAGATAAAAGTAATTAAAGGGAAATAAAGCAAATAAAGGCATAGAAAAAACAAAAAGTTACTAAAATTAATTGAAGAACTTCAGTCCACAAGAATAAAGGAACTTAAATCTCGAATCTTGAAGCAATCTGATGTAAAATGAGTACTAGATCTACAAATCAAGTTTTGGGAGAAGAGAAGCCCCCAAAACTTGAAGAAAAACCTAAAAAATTGCTAAAAATCTATGATTATGAAGTTTTAGTCTAACAATGAGGTTTGGGGACGTACATATGGGGTTAAGTAGGGTCAAAGTAGTAAAATTGGCCAAAATGGGCACCATGGCCGAGTGGTGTCGACCATGACACATAAACATGGGCACCACTGCCTACTCGAGTAGGCATGCGCAACCTAGGACTTACCCTCGAGTAAGGGAGCGCGGCCTATGGGTTTGGCTCGAGAAGAATAAGGCTTATGGATGGCTTGCTCAAGAAGACATGCGCGGACAAGGGTTTTGGCTCGAGTAGCAGCTAGAAATACTCGAGTAGACATTAAGCGCTGTTGTGTAGGAGTTTACGGGATTTTCTAGACACTCTTGGTCACTCAGAGGTACACCAGGCTGATTCTACCGGGGTTGCCCAGAGTGACAGGCGATGATGCGCATATTGTGCCTCTTGCTTAGTGTTTTTCTTGTGTCTAGTAGTTGTTTTCGTGGTGTTTTGTTATTATTTTTACTTTTGGGTTGTATTTGTGTAGGTACATGAAAGAGGAGAGATGGGTGAATTTATAGAGTACAATGATAGTCATGTATACAAGAACATGAATCGAGGGACGAAATGGGAAGCAAATAATGCCCAAGTGGAGTTAAAACATCAAGATATTAATGAAAACACGTCATGGGTGTGTTCCTAAACACACCCACATTTCAAAGCACGAAGAATAGTTAAAGAGGAGAAGTACAATGAAAACTAAGGTAATGACGTGTTTTTCACCGACATGCCTATTATTGAAAACACAGCCAGACTTTGTTTTTCCGGTCTATCCGTGTTTATGTCCTTCTAGCTATGTTGGTCATCGAATAGTGCGATTTTATGATTTTGGGCCCATTTTCTCTATTTTTTGAGGAGCTTTTATGGAAAACACTTGGGGGACTATAAATAAGTTCCCTGGGACTTAATATAATTTAGAGGCTATGAGATTAAAACAATAAGCAAGAAACAAACGAGAAGAGATTGAAGGAGTTTTTGAATAAAACTTCACACATACTTCGAAGATTCGATAGGGAAGTAATTTTATCTTTGATTAAAACTCGTAAACATAATTTCTCATTTATTGGTCGTATCTTCTTATAATTATTTTGATTTCATTTCAAGTATGAACTAAACTTCCAATGTGTTTGGATTGAGATGAACAATAGATTTCACTTGTGATTGAGTATTGATTGATTTATATTATTTTACGTTTTTCATTCAATTTTCTTTTTATCATCAATTTTCTCAATTCGATCATTTCAGTTTATTGATTTTGGTTTGTTCTTTAGTTTTAATCAAACAAAGCGCAGTAGAGTTGCATGCAATCATAGATATAGGACGACAAAAATCCTCCAAATTGGAGAGAAATGTAATAAAGAAATTTAATTATTCACATTGCTATCTTGGGGTTTTAGTTAAGAAGATATTCTGGTTAATCAACTCGAGGTTAGGATGAATTCACTCGATAGTCAAAGTTTTAATTAAATTAGAGAACTTCCACGGTCTTTGAAAGCGTGAATTAATATGTGGGTTCGATATTACTTAAGGGATTATGATGATTTATTTGATTACAATCACAAGGTGAATTAAGGGGATTCTACATTCAAACATGTTTTCTCATATAATCATTCTACAAAACAACTTCTAACTTTTCAACTTTTGTTTAATCAATTATTTCTTTTCATTTTATTATGTTTAGTTTAGTAGCTAGTAATCAAAATCATCTTTCAATATTTAGTACTAATAATCACAATCCTCATGAGAATGGTATCCTGTGCTCTAGAGATATAAACTATAAATGATCGGTGCACTTGCCAAGCCTTTTATAAAATAGCTTTTTAGTCATTATATTTTTGGCGCCATTTTCGGGGACTATGATATTATAAATGTTTTGTTTTTATTACTTTAATTTTTTTTCTTATCTCATTTACACTCATTTGATTTCCATAGGTGTTTACATTATTACAAGTGTTATTCCTTTAGTGCGTGCATACTCGTGCTCAAGCACATGTACTTGAAAAGCTGACTAAGATTGAAGATAAATCCAAGGTTGACGAGAAGGGCGAACAAAAGAAATTACCGTTGATCGAGCCACTGCTTACTATGTCCGATTGTGCTAAGTCGTCGCTCGATGGGACATAGTAGAGTATCGTGAGACTGAGCGTCAACGTGAATAACTTTGAAATTTGGTTAAACATAATACAAATGGTGCAATAGACAATTCAGTTTGAGGGGCTACAAGACGAGGATCCTAATAGCCATATTACAAAAGATTTCGAGATTTGTGATACATTCAAGATCAAAGGGGCCACCAATGATGTTATTCACCTACAACTTTTCCCTTTCTCCTAGGCGGGTGAAGTGAGCTCGAATGCACTATTTTAACAAATGTTTGAGGATCGCTCGCTAGAGAACAGAGTCGATCATATGTAATGAGGTAACTCAAGTCGTCTCTCACAATGAATGACAATCTAAAATAAGATGTTCGTTTTCACACAATTACACTAAATACAATATCAATTTTAGTTGGTTTTTGGTTTATCATGCTAAGGAATGTTAAACTACAATTACAAAAGGATTTGAAAACATAAAACAAAATACAATCATGAAAATAAAAAATAATATACTTTGTTTGAAAGTTAGAAATTGAAAAATAAAGCTAGTAAAATCATGAACTCATAAATCAAGTACAAATAAAATAAAACAAAGCATGGAGGGTAAAGAGCATTCAAACTACAATTATAAAGTCAAAGAAAATGCAGTGCTTGAACATATCTTAATCGAGAATCTAGCCTACAATAACAACTATATGCATCAAAATGACTTAAATTAGATAAACTCATTCGTCTTTCACCACCTACTTTCTAAATTATGCCAAATAGGGAAATAAGCTTAAAAATAAGAACAAGAGCATAAAAATGGAGGACAAAGGGGAGTCTCAATAACTAACACATGAAAACTCAAACATCCAAGCTACAAATTACATAAGAGAATAAATAGTCTCAAACCTTTATATATTCTACAAGACAAGTGCAATAGAACATGAATAAAAAAATCACCTTAAGTATCAATGTTCTTCAAAGTCTCGAAAGCAAAAACAGTTGCAAAGTTCACCACAATACAAGAGCTACTCCACACAAATTAGCTACTAAGTCTCTATGTTAAAATTATTAAAGTAAGGAAACAAGAGAGGGTTTTGAAGTTCATGCTTCAAGAAGAAGATGAGAGGAAATGGTGAGCAAAAGTCTCCCTTTTCAGCTGAGAAGTGTGGAAATTTATATAGGAGTGAAATATGGGGGCAAAATGATAACTTTTCCAAAAATGAAAAAAAAATGGCATTCCACTGGTGGTTGCCGATTGACGAAGGCAGTCGATGATGACAAAATAGACTTGTATTGATGGCCCATCGATAGTGCGTCGATCGGTTGGTGGGAAATCCTTAACAGGTCGATCAACTCATGTGGTTGACGCGGATGGGAAAGGAGCATCGATTACCCGTCGATGGCGTATCGATCAACGACTATGCTTCATGGGTCTGGGTCATCTTTTCATCGAATCAAGTTGGTTGTGATCCTCGGGAACGTGCTTGGGTCCGCTCGACTGTCCTGAAACCAAGAAAACTAAACTAACATAAATATTTACAAAAAATATGACAAAAATACAAAAATATTAAAAAGTCGGCAAAAGCTAAGAAATTGAAAAACAAAAAAAGAATGAGATAAAACACGACTCAAACACAACTAAAGAACACAAAATAAGATACGTAAACATACAAGTAACACACACATATATGTATAAATCAACTCCCCCACATTTAGCTTTTTGATTGTCCTCAAGCCAAACCAAGCCTAGACAAAGACAAGAAAAATATAATCCCCCGATGAACTTATAACTAATGCACACAAATGAATAGAGAAATAATATATTGATCACTCAAAACCAAAGCGAAGGACGTCTATGAAATTTCTAGGTAAGAGATTTAGACCCTGACTCAAACGACTAATACGACGAGTTTCCCTTCATGCATGTCTCTCGTCCATGCACCGACCATGGTCTCCATGCTCGAAACCACTATATCGGCATCCTACTAGCCCTATCATCTATGCACCTCTTTATAAAAATTTTCTAAAAATAAAAATAGAAATTCGTACAAGAGTTGGACGACTTATTATATACATATCACTTGTACAAGGATTTCTCTTCTTATAGTTTACTTTTTTTACTTTAATTTTTTGAGTACCCAATTGACGAGGTACTTAACGAGCATATATTTACAACATAATTAAAAATGGATGTCTTTTCGACTCCAAAACTCATTGCTAATGCAACTTATAATTTTCTCGATTACGTGCAGTGAAGTTTGACAACTCCAAAAATAAAAAGAGAAATTACAAATTGATTCCATTGAGGGGAACTGGGAAAAAGGTTAGTAAAAAGTGTTCGACTTTTGCGAAAAATTGCACGGATAGCACGAGATTAATGCATTTACGTAAGATTCTTACACATCATGCCCCATAATTGTGATAATGCCTAATGAAAATCAAACAACCAATCCAAAATAATAAGACCGCGTTACTTGAATGTCAATACATCACGACTCAATCATTATCACATGCAAGCAAGCATAAGAAAATCCTAAACACGTGCCCCACCCCCTCCCCCCACCCTCACCCCCAACACACACACACACACATAAACCTAAGTAATGTCCACATTGTGCACAAAATGAAGGGAAAAAGATACCCTTATAATCATGCTTAAAGTGAAGAGACGAGCGTGAAGTGATGTCCAACGAGTGGGCTCTTATCAGGTAAATGATATTATAACAGCTTGGTACTAAGAGCTGGGCTTTTTGGTTAACACGATCTTGGACCCTGGTGGACTGATGTGAATTATGGTATGGGGTCCCAGAGGACTAAAGGCATGATATGGTTATGGGCTTCATGGTTATGATGGTAACTTAGTATATAGAAGAAATTCTAATTCTAAGTTGGTGGTTATTTATGGTATTATGGTTTGAAGAGGAGAGGAGATCCCCAAATTGAGAACACGTCTCTTGTCTATATAAAGAGGACACATGCCTCACTTTTTTCTCTAAGTTGATTTCATCCTACGTTTTGAGCTCTCGTACACTATTATTAAAAATAAACTGACTTAAGTATCGGAGGGCCTACACCAGGGCTATCCGGCTTGGGTTTTATTTTGTAGGTCGATCAGGTCGTCAGGAATCTTCTGAAGGTCTATCGGGTCGCTGAACACGTATTTTAGGTCAGTATTCTTTTTTTTTGTGAACCAATATTTTTGATCGCATCAGAAGACATACACATGAATACGATAATGGAGTCACAGAATGCTTCCTTCTTTGAACATATGTTTCCATTTAAGTTTGAAATGGAATCTAGTTCCATTGAAAGGGCTATAAAAACAATGGAAAAAGAAAAAGATGAAGACGTTGAGGTACAAAAGGTACCACCTACCTATCCTATGCAAGTTTTGACTGTTGGATTTTAATACAAAATATTGTCAATTTCTTTCATGTGGGGGATTGTTGGAAAAATGAATAAAATAAAGGAGATTTGGGTGAACTTTATTCACCATTTTCTTTATGTATCGTTTATCAAATGACAGGTTTGAATGTGAAATCGTGTTCTATGTGAATATCGAAATGATATATTTATTTGTCCAAAATGATTTTTTGAAATAAATATATTAAAGCTTAAAATGTGAGTCTTGAAATAAGTTTTATCATTTTCCAAGTGGCTTGTCCCACATAAGAAAAATAAGGAAAAATGGGCTAGTTTATAGAGTATTACATTATTAGTAAGGGATACTCCAATATGCAAGAAGACTCTCTCCACGTGCACGCGCAAGGGGTGCAAATCACGGTTCGATTCGTGGTGCGGACCATGGACTCTGTGCGAGCGCGACCCGCGTACACGAATGCTAGAGCGAAACTGAGTCCATTAGTAATGCCCAAGTCTTACCATTTTCTTAAATAAATTATTTTATTTTTTATTTTTAATAATTATTTTTTAACACTTAAATTGCTACAGCCTTTGAATTTGAAAAATAACATAATTAATTTATGCTTTCTATTCACTTGTAACTGATGGGAGTTACATGCAACATGAACCTGGACAGAAGTTGAGAGATCATCTCCAGATTATAAATACAAGTTCAATTCCACAAGTTCAACATACCTAAAACGAGCCTTCTTCTTCTTTTCCAGATGTACTTTCTTGTTTTTCCCAAACTTTTGCTTTTAGTTCGCCAGAATAAAGTCCGATTACATCCGTTGTATCTTGGAAAACAAAGTTCAATTCCACAAGTTCAACATACCAAAAACGAGCCTTCTTCTTCTTTTCCAGTTGTACTTTCTTGTTTTTTCCAAACTTTTACTTTCAGTTCGCCGGAATAAAGTTCAACTACCTCTATTGTATTTTGGAAAACAAACGCTCAATACAGAGCGAATCTATTTTTAAAAAATTGTAAGTTTCACGAGTTTCGATTTCTTTTTACTTGTTTGTTTTGTTTTCCCAAAAATATTTGATAACAATTTTATTTATGACCGTTTGTAATATATTAAAAAAATGAAATATTGTAAGTAGACAAAAATATTCTACAATGTATTAATTGTAATATTTGGGCTTCAAAGCAACTAACGATTGTGTTAATGTATTAATTAATTGTTTATTCTTCAACGTTAGCGAATTTCATTTGGCCAATCAAAAGGTGAAATAAAAAACAAAATCAAAGGTCAAGGGAATTCTTGTAATTTCAAAACTTTTCGGGTCTTTTGTTAATTAGTCCAAACATGCGGGGAGTTGTTGTGATTATTATCCCAATAGTTATTTATTTATTTTTCCAACCCCAACTACAAAAACAAAAATTTGTACCTTATCTTTCAAGCATTCATTCACTCCATCCAAATCTCTGTACCTTATTGTTTGTAATAAGCTGTCAATGAGATGCATTTTATGGCAGCCCCACATGCAAGTAAAGTACCCCATTTCCCCATATCTCAAATCAGAAAAACCGACACCCAATTGATTTTGAACCTTTCTATTTCATCACCTGACATATTCTCCATACCTAACTTCTTTTATTTTTTCTTCTTTTTACTGTATTTAGTTTCATTCCTGGATTTTTTGCCGTTTTTGGTAATGCTGCAAAGCGTCACGTGATTTTCACAATTTATTGTGTTTTAGTGTTGACTTTGGTTGAAACTCTGAAGCGTTTTTTTAGCTAATTTCAAATTGTTAGAAAAAGGTTGCTGAGTGGATTTTGAGATCTGGGTTTTTGTGGGTTTTGTTGGTGGTGATCAATGGGGAGCTCTGAAGAGAGAGTTGTGGCTGTGATCATGGTGGGTGGGCCCACTAAAGGTACGATTTTTATTTTTATTTTTTTAGGTTGGTGTTTGGTAATTGTAAATAGTTGGAAATTGAGTGTAAGTCTTGGCACTTGGTTTTATTTAAAGATTAAATTAGATGGGCATTATCTTGATTTAATTACTAGCTTTGTTCGAAAATGTATCAAATATTTGTGTATAATGAGAAGTTTATCAAGATTTCATTGCCTAGTGATGGTTTGCTAATGCAGGGACCAGATTTAGACCATTGTCACTGAACATTCCGAAGCCCCTTTTTCCGTTGGCTGGACAACCTATGGTTAACCATCCGATATCTGCTTGTAAAAGGGTACGCTAATTAAACCCAACGTGTGTCAACAGTGACCAAGTGTGGTAACTTAGAGTATTTAAAATTGTTTATGTGTGTAATCGTGACCTGATTCTCCTAAAAGAGCAAACATCTCTTGTGACACATTATACAATTTGAGTTCATGCAAACGAAAATGAGTTACATTATTCCGTTACCATGTTTAATTTGTTTATTACTGTGATGGTGAGTGGTGGATTGACTTAGTTACTGTATATGTCTCTTGCTAGATCCCGAATCTAGTACAAATCTACCTTATTGGTTTCTACGAGGAGCGTGAATTTGCATTATTTGTCTCCTCGATATCTAATGAGCTCAGAGTTCCTGTTAGGTAATTTTAGTGATTCACAAGATTTTTTATTTTTTTTTTCATTTTCTAAAGATAGAATTGTTAACTGTTGAATTTTCTGTTTGTAGGTACTTAAGAGAGGACAAGCCGCACGGTTCGGCTGGTGGACTTTATAACTTCAGGGA
Source organism: Phtheirospermum japonicum (assembly GCA_014905375.1). NCBI lineage: Eukaryota > Viridiplantae > Streptophyta > Magnoliopsida > Lamiales > Orobanchaceae > Phtheirospermum > Phtheirospermum japonicum. The sequence continues at coordinate 1,549,147 of BMAC01000014.1, read as the reverse complement.
TCTAATCATGGAAGAGAACCCGGTTATTTTTCTGCTCATGTTACTTATGTTTCATTAGTAGAAACTCCATTCATGTGATTGAATGGAAATCAAAGACTTTTTTTATTTACTTTGAAATACTTCTTGATATTATTATTAATTTGGTGTTATATTACCTGGCAGTCACACATTTTCTTGCTGAATTGTGATGTTTGTTGCAGTTTTCCACTCCCTGAGATGTTAGGTAATTGTCATTGTGCTACTCATCTTTTTCTTTTTAATTCTTTTAATAAAATAATCTAATTGTTTGTCTACTATGCAGAGGCCCACAGAAGCTACGGTGGAATTGGAACCATATTAGTGATTAAGGTTGCTATCTTTATATGCAATCTGCCTGTGGAAATTTGTTTAGCATAAATAAATCGTTTTCCTTAAGTACTGTTTAAATATTTACCATTGATTGACTTTCTTTCTTCTCTTTTTTTATTTTTGATTTTGTTTTTCTGGTTGCAGGTTTCTCCTGAGTCAGCTAGCGAGTTTGGAGAGCTTGTAGCTGATCCTGTTTCAAACGAACTGTTGCACTACACAGAGAAACCTGAAACTTTTGTATGTAAAATGATCTTTTGACTTGTATACTATTGTGTTTGATTTTTGCTTAGCATGCAGTAACTTACCCAACTCTGTAGGTGAGCGACCGTATAAATTGTGGTGTGTACGTATTTACCCCAGACATATTTACGGCCATTCAAGGGGTGTCCACCCAAAGAAAAGACAGAGGTTAGTAATATCTTTTGTTGCTGCCATCTATTGGCTGAGAACTTCAAACATCTTTTGTTTCGTTTGTCAGCAAACCAAAGCTTTCATTTATCAGGCAACAAAATCAATTTTTATCAATTTATGAGATGAGAGAGAATAGTGATGAATTAAAAAAAAAAAAAAAAGTAGAATGAAATTTTTTGAGAGTGTGAATGGACGTGTGACGGAAATGTAATGATTAAAATTGATGTAAAATAAAAATATTATAATAATGATTGAATGCAAGTGGGAATAGTGAAATTTATGGAAAAAAATGTGTAAGAATGATTTTTTTTTTTTGTTATTATTATTATTATATTTTATTTTTGAAAAATGGGTTGAAGTGATTGGTGGGAAAATAGAGTGAAAGAGGGTGAATAATATAATTTGAAACAATTTCAGAAAAATATCTAAAAAAAAATCCCTAGATAATGTATAAAATGAAATCCCAATATGCGATTATTTCAATTGCACCCTCACCAATTGTCTAATTGTATATGTTTCATCTTTCTATTTGTTTATTTATTTTTCTAAATTTGCAGCTACCCTAAGGCGTGTATCCAGCTTCGAAGCACTTCAACCAGCAGACAGGTAGCACTTTCGTAATCCTACTTTGGTAAAAATGTTTTCATAGAAATTGAGTTTAAAATTATGTAGTTCGTTTAGGGGATTTGTTCTTTATATATGTGCTATTCAAGTAGATAGATCATGGAACTAACTATTTTGAAAGAATACTCGTGCCTATCTCAATTCTCACTGAACCCAGTTGTCTGACATTTTATTCTCCAATTAGGGAACCCCAAAACATACATGAACTGGTTAATTCGACTGCCTGATAGTACATCAGAAATTAATAATTTTCAACGAAAAAGATAAATTTCCCTATTTTGAGTCCTGGTTTCCCAGTCCTCGCACTTGTGACATGCTGACTGAATATGATATCTCCATTGCCATGCCTCTTTTTGCTCACAAAGAAAATGAAAAAGACGTGTATTTTAAGTCAGTATAGGTCAATTAGGTTGGTTTGTGAAGTTTAGAATATTTGAAAAGATTGTATATGCAAAGCAAGAGTTTGGATTTTCATTGAGAAAAAAAAAAAACACGGGCACATTATCTGTTGAAACTAATCTTGCTAATCTTGACTAGCTGTCAACTTGCATAATCCTGCTAGTCAAGCCTCGGTCTATATTTTTCAAATTTATTTGTCCTATTGCATGGCGAGTATATTATCTAATATGAACTTACAATATTTTGCCGGTCTCTGATGCAAATTCATTCACAGGAGTCTCCCAACAGATTTCGTAAGATTGGATCAAGATATTCTATCACCACTTGCTGGAAAAAAGCAGTTATATGTATATGAAACCTTGGATTTCTGGGAACAAATAAAAACTCCCGGGTGAGCTAAAGATATATATACCTATTTTTTCTCTACCACAACTCTTGTCTCTGTTTATCTGACGGGACTTTTTGTGTTTTTGCAGAATGTCCTTGAAATGTTCTGGATTGTATCTTGCGCAATTTAGGTTCACCTCACCCCATCTCTTGGCAAGTGGAGACGGTACAAAGAAGGCTACAATATCCGGTGATGTGTATATTCATCCTTCGGCAAAAGCTCATCCAACTGCAAAGGTACTCTATTGCTAACATTGAACTTTTATAGTATTGTTTTACATAAATAATCTTTAAATTAGACAATTTTTTATTTGTTGTTACATACTAGTCAGGTATGCTCTGATATCTTGATCTCTCATGAAGCTTGTGAAATGCTTTAACTTATCATATTCTTTATATTGAACCGGTTTCCCTTTTTGGTGATCTATATTCCCAATGTTTTATTGTTTGTAACACTTTGGGCATAATGATCTTTCTAATGGTACTCTGGTTCATTTGCTGCAGCATGATTTAAGACTTGGCAATATAAATCTGTAGTGGCTTAAGGAGATAATAAATTATTTATATTGTAATCTTTTATCGTCTTAGCGTGATTGAACTGTACTCCTGACAATTATTACTTAGGGTTTTAATTACAAATATTACCTTTGAGATTTGACCGAATTACCAAAAAAAATAAAAAGCTTACTTTTGAAATTACAAAAATACCCCTAAGGTTTTATTTTGTCTTTAATTTACCTATTCATTAGCCAAAAAAAAAAACATTTCAAAACCCCCTTCACATTTATAAAAATATTACAGCTAGCCCCTTAATTTTAACACTGGATCAAACCTTAGGGGTGTTTTTTTGTAATTTTTAAAGTTAAATGTGTTTTTTTGGGTAAATAGATCAAACCCTCGAGGATATTTTTTGTAATTATTAAAGTTAGATGTGTTTTTTTGAAATTAGGCCAAACCTCAAGGTACTTTTGGTAAATATCCCTTATTATTATTAATATTATTATTATTATTATTGTTATTATTTATTTATTTATTTCATATTCTCATTATATCCATGTGGGAAAATTGGCATAAAAGAAAAGAAAAAGAAATATATATAATCTGATCTAATTATGTGTTCTGTGCTGTGAAACAGATTGGTCCCAATGTCTCAATATCTGCTAATGCTCGTATAGGAGCTGGTGTGAGGCTTGTAAACTGCATTATACTCGACGATGTTGAAATCAAGGTACTAAGCAAATTACTGTATAAGATTGGTCCACTAATTCACATCTGACCATTTAGACTCATTTTTCTGTGTTTATTGTGTTTAAAAGGAAAACGCGGTGGTGATTCATGCGATAGTTGGATGGAAATCTTCGATTGGAAGGTGGTCAAGGGTCCAGGTAAGCCCAACAATTTTATTTATACAATACAATAAATTACATATCATTTAGTGGAACATTTCTAAAGATGGAAACATTAAAGAATTATCAGACAATTGGTCGTGTTGCTTGGGTTTCATTTGTCTTGATTAATGTATGCTTCATGAAAGTCACACTATTCATCTTTATCCATAACAAATATGGTGATTTGCAAAAAAATTACCCCCGAGGTTTGATTTTGTATTAAACTTTACAACCAAAAATTCATAAGCAGAACATTTCAAACATGCGCATACCCTTACATTTAATACATAATCAAACTTTGGGTAGTTTGTAATTTTGAAACTTTTTTTTTTTGGTAATTACTCCATGCCTCAGATGGTAATTTTTGTACTTAACCCTAACAAATTTCGCAATGCCAATGGATCATACTTTCCAGTAAAGCTCTTGTGTTTTCCCTTTGCCTGTTTGTTCAATGTCTTCGTAGTAGATTTATGTCTATTGAACTTCATCTACTTAAATCCTCGTTTCTTGTTTTATCCACCTTGGCCATGTTTTTAACGTTTATTGTCGTATTTCAGGCCTCAGGGAACCACAACGCGAAGCTTGGGGTGACAATTCTTGGTACTTAAGCACTGATTTTTTTTATTCGTTTATCGAACTTTTCTCCATCCCATTTCCAATTCCCATCCCTCAAGCGACTATTATTAGCTTATCGGCTTTTTTTTTTGACTCAGGTGAATCAGTGACAGTTGAAGATGAAGTTGTGGTGACTAACAGCATTGTCCTTCCAAACAAGACTCTCAATGTTAGTGTTCAAGACGAAATTATACTGTAATAATTACAACATATATAACATAGGTTTCACTGTGGCACAAATGAACAATAAATTTGTGATGTATTTTTTTTTATTTTCAGTTTCTTGGAAGATGTTTCTGTATAATTGTTAAATGACGTGTATAAACTGACTTTCCTTTTGTTGAAATAAGAGAAAAATCATCGTTTTAATATTTGGTAAAATAAAAGAGTTTTTAATAGGTGCCCACACCCCAAACCCCCAAACAAGCACCTCTAATTTTACTCTCACACCCTTGCATTTATATCCTTTGATGTCAATATTTATAACGTGAACTTGATCAAATAGTTTTTATTAGATAAAAACTCCCTTAATTATAAAGCATATACCGAAAATGATAGCAAAGGCAACACATTACAATGCCAACACTCACATATCAATAGAAACTTAGAAAGTTCCAAGATTTTTTATTCTTGTCCATCATTCTTACTCAGATACAACAAACACATCTTACACACTTACATGACAAAGAACCAACAACCAACACACACATTTTAGACAATATCAATGTGTGTCGCCTTCTCGTTAAAATATGCAGTTCGCCAATCGACTAGTTTTCTTGTGGGTCCGCGAAAAAGCTGTTGATGGACGGCATTATTTCAGGTCGCCTGTTTCGGACGAACTTCCTAAGCGCGTGCTCCGAGTACTTTTTCCCCTCTTCGAAATTCTCCAACACTCCAGCAGCTCTGCTTTGTTTGTTCACCCTATTTAACAGTGACACTGATCAGGCCAAATAACACAGGCTATTTATTTATAACCTTAATTTCGCCAGTCCTTTTTTTTCCCCAGTATTTATACCAAAAACTACACTATTGATTTGCTTGGTTGATTCGAGTGAGAAATCAGTATGATTAGATGTCTATCTACGAAGATAAAGTAAAGGACATCGAGCACGACATGAGGGAGGCTTAGTTTCACTTCTTTTCCAACATTTGTTAAAACACAAGTACATTTTGTTAAGCTTGTATTTTTATTTTTTTTTCAAACCAACCGACATTCTCTCCCCTCTAAGTTTAATATATCGACCAAAACTTTACAAGATAAAATTTGTAAAAAAACCCCATTACTTCTAGGAATTTGTAAAATGTTTTAGATGAAGATTTCTTTTTTCTTTTTGTAATTCTGATTTTGGTATTATATGAAAAAAAAGACGACAATCAAGAAAATGTTAAACTAAAGGAGTATTAAAATGAGTCCTAATTGGAGAACTTGAAATCTAATGAACTCAACACACATGCATCAAATTTGCAATAAGGTGTTGCACCTAAAGAAATATATATAGACTTGAATTTTTGTTTTTTAAAAAGTCGAAACAAACGCATCAAGAAACAACCGATTTCGCAATCCGTATAAAAGAATACTATTGTAAATCAGTTTCTTTCTCAATAGGACTCAAACTACAAAGAGAAAGATTGGATTCAGCCATATATATGAGTCAACCCTGCAGCAAAAAATGGGACTCAAATTTGAAATTTTCACATTCTGCCAAATAATTGGGAAAAGAAAAAAAAATCTGTTAAATTTCATCTATTAACAGCATAAATAAACATCCACCTCCTGAGAATTATTCTTCTAGAATCATTTTCACATATTCATATACAAAAGTGTGTGTGTAGTGTGTGAGAGAGAGAGAGAGAGGGTACCGGACTTCAGGGTTGATGCAGATATTGCGAACCAGTTGAAAACCACAGATCCCCACAGCAAGCCCCATAGCTGCAAACAGAGGATACACCTATACATACACACACACACACACACACACATAATATTCAGTGAAAATCAGAGTAAAATCAATTAAAACAGCTGAAAGAGTGAAAAGGGAAAATAAATAAAGTACCTCAGGCCTGATCCAGCGGCTGGCAGTGGGAGCCATTTTTTCAAGCTTTTCTCTGCTTTATTTTTGTTGGGTAATCGTCAGATTTAACTAGCAGAGATGATGAGCCAGAAGAGAGAAACGATGGGCTGTGGAAATGATTTGTTGTTTACTTAATTGTTCATTTATTGCTTCAGAAAAAGTATTTTAACAGTATTATATTACTACAGGCATAGATAAGGTTCTTGGAAGTGGAGAAGACGAAAGCTAATTGGCCCTTTGGTAGGGACATTTGGTAACACCGGACCCACAGTTGAGCCAATGGGTACGCAACAAGTGTCCCCCGTATCAAAAGAATAAGCTTCTTTTTATTTTGGGAAATAATTTTTTTAGTTGAAAATGTTGATTGATGTCGCCCATTCATTTAGGTTTTGTTTATATTTTAAATCATAATATTTAGAGTTTTATAGATAGTAAAATTTTTTATATATTGTAGGAATTCAATTTTTTCACTCCTTTTGTTTTATAATTATAGTATAATTTCCTCCCCCCACCCCACCAAATTATATAACATTTTTCATGTTTCATATATTTAGTTACGCGCTTTATATAGTGCACCTTGATATTAACAATCAATGTACTATTAGTGTTAAAATGAACTATTAGTGGACTATTAGTGTTAAAATAAAGGGTATAATTGAAAAATATAGATAAAGTTTAACTTTTCAATCATACTAACCACTATGTCTTAGTCTTTGTGAAAGTGAAAATGTGCTATATTTATGGGACGGATGGAGTACTTTTTAATATGAATGTCAAATCATGTTTGAAAATTGGATAATGATGTATTATTATATTGTGATCAATGTCAAATCATGTTTGAAAAGTGAATGATGTTTAATGTGAACAATAATGTTAATTCGACTGGACCGTCTTAAGTCGAATGAACACCTTTTCGAGTTAGTATTCTCTAGACCGGAGTGCACTACAGGCTGATCTTATCTAATAATGTGTCTTGGTCTGAGATGTGTGGAAAGTGGAGTTGATGGTTGATATTCTCTATGCCGGAGTTGGCTGGGGAGCCTATCTGATATGTAAGCAGTTCGACCCGTCTAGTGGGTCAATTCGGCCTAATGCAGAACCATCTCAATGCGTAATTCATGGGCCTGTGGAGCCCAGTAATTGATAGGGTTTGAGTCAATAATTCGAAAAAGAGTTCTTAAGGAAGGATATCTTCCTTTGGTATGAAAACACATAGTTTTCTTCTAGCTACAAGATTCCTTGCATACTTATCAAGTCTTGACTTCCTTATAAATAGTAGCTCAGACACTCGTTTAAAACCACAATCTCTTTATATACTTGTGCGCATATTTGAGTGATTTCACATTCTGATTTCAGAGTCGAAGGTCCTACACCAGGAGTGTCCCAGTACCATATTTTGCAAGTCGGTCTATCTCTAGTCGATCTGGCCTTCAGATCGGATGGCATTCAAGAAGCCGCATGAAGAGACTGGATGCCACTCGATCCTATTTTTTAAGTGTTCAACTATTTCAGACACATCAAGTAGCACCGTTTGTGGAAATCAAGTGACATCGTGTCATTGAGTCAAGAAGTGAGAAACCAAATTTTGGTAAGATCTCTTTAGCATCATGAGTTCAACTAAGAAAATGATGAGTAATCTCAAAGGTACCTTTGGAGAAGTTGAGGGCAACCCTAAAGGTACCTAGAAGAGCCTTTACTGGATGAACATACCCCCATGAACACAACGGGAAAGACCGGGACCACAAAAAGTACGAGTTCATATTTTAACGGAGATAACTCATCAAAAGAAGAAATTAGTGAAGATAATGGAGAAGGGGAGACCCCCCTAACCCCAAATCAAGGACAAACCTTTTCTTTATTATAGATCATCTAGCTCAGTTAACTGCAAGCGAGACTATTGCGATAAAGAATGGACAAAATTCGCTCTAGCATATATCTCAGTCGGGAGGAAAACCAGGTGAGATAAATCGAACTTTTTTGCACTTACTTTTTGTTTAGAAAAGTTTGTCCGCAAGAGAATGGAGCAACTGTAAGTGGTAAGTTTGACTCGAGTCGAATCTCTCGAGGAAGACTAATCAGAAGTAATTTTTGTGTTTGATTCAAGAATGAGAAAACAACGAAAAACTATTCTAAACACGTGATCAAGTTTTGGTTTATAAAGTTGTAATACCAAAGACGGTGATTTAAATGCCGAGAAATGAAATCAAAACTTTAAAAAGATTAATAAAACGAGGATCTAGGGCTCTAGAATCGCCTCCACGATAAATTAGCATTTGATCGAACACTTAGTCTACGAGTTGGGGTTATCAATATCAACTTGTAAATTAAACACCCAACAATGTCAATTGATGGTTCTAAATGAATTTAAGCACTAGACCCATTAATTTTAACCAACAATCATCAACAAATCCAACACAAACTCAAAACAAGCATGAACACTATTAAAGATAAAAAGCATGGAGAAAACAACAAATGAAAATAATCACCCTTCATTAACAAATCAAACATAACTTTCAACAATTAAACAAAAATCCGTGCACAAGGGAATTGAAATTCCAAACATATATTGAAAATAACAAGAAAGGTGTAACAAATTAAGAACAAAAGATTACCCAATTAGAAAAGCTCTACGAATCTTCAAAGTCAAAAGGAAGAGAGCTACTCCATGAACATTGAGCTTCTTCAAATTATATATAAAGCTGACTAAATGCTACGTTACGATTCTAAGAACTAAGCTAATTTATTTAGGATTCGATGCTTGAAAATGAAAGAAAGAACTGAAGAAAACAAGAGAAAGTTTGGACTATCAAACCCTAAGGGGTTCAAGAACTCTTATTTCTAAAATGAAATGTTATATTTATAGAGGTGAAATTGTGGTTAAAATAGTCATTTTGCCCAAAATGGCCTGACCATCGATACTGGAAAATGGCCCCGTCGATGGCGCGTCGATCGGTGGTTGTGCTTCGCAGGTCTGAGTCGTGTTTTCATAAATTGAGCCTGTTGTGATCCTCAGGAACGCTCATAGGCTTTATCAACTACCATAAAAATAAAGAAAAGCAAAATAACATAAAAATCTACAAAAAGTAAAAGAGAAATACAAAAAATGTTAAAAAGACGACAAACACTACGAAAATGCAAAATAAGAAAAAATAGGACAAAATACAACTAAAACCCGACTAAAGCACACACGACAAGACACAAAAATATATAAAATCACACACAAATATGTACAAATCATGAGACCTCCAATCAAATAAAAGGATGAGGATAAGAAGAGAGAAATCTTCAATACCAATAAAGGATCATTCCACCCAAGCTATTGACCCGACACTGGCACATACACAAGAAGAGATGGCCCAGATGAAGGAGATGAAGGTGCAGGGAAATAGGCATGAGAAGAAGTGGTCACCCCTTCCCCGATAACATTCTGCATGTAGAAACACCAACAAGCCTAAAAGACTTGAACTTGACCTATGTCGAGCCGACAGGCTCGGATTGACACTTCCAATTGTTCAAAAATCTGGCCATACTACATGGATGATACTGCACAGTGCCGAACATTCCTAGCCACATTGGTGGATGCGGCACAGGATTGGTTCTATCAACTTCCACCAGCAAGCATCACAAGTTTTTGACTTTGGAGAAGTATTCAGGCGCACTTTTTCAACAACAAAGCGCATAAGAAGAACTCTATGGACTTGTTTCATGTTAGATGGAAAATAAGAGAATATGTGAGAGATTGTTTGGCGAGGCACTAAGATTACTGTGGAAGTACCCGAAAAGGTTGATGTGGTTAAAGTTGGTGCCCTGGCACATGCTTTAAACTCAAGATCCCTGAAGTGCTTAATGCGGTTAAAGCTAGTACCTGGAAAGGGCTTAAACTCAGGATCTCTAAGGACTTCACTCTCCAAGAAACCAGCTGTAACCTTCTTTCTCGGAGGTGCTTTCCTGAGATACCAAATGTCTTTACGCGGAGAAAGCTCAAGAGGACTTCACAGGAAAAAAATAAGAAGACGGGTGAAAAAAGATAAAAAAAAGTAAATAAAATAAAGATGAGTATGATAGATATGAGATCAGAGACCTGAGACAGCTCTGAAATAGATATGAAAGAGGAAATAATAGGCTTCTACGGGAGCCTTTTAAGTTCGATAACTACACACCTCTTTAGCTAAGACAAAAGAGGTTGCTTGAGATAGTGGAAAAGAGTTTGGAGGACAAACCAGGTGGCCAAAAACCTATAGACATGGGCCGAGTATGCCCATTCTGAATTTTTTTACCGATTTAATAATTATTATGACCATACAACAAAGACTTATCATCACTTAAAGGATGAGACAAAATGCCTCATTTGAGCCAGGTATTTGAAGGAGTTCATATATCAAGATAGAGAGCCTGACCGAGGATCTAAGTGTGATCCCTGGGAGGGAGAAGGATATCATAGAGGAAAGGAGGGGCGAGAGGATGAATGAGAATAGGAGAAGGCTCTTCCTCCCCAAATAGAGCTGATTCAAATGATCTATAGAGGGCCTACATATGGAGATTCTAATTGGGCTAGGAAGGCCCGAGTGAAAGAGATTAAGCCAAAGAAGTTGAACGCTCTAGGTGTGGACAATGTAGGCAACGATCTTATTGTAGGCTTCCAAATCCCTCACAATGATGCTTTGGTAATAACGGCTGACATAGCTAGTTACGATGTGTAGATAGTTTTCGTGGACACAGTTAGTTCAATGGATTTATTGTTCTATGATTGCTTCAGGTAGATGAGGTTGAATATAGACCTAAGAGCAGCGAATATCCCCATCTATGGATTAAGTGGAGCAGGGATTAGCCTGGTAAGGGAGGTAATGTTGGTGAAAAGAAGGTAGTGATGGCGAGTATTCTAATGGTGGATAACTCATCCTCTTACAATGAAATTTTAGGGCAGCTATCACTAAATTCCTTTCGAGCAGTGATATCAATGTATCGTATGTGTCTCAAGTTCGCAATAGAAATTGAGGTCGGGTCGGTACTAGAAGACCAGTAAATCATGTTCCTGCTACCAAACATCTGTCTGTGAAGGTGAAAGGTGTTGTAGCTTACAGTGATAGGCTAATAACTAAGAAATCTATGATACAGGCTTTAGAAGGAGGAGAGGTAGAACTATGCGAGGAAAAAACAAGAGCAGATTCTAGACGAAGCCAAAAATAGAGAAAATGGAGAATGAGGAAATAAAGGAGCAAGGCGATAATGGAGGGTGCGCCTCTATCGAATCACAAGCATACAGATATAGTATCATGTAACCTACCTGATCTTATTAATTAATCAAGTACTTTTTCCTTTTCTAACAACTAATGATAACTATATGACCGGAGCTCAGACCATTCCCGGCTTCCCCTCCTTTTTATAGTGATAGATCGACCCATCCCTTTCCGATCTGATGATAATTGCAAGTTAGGATAGGGACTCCGGCTTGTGCAGCTTACGAATGGGCTGGATGTGATCCCCTTATTACTGAACTCTTTGTGATGTGATGATAATTTAGGTCAAGTGAGGGGCTCCAGCTTGCACAACTTATGACTGGGCTGAATGTGATCCCCTTATTTCTGAATGCTTTTTGATCTGATGATAATTGTAGGTCGAGCAAGGGGATCCAATTTGTGCAGCTTATGACTGTGCTCCATGTGATGCCCTTATTTCTGAACACTTCTCGATCAGATGATAATTGCAAGTCAAGCAAGGACTCCACCTTGCGCAGCTTACGACCGGGCTAGATGTTCTCCCCTTGTTGTTGAAGATAGATTTAATAAACAGAGCCAAGAGATGTCTCCCGAGATGCAAAACTTTAAAACTATGGGTTCTCCCCACTAGCTAATTTGCAAATTCGATTCAAAAATATTAATTTCTCAAGTTGGAGCATCGGCTTAACCATGAGATGGGTTCCTTCTATGATTATAATTAGATTACACATCCAATTTAGAGATGCTAAAGTCTCATGTTGAGCTTGCTCCACTCTTAATATTGACTACCTTTATAATATGACACTCGGTCGATATAAGTTGGGCTAGTAGGGCAACAGCTTAAGGTTGGATTGGGCAAATACGCCCTTGGTATCCAAACTGATAATGATTATGATCTATACAAGAGATTTTGGCTTGTATAACTTAATGTTGGGTTGGGCAAATACGCCACAGAATCCTGATTTTATTATCTTCCTTTTGTGTTGATGAACCGAGACTACATGACTAATAAACCAAAGAGTGATCACTGATAAGAATATTGAGAAAAGAGTTGTGATCGAGTCTTATGTGCATCCCCCGGGGAGGTCAATGTATATGAAATGATCAGAGTCGAACATAATTCGTACAGATTAAGAGTTGATTCCTCACCATAATAAGGATATAGCCCGACTCCACTTTGATATTATGAGAATAGAATGTCATCTTCATTCTTGATTGGGTATGATTTCCTTTCACGGTTATTGATTTATGACTCCCGTGCACTCTTTAAAATAAAGAAGTTTGAGATCTTCCCATAATAGGATAAGGTTGATGGTAGTGTGCTGAGCTCTTCCCAAGTCGTATCTTTCAACGAAGACTAATTGGAAGTGGGTTTGTATTTAAAACAAGAAAAAGAAAATAAAGAAAAGAAGATATATTCTAAACACACGATCATATATTTGGGGTTTTGGTTTTAAAGATATAAGACGAGAACCTAAATAATGAAAACTGAAATTGAAAGCATTATTAAGAAAAGGTGTTTGAAAAGAAAGCACGCGAAAGGCACTTATAAGAAAATTAGTTTTGAAAGGCAATAAAATAAGGGTCGAGGGCACTAGACTCGCCTCCACAATCAATTGAGAGTTTATCGAACACTTAACCAAGAAATTGGGATTGTCAATACCAATTCTCAATTAAACACCCAATGAATTCCCAATTGATATTTCTAAACTCATCTTGACTAACTAGATCTAGCTTAACATCAAATTAAATTGCAAGAAATCAGAGCAAGAACATGGAAAATGCAATTAAGAACACTAAACATGAGATTAAAGAATGAAGACATGAAAGTAAGAAAGCTAAGTTCAAATTAAGAGGAGATCCAACATCAACATCATAAATCAACCAAAAAGTTTCAACCTTAAAGAAAAATGGCAAGAAATAGATCCTAGACCTATGAAACAATGGAAAGCAATGGAAAGAAATTAAACAACAATAAAAGATAATGAATTAAGAGAGCTACTAAAATAAAACACAAGATTCAATCATTGACACAACAACAAGCTAAAATCTTGCAAGAAAATACCAAGAAACAAAATCTAGTTCTAAAAATCATGTTTGGGAGAAGGAAATCTCCAAACTTGAAGAAAAAGAAAACTAAAATCTGGAAATTAAACTAAGGAAGGAGTTGTATGAAAAGGGGGATTAAGAGTTCTATTTACAGGGATAAACATGTGGAAATGATGAAATGAGTCAAAATGGGCCACATGGCCGAGAGGTCTTGGCCATGACTCGCAGCCTGGGCAGCCATTGGTCAAACACTACGCACAAGGGTGATCTGCCATGGGCGAGTCACTGCGCACAAAAGTAGTCGGCCATGAGTGGCCTCGCTGCGTTCTTTGCTGGACTTCTCTATCATCTTCAAGTCCTTGTGTCGGTAAGGGTAGTACATCGGGCGTGTGAGAGTGTTGTTGATGTTGCTAAGCATGTGAGGGTCTAATGAGTGTCGAGAGAAGGGTGACTATCGAAAGATGCCGATAGGATTGCAAATAGTGGTGTGCAAGGTATCAAAGGGTTGTGGTAGTGTTCGGTGGGTGTTGGCCATGGGGCCAGGGCATTGCAGGCTTGATGCGCCAGACTTGCCAATAGGTACCAAAGGGTGTCGGCCACTGTTGACAGATTATAGGCTATTTGGGCTAGTTTCTGGGCATCATGTGGGTGCGGTCGACAATTTCTAGTCATGGATTGATGAGTCCTTAAATTTTCGATTATTATCATTTTCTCTCATTTTTCGCACAATAGACTTGTCATGGGAATAATTGGGCTTAGCTCGTCTTTTGGTCTCAGCCCGAGCCTGCTTTGACCTACCAAGATAAAATAAAGTAAAAAGAACCTAAGAATGAGCTAAAAATTATGAAAAATAACAAAAAGACGATAAGAACTACAAAATTTTAAAAAAAGCAAAAACAACTCAAAACACAATGAATGCACAACTAAAACATGCAAAATGAGAAAGAAAAAGGCAAAAAAAAACACACACATAAATATGTACAAATCAAATCCCCAAACTTAACCTTTTTTGCTTGTACTCGAGAAAAACCCAAACTAATCATAAGACAAGAAAATCTAACCCACCAATAGACCATGGACTAATGCACATGAATGAATAGAGAATTAGTTCACCTCGTCACTTACAACCATGACAAAGGGCGTTCCATGGTATTTTGAGATAAACAGCTTAGACTCCCTTTTAGTCAATCAATACAATGAGTATTCCCCCATGCAAGTCTCGCATTTACACACAAGACAAGGTCTACCCACATATAAAATACACCAGATCGTCATCTGACTAGTATGCTTTTATTTACATGATTAAGACCTATTGTATAAAAACTAAAAACAACATGTATAAGAGTTTCTCCACCTTGCACGACTTATTACATGAAAATTAATAACAACGTGTATAAGGTTTTCTCAACCTTATACTTTTCTCTTTTTCTCTTTTCTTTTTTTGTGTGCGTACCAAAGGGATGAGGTACTAAACGAAGAATATATTTACAACATGAACTAAAAAACGCAAATGTGAGTGTTTACGACTTCGACAATTTACATTATCTTTGATAAAGCACAATGGAGGTATCAAAGGAATAAGACAATGACATCTCACAAATGATTACAAATAACTAAACTAACTAATAGAGATCAACGAAACACGAGTCTAGTAAAGAGTAATCAACTTTCACGATAGAACGAGGCTCGATGCATGGTCATAAGAATCCTATGTTGAAAGCCCCATAATTATACTAAAGCCGAATGAAAATCTAAGAAAACTGCCCAACATTTTAAGTCTCGTCACTTCGCCAAGATTCTAAGTAATGTGAATTAAACTATGATTCATTCAGTATCACAACACAAGACACATTAAAACACAGGCAAACTCCCCCACACTAAAATCATGAAATGACCTCATTTCACATAAAGGAAAATCAAAAAAGAGAAGGGTAAGAGATACGCCCCTAAAATCATTCTTGAATGGAAGAGCCACGTGAGGACATCCAAAGAGGTGGTCAAAGAAACGAACCTACAAAATATTAAGTGGGAGTAAAAACAAAAGTACGAGGTATACAAAAATAAAAACACACACGGAAAAAGAAAAAAAACACAACACTCAAAAGCAAGTAAAAGCTTGGGTTGCCTCCCCAGAAGCTTGTTTAATGTCTTAAAAGATTATACATCAATTATTTTTATATGAAAGTTTAAAAGATTGATCATTTGAAAGAAAAGAAAAACTTTTGAGAGAATTAAATTATATAGTTCTGTTAGTATTTGATTTGCAAGAAATTTATACTCTAAATTCAGGTTTAAGGAAACAGTTACTAGAAAATGAGGAAAGTTAGTTCAAATTCATACACATAAAATCACTTGCATATATATGTTATTCTACCAATTGATCATATATATTTTGTTGTTTTTGTTATTTAAACCCAAATTGTATTAACAATATATAAATAGTTACCCCGATGTGAATTATGTTTATTGCTAGATACCAAGTGATCCAGGAAATGAGCTCGATTTAATACGATGGAGCCCTTAGACAATCCAATAAAAAGATTGCTTGATGTCTCCCTATACCTTTTAGGTAAGCCATTGCAGGTGCCGTGAGATCTACACATCTTTGGCACTTAGAGTATTGTCCCGTTATACATACACCACCACGAAGTTTCAGAAATCTTGCAGGGCAATGTGTGTCTCAGCATATCAATAGTACAATTTTAGATCTTGTAAGTAGATTTATTATTTTATGTATCTAGCATGTGCTGATTTAGCTACTACAAAACTTATAGTTACCTCTATAAGTATAATTAACATCTCGCTTGAACATTTTAGGTTTCTGAATAATTTAAGTGTGGACAGGGGGAGTGATGGTTTGTATGGATCTCTTGAGCCTTAGTCCATTCAAGATATAGGGAATAAAAAAGAAGAAGCCAATTCCTACATTCTACAACATATGCGAGACTCTATATGACAGATTTTCCTAAGAGCTTATCACCTTGAGTTAGTATAACTTAACAATTGTTATTAAATAATATTTGCATTCTATCAAATTGTTCTAAATTGTTCCCCAAATGTAGACATCATTGGCAACTTATGATGATTGTGCCCAAGGAAGGGGTTGTCGTGTGGTTCTGTTCACAAAATCATAAGCCCGGCCAGGACATCAAATTCATAATACATGAGTAAGGTTTAACTTGTGAGTGTAGTTATGGTGCATTTTAGTATTTTAAACTTGGGGACAATCATTTAAAAACGCATCTGAATTTGGGAATGTGGATACTACGTTTTGCATTGGATGTGGACCATAATCCGAGTAGGAATTACAGAGAACTTGAAATATAATTTCTACCTTTAACTAGTGTATTAGAAGTTGTATTTTTAATGTGCTAAAATATATGTTATAGATATTTAATGATACCGAACGACTTCATCTCCAAATAACATTGAAGAAATTGAGAATCGATGAGCAAGATGTTTTTTGAATTAAAGAATGGATTATCAGATGATTAGAATCGTGTGTTATTTTAGCATTAAATTTTGGAAGTTTATTAATTAGGTTGGGTTTTGTCTTTTAGATTCAAGATTTGACTTGGATGTGATTATAACTATTACTTTGTGTAAGTCGTACGTATTTCATTATTCAAATTTTTGCTTGGTTTGACGAATTGTTACCTTGTAGGTTGGGTTGAGTTGTTAACTTATAGTTATGTTCTTGTGATTTGACTTGGATGAGTTGTTTTGGTGGGCTATGTGAAAAAAAATCATTTAGGAATTTCCAGAAATAGCCAAATAAAATAAAATAAGTATTTTAACATCGGTTGTATTATAAACCGCTGTTAAGAAAATGTTCATTTACATCGGTTCTATTAATGACCGATGTAAGTTAACACACATTGTGCATCAGTTGTTCATTAACCGATGTAAATTCATCTACGTTTACATCGGGAGTTTCACGTTCAAGAACACTTTTTGTATCGGTTTAATTAACAATCCATACAGTAAAACCATTAATTACATCGGTTCTAAATGTAAATTATGCAGACCTTTTACAGCTCTCGATATTACATCGGTTCCAGAACTGACGTGAAATGTTGAAGTAACCGTTGTAAATTCCATTTTTTGTAGTAGACTCAACATTTCTCAATTCACTAACGGCAATCATGTAATAATTAAGTTTTATCATGATAGTTGTCTTGTTAAGGACAAGACTATATATCAAATATTGTTTTAAGGTAAGCTTAAATATGGTCCATACCAGCTTGACCTTACTCATTTTCTTCAATCCAGAGTTTCATCTAGTAATTCTGTGTTTCATAGTTCAAACTCACATGTAATCAAACCTTGTGATGGTGTTCCTGGTATTTTCTCTATTTCCAAGAATGCCAATATGTGGTAGAAAAAACTTGGATATCCCCCAAAGTCTATATTGTCAACTTTAATGCATCAGTTGTAGATTCATATTCACTTTTCTGATGTACATTTGTGCCATACTTGTAAACTTGGTAAGACGCATTGGCAAAAATATTGAAACTCAGCTTACAAATATTATTACGCCTTTTCAATTAGTCCATTCTGATATTTTTGGTCCTTCTCATATGTTATCTTGTGGTGGCTTTAAATAGTATATTCATTTTGTTGATGACTTCACGAGATGCATTTGTATCTATCCTTTAAAACAAAATTGCAAGCCTATCAAGTTTGTATCGAATTTCCTTTCTTTTGTTGAGAGATAATTTCAAACAAAGCTTAAATGCCTTCAGACTGACTAGGGGAGAGTACAAGTCCGTTGTTCGCTTTATCACTTAACTGGTAATACAATTTAAACACCCTTACCCACACACTCATCAACGGAATGGCAAAGCGGAAAGAAAATATTTACACATTGTTGAAGTAGGTGTAACTCCTATAGCCCCAAGCCTCTCTTCCATTAAAATTCTGGTGGGATGATTTCTAATAAATTACCTCTTCATAAATCAACTGCCAACTCCAGTTCTGAACAACAATTCAGCCTATTAATCACTCTTCCACAAACTACCAGACTACTTTTTCTTAAAAATTCTTAGATGCGCTTGTTATACTTATCTCCGACAATACAATGCTCAAAAGTTCATGTTTTTAGGTCCTCCAAATGATTTTTCTTGGTTATAGTGATAGTTACAAAGGTCACAAATGTTAGATTGAATCTAGAAGATTATACCTAGCAGCTACAGTGGATTTTAATGGGTTGGAATTCCCTTATAATGAGCTATTCATCCCTAAGAATCACTAACCATCATCCAGCTCTCCTTCATCTCTCCCGCCTCTCCCAACATTCCCCTTCCCAGTCTCACATCATCATCATCATCATCATCATCACCTTCTTCTTCTTCTTCTTCTTCTTCTTCTTCTTCTTCTTCTTCTTCTTCTTCAGTTAATAACACATAAGTCCAGAAGGCATTAATTTAACAATAAACTTACCTTCTCTGTCACTAGAGTCATCACAATCTACTAACTCATTTTCTTATTCTTCTCTTGCACCACTTCTTATTCCTGTCTTACACCCCACTCACTCCATGGTCACTAGGTCTAAACATGGTTTTCATAAACTAAATACCTTATTTGCAGTCACTTCTTCAGACCTTACTCTGGAACAATTATCTGCCTCATAAGCCCTACTTGGTTCCGGTTGGAAAGACGTAATGAAGCTAGAGTATGATGCATTGATGTTCAATAAAATATGGAAGTTGGTACCTTATAGGCCATATATGCATGCTATTTTGATTAAATGGTTTTCAAGACAAAATCGAGAACTGATGGCAGTGCGGACAGACTCATACTCAGGTTGGTTACAAGAGGTTTTGAACAACATGTAGGAACATATTTTATAGACACCTTTAGCCATGTATTCAAGCCTAGTATTGTAAGACTAATCTTTGCACTAACAATCACTTCTAATTGGTCTATACAATAAATTGACATATATAATGTATTCTTGCATTGGATTTGCATGAGGAGGTGTATATGGATTAACCAAAAGGATTTTTGGACTCTCAAAATGACTTATGTTAAGAATTAAATATACAACAAATATGCAATGGCTTATGTGATAAGTTCGCACTATATGCCCACATACTAAATGTGTAATTATTATATCTATAATATATCTACTTTTAATAATATGCCTACTTCTTAGATCAATTTAAAAAACTAAGGAACTAGCTGAACATAGCCTAAACATTGAAAATGACATTGTACAATTGCAATTACATTATCAAATTAATAGCATAAACATTGTGAAATAGTTAAGGTTCTCAAAGACGTGATGCGTGCCAAGTCACTAAGGTTAGCCTAAAGTCTTAAAAGTCTATACCTGCCTAGACAAAAAACGTTTTTATTTTTTATATTATTTTAATTATTTTTGATCAATAATTAAGTAAAATAATACGTGTAAAGAGTTTTTAGAATATTTTTTAAAATTTCAACGTGAAAATAGATTTTAAAATATTTAAAACAGAAATATTACTTAATATTATTAATTTGATAATAATTTTGTATTAAATTTAAAAGAAATATATTAAGATAATTGAATTTAAACAAAATAAATAGCGACGCGTTTACCTGAAGGCCAAAACACACAGTAATAATGCGGGCAACCCGCAAAAGAAAGCAACCCCACCCACAACCCTCCGCCAAACCACCTAGAACCACCGTCACTAGCGGCGCTGCCGCTGCCGAAAGCCCATTCCCGGACCACCATCGGCCCACTCCTGAAGAATGCCTCTCCGTAAGAGACGATCTATTGGCCCTCCACGGCTTCCCCCAAGAATTCATCAAATATCGTGACCAAAGATTGAAAACAAAATCCCAGTTCAAAGATCCAGCCACATTCGAGCCCTCGATGAATGAAGGAGAAATTGATGAGAGAGAGTGTGTTTTGGATGGTTTAGTGAGAACCATACTGTCCCAGAACACTACTGAGCTTAATTCTGAGAAGGCTTTTGCTTCACTTAAAAGCGCTTTTCCTACTTGGCAAGATGTATGTGAGCTTTTTCTGCTGCAATCTTTTTTTTTGTTGTTGTTCTTTTGATTTTATTGGCATTTGAGTTCATTTTGATAGTTTGTGGTTTTATGGGTTCAGTGAGAAATTGTGAATTTTTCTGGGAGAAAGTGCGAGGTTAGAAGCTTTAATTATGTTCTTGATGTTATGGGTTTTTGCATTGATGAAATTATTAATAATTACATCTTGTACTTTTTCATTCTAGGAGATGTATTTCAAGTCTTTTCTTGTTTGAGCTTTGACCAACTAGAAACGTTTTGATAGTGGTTGATTAATTTATTCTTCATCAAAGATCTATTTGTGGGCCAATTATAGTAAAAAATAAAAACTTTTCTAATGGGTTTCTTATAGTTTAGCATCTGTTGTTTGGTCTCCATTCTTAAAAGTTTTAATTCTGTTATATTATTTACATATGCGAAGATTTATATTCTTTTTTGCATTCATGGACCTGCGTACGTTTTTAAGGTTCTTGCAGCTGAGTCCAAGTGCGTTGAGGATGCTATAAGATGTGGAGGCCTAGCACCAACTAAATCTTCGTGTATAAAGAATGTGTTGAGTCATTTGCTTGAGAAACAAGGGAAGCTGTGCATGGAGTACTTGAGAGAATTGTCTATCGCTGAAGTCAAGGCCGAGCTCTCTCTCTTGAAAGGAATTGGCCCGAAAACAGTAATTTTCTGCCAAATAAATATTACCACATTTTTGTATTGATTGGGTTTTGCTACAGTAGTAAGTGAGCGTTTGCAAACACTAAAAACAATTAATAAAAAGCAATTCTAAGCTTCTGTCGGGAAAAAAATGAGTCTATTTTTTTCCACCCTAGAAACCGAGAATAGTTATTATTATTTTTTAATCGTTTGCTTATAGATCTGTTTTTTTCGTAATTCGTATACAAGTACATTGTTATGTTGTGTAATAATAATCTTGCAAAAAGTTACTTTGTAATGCAATTACTTGAAATTGGTTGGCACTTGGCAGGTGTCATGCGTCTTGATGTTTCATTTGCAACACGATGATTTCCCTGTAGACACACATGTGAGTATTTTTATAGGGATAGTTTCAATTTTAGTACCTAAACTATAACCTATTTTCACTTTTGGTGCCCAACTTTCAGGCCATATCAATTTTGGTATCCTATGTTTACTTTTTAATTCCTTTCCCCACATTGCATCTAACATTGTTCAATTTTTTGATATCCGATGTTTTACTACTACAATTTGAAGTTATCCCGTATTTTATGTACTTTTATTTATTTTTTTAAATCGAAGTAAATAGATTAATGTCTCGCATCACTTTGACAGGTTTTTCAGATTGCTAAGACTATGGAATGGGTACCGGCCGATGCAGATGTAAAAAGCACTTATCTTCATCTCAATCACCGGATACCAGGTGAACTGAAATTTGACCTGAATTGTCTTCTATATACTCACGGTAAGGTTTGTCGGAGATGCTCTTATAGGAAGCAAGGTAAGAAAAATAAGGAAATCGAAGATGGAGTTTGTCCATTATTAGCTTATTCTTGAAATTGTACTGTTGAAGAGAAACTCGAAAATGGTTCGCCATAATTCAACTCGTGCTTTATCTTTTCAAGTGTTCATGCAATGGTAGTTTG
This sequence comes from Phtheirospermum japonicum, assembly GCA_014905375.1. NCBI lineage: Eukaryota > Viridiplantae > Streptophyta > Magnoliopsida > Lamiales > Orobanchaceae > Phtheirospermum > Phtheirospermum japonicum. The sequence goes on along the minus strand of BMAC01000014.1, from coordinate 1,527,008 downwards.
TCTTCGTTTCTATATTACTTAATAGTCTTTCATAGCTCACATTCTGCAAAACTGTTAAATAGAAGGGGTTTAATTGCATCTTGTCCATATTACAGCGTTTTTGCATTTATTCCCCGCTGAACATTAAAAATACATATTCTGTCTCTGAACTATACCATTCGTTGCACTTACCCCCTGGACCAAGTTAGCATGTAAAATTTCCAAAGTTAGGTATGCAAAAGAGAAAAGTTCAATATTCGGTGGATAAAGTGGAAAACCCACAACAATTTGGCTGGAAAAATGCTATTAGCCCTAAGAAAAGGAAACTTGAATGGCTAATTATGAGGTCAGTTATTCATGTATTTCGTTATGTCTTTGTAAGCTCTCTTATTTACGTACGTTATGTGTAGTAGCGACAATTTTTATGTCATCACTTTATGATAAGCTAATACAGTTTTCTCACACAGATCGAGTGATTGTCTCCTTTACCGTCTATATGAACGAAATAGTAAAAAAGCAGTTCATATTTTCCACAATTGTTCCATGTTTGTCTTTGTTGGGAATGGAATTATATATGTTTTATGCGGTAAGCATAAATCATAATGGTGCAGTGAAGTAGGAAAGTTGAAAAACAGTCTCAGGAGATAACAAAATGATCAATTGTCGAAAGTCGGGACTTGAGAATGGAACCATTGTAGCCCTGATAAGCTAAACGAGCTAAAAGCAACGAATTTTTGTATCTCATTTTGTACCCCTTGATGCATTTCACGAGCTTTGTCTTTGTTCCTTAATATATCATCCCTTCCTTTAGTGGTGAAATAACAGGACTGTATGAACAAAAAGTTAATAGGAATAATTACAAAACACCCCCATGTTAGCCTACTTACAAAATAACCAGTTATTTCTGAAATTACAAATACATGCCTGATATGATTCCATTTTACAAAGTGCATCATACCGATGGGGTAATTGTAATACATGAAGCTCAAGGGCTTATTTGTAATTTAAAATATTTACTTTTTTTTTTTTTGTGTGTGTGTGTGTATATGTATGTATATATATATATATATACTGTCTCTTATACACATCTTGTGTGTGTGTATATGTATGTATATAACCAACCAAGTTTATAATACATAGTGTGTGGTTCAAAGTGAGAACAAGTTCCTAATGCGAGAACTAGGAACCCATAGCCGTTCGTTGCCATTATTTGAATGGATGAGTTTTTTCTTTTTTTCTAAACTCTTCATGTTAAATGGCCAAAAGGGTGTTTTTGATATTGAATAATAGCCGCAGTTACAATTTCGACTTGTACGGTAATTTCCTTATGAATGAGTTCTATTCACGACTGCTATTTAATACGTTTTTGCAATGCTTTGAAGCAAATAAGAGGTTTTTATAGTGATATATGGATTCTATATGGCAACTTGTTTTCACTTGACATATATTTGTTGAAATATTTTTGTTATTATGTTGTAATTGTTCCATTGTTTATCTTGTTTTTAGTAAATTATTTCAATATATATTATACAATGTATTGTGCAAAATCGGTTAAATTTTTTATTTATTGAAATGTAATATCAATTAATGAGCAATGCATAGATTTACAATAAAAGCATCATGTTCTTATATAATATTGAATTGTGATATCAAACAAAACTTGAGAGGCTAAAACTGAGCATCGCTTATATGAAATATAGAGTAGTGTAGTAGAAAAAAGGCAACGTTGTATTTTTCATTGCATAGTTATCTTCTGTTTTTTCCAGTTTAATTGTGTTTTTTAATAAAACACGCCCGTGTTTAACTGATTTTGGAGACGCTAGCAAATTCGCATTACAGTGCCCCTTTATATTGCTTTGCACTTGGTAATAGCAAATATTCTATATCACTATTCTTTTCAAAGCGTCAACAAGCCATATAAAATTATCTATTGTCATCAAACGGAATATGAATGTCTTGAATTCCAACTAGCACAAAATAAAGACAAACAATACTATTCACAAAACATTGCTCCGTCATCAAACATCACCAACTAGCACTAAACCAAATCATAGTGTTAATTTTGTTGACATCTTTAAATCATGGATCTTGTAAAGCACCTTAACCAACATGCCATATTTAACATATCATTAATTTTTCATTTCCACACATACCCTTAATTAATATTCTTGAAATACTAACGTTCAGTAGAATACCGAAGAAAGACTGTTGGCAGCKGGTGGAGGCATTTTTTTGGCCCCTTCAAAAGGAAATGCGGGCAGGGTAGAGCTCGGCAGAGGGTTCGAGAATAGGGTCRTGTCCTTAAGATTCAGATAAGAAAAGAGTTTCAAACCTTTATGCATGCACCTCCGTACAAGTTCCGTCCAGAATGGTTGGGAAACATCAAACAATTTCTACCTCGTAAATTGAAAATTGATAATTACAATACAAAATCTTACTATTCCAATAACAAATATACTAATTCCAACACTGATTTGTATGAGTATTAATTGACATTAATAAATTCAAGAAGGGTATAATTGAAAAATACTAACTAAATTAATGACTTAACTATATAAACTACTCATTTATGTGAAATCAACAGTATGACTATCATTTTGGAACGGAGGGAGTATAATTATGAGCACATCATTTACATATCTTATACCTGTTTTTATGCCACAGACAATGTAAGCTCTTCCAAACCCACCCAGTAGGCCGCTCCATCCTCCGCAGTTGAGACATGTCTCCAAAGAAGAAAAGAACATACAAGGGGAACTAAAACCACTTTGTATGTCCTATTGTATGTTCGGACCCCAATAAACGTCATCCCTTCTTGATCAAGGCCTTAGTGGCCCACACCTTGTTTCCATTATATCTCAGAACCTGGATAAGGTAATTACAAACACCTTGGCCAATCAATACCTCTCACATGAACATCATCATGGGGTGAACATTACAACATCCATACTCAACATATAAATCATAAACTATGTCCCCGACCTAACCAAATGTCAGGCCATAACCATTCCATCCATACCATATCTCTAACTTAATCAAGCTTCAGTCCATAACCATTCTATTACCATAACCACAAATCATTAATCATAAAGGCAAATACTCAAATGTGACGGTCACACGAGTCTTCTGTCATGTGACGAAACCCCAAACCCAATAAATCTGCCTAATTCGACCCAATTTTATGGATCAAATCTGAGTTTGAATAGGTATAGAGCTCCGTCACATGATAAACGATTCATGTGGCCGTCACACAGGAGACTTGCTCAACCATAAAAACAATACTATAAGCCACGATAAACCATATCTCCAATCTAACCAAGCGTCTGACCATAATCATAAACCATTAACCATAAAGACCATACAATAAACCATATCTCAAACCTAACCAAGTATCGGACCATAAACATAAACCATTAACCATAATAACTATACCATAAAGCCATAAACTATATCGCTGGCCTAATTAAGCGTCGAACTATAACCATAAACCATGAACTATAAAACCATATATCATTAATCATAAAAACCATACCATAAATCATATATTCAACCAAGAACTGAAGAATAGATAATTTTTCTATCTATTTTGATATTGAAAATCAGATTTATGATATCCCACGAATTTGAGTTTCTAGAATTAATTTTGAGCTTGTCATGAAATTTGAAATTCTTGAATCAATTTTTTTAAATCTTATTGTGCGTTTTGACATGCAGGCACTCATATGGAAGAGCCTTATTCAAAGGATGATATTGATGATGTACGTAAATGTTGGACCGAGTGTTTTTTTAGAGGTTACTTCCTAATGTTTTCTAGTCTTGATAGTGCACTATATATTATTAGAATATTAGCAAAAATAGGTAGTCAAAACTTGTAGTGTATTTTTGATGGTTAATTGTGATGGTGATTGGTGTATTTTTGATGGTTAATTGTGATGGTAGATGACTTGTATTATATTTGATGATGGGTGTAATTAGATGATTTGTAATTGTGTATTGACATTAGTTGGTGAATGTATTGATGATTTTGTTGGTTAATTTGATTTAAAAGTTTCGATATCGATTTTGGATCTATAAATTAAAAACTCGGGTGAAACCAGTCTTGAAAAGACTTTTTATAATAGATATGTAAAATCGTTCTGATTACGCAATTTTCTAGAAAGTATTTTATGTAAATTTGTTATAAAAATAAACTTTCTAAAAGATGTCTTCTAGAAAACCTTTCTGATATAACTTTATAGAATATTTTAGTAAACACGCTCTAGAAATAAACTTACTAGAAGGTAAATCCTGACATCCATTGTAGAAATAGAAGGTAAACCTTGACATCAATTCTAGAGATAGGATTCCTAGAATGTATATTCTAAATACCGGTTCTAGAAACACAAGTTTCTAAACAGATTTTACGAATATCCGTTCTAGAATAATAACTTTCCACGACGTATATTTTAAATACCATAATAACTTTCTAGAAAGTATTTCCTAAATACCCGTTATAGAAATACGACTCCTCTAGAACGGCCTTTTTTTGAAATTTTTTATTGAAAGAATATATACCGATACTTTTTTCCGAAAATGAATACAAAGCTTTTTAATAAAAAAAATTTATTGATAAATCCATTTATAATAATTCAAATTACGAATATCCACTTTTCTAAAAATAAACTTTCCATAACGGAAATCTACAAGACCATTCTAGAAAATAACCTTTTTAAAACGGATATTCAATAAGCTGTTCTAGAAATGACAATTTCTAGATGAGATCTTCTTTAAACCTGTTCCAGGGAATGTATTTTCAAGAACAAACATTCTTTAATCTGTTCTAAAAATCACTTTTTAGAAAGGATTGTAGAATATTTATTCTAGAAAGTAGTTTGTAGAACTTTCTAAAATAGGTAAAAAAATAACTTTTTAGAATGGGTTTGCAGACTTTCTTAGAACAGATAAAAAATCATTCTAGGAAGTTAGACTTTATAGACCGAAAAAGAAAAATCAAACTGGAAACCGAACGACTATCATGTATTAAGGGATGGGGTTTACATAGAGCATCAAATCAGATTGATTCGAGGCACGGATAGTAGCTAAGAAAAATAAAAATCAAACTCGAACGACATTATCATGTATTAAGGGATGGGGTTTACATAGAGCATCAAATCAGATTGATTCGAGGCACGGATAGTAGCTAATTGTAGCTGACAATAAGTTTTAGGGTAACACACGCAATATTTTATTGAACCCACCAATAAAATTAGGGTTCATAGAGTTTTGTCGTTGTCGAGAGTTTGTATCCGGTTCTGACCTTTTGGAGCGGGGAAAAGGGTAGAATACTTATAATTTTGACATTTCTATACTTTTGCATGCAGGGTGTCATCTGATCCTATGAAAAATGAAGAAACAAGCCATGCTAGGCCAGGCATTGCAATGTGAGTCATTTCTTCTTTTTGGGGGGCATCGACTTTTTTTTTTTTTTTTTTTTGAGTACTTGCTCTTGTAAATTTTTTTAAATTGGCTTGTGTTTGCAAACACTAA
>BMAC01000014.1:1498067-1521478 GCA_014905375.1 Phtheirospermum japonicum | reverse complement strand
ATAAAAAAAAAAAAAAAAAAAACTACCAATGACGATTACTCAAAATCTTAAACATGATTTTTTTTCCTTAGAAAAAAATTGTATCAATTTCAATTTTTGAAATTCCAACCGTTGATTTCAAGGAATTTTTGTACGACATACTGATTCCAACGGTATTTCCAATAAATTATTCAAACAGTATTATATTCCAGTAGAGTTTTTCAACGTTATATTTCAATATTGGAATTTGATTGTTTTCCTTGTCGTAGATGAAAATAAAATATTTTTTCCAGAAAAAGAGATCTCGGTATTTATTTAGTAGATGAAAATCGTAATGTAAAATGACTAACGCAAAGAATCTCTCCTGCAAGGAAAAATAAATGTCCAACTGTGTTCATGTTGACATCAAGAGATATGTGGAATGATATTTCAATTAATATGCGTGATGATGAATATTTGTAGATGATAAAAAATGGTCTGTACGGGATGGTAGCGTGAAAAGGATATATATATATATAATAACACAAAATGTAACATTTAATTAAAGGGGTAATCTCGGTAAAACAGGTAAAATTACACCCCTCTATAAAAATAACAGCAGGCAGGGGTTGAGTCCAAAAATCACTACAGATTTTCAGTTCTTTAGTGGCTACATAAGAAATTCTCAATTTTTTTTTTTTTTAATATCTAACATTTGCAAGCACTCCTTAGTCCTTTATGTGTTTTCTTTTCTCTTCTTCCTAAGGTCTTTACCAGAGGAGGGGACAGAGAGCTTATGCATAACTTGGGTGAGTTATTTTATGTACTTAAAGTAAAACTCAAGATTTTTAACAAAAACATATAAGTTTGCTTTGGTGTGATTTTCTCATACCATGATATGGGTTTTAAAAAATTTCATGCTTATTTATTTTAAATGTGGGATTCATTTGCTCCAACATAGGCAATTGGTGACACAACTGACACCTATAATTTGAAGAGATCCGAATGTTGAATTAATAGTTTTAGTTAGGTCATCACTGACATTAATTAGGCCGACTTGTTTTTTCAGTTGTATTTAGTGACAAAACCAAACCTGTATCTATAATTTAATTAAATGGTATATAGGAATGGACTGTATCGCCCCTAAATAAACTCAACTTTTTCCCTCAACCATTATATGGGAGTCACTTTTCACCATTATCTCACAAATTTCGAACTCAAAATAAAAATTATTTTTTTCCCTCAACCATTATATGGGAGTCACTTTTCACCATTATCTCACAAATTTCGAACTCAAAATAAAATTTTTTAGAATTCCATTTGGTAAAAGCCCCATTATTATATACCTATTATTGTGGTTTTATTTAGACTGTGTTATGTTTTACCAAAATGCTAGCTGCATTTTTACTTGGAGAGTACAATTCTTTATGTGTCTCACATAGGGTAATTCTATTTGAACATTGAATGTTTGCTAATTATATATGTATAATAATTTTATTTATAAAAGTGTCACCCAATTAAACATTATATTTCTTCATATATAATTTTAATACATTCTTGTTTATCTCAATTGTTAAATACACTCATAAAAATAAGCTTTACTACACACGCTCATATAAAAAACACAAATATTATTTAACACTTCCAATATTTTTATTTAATTATTCACATTTCAGAAAAAAAAATTAACCTCACTTTAATCAAACCATAATCCTTCAAATACTAAAGAATCAATAATTGATGATAAAAAAAATTATAACAACCAATACAAGTATTTCTTCTTTTTGTCCAATTAATTTTTTATTTTTGCATCTGTAATGTTAAATTTGATTCGATTTCGATTTTGAAAAACATGTTTGCGATCAGAACACACTTTTTAGAACGGGTAAAATAGACATTCAGTTATTCCACTGTTCTAGAAAGTCTGACTTACTAAAACGGTTTTTCACCTGTTCTAGAATGTCAGACTTTCTAGCCCAGTTGACCGTTCTAGAAAGTTTTTTTGCCCATTCTAGAAAGGTGTATGTTGGGTTTGTCCACACATCAAACCCATTTTAGAAACTACTTTCTAAACGGACATTCTATAATTGAGTGTTTTTTCTAGAACGGATTAAAAAATATAGGGTCTTGAAAATACATTCCCTAAAATGGGTTTAAAGAAATCTCATCTAAAAAGTGTTATTTTTAAAACAGCTTATAGAATATCTGTTGTAGAAAGGTTATTTCCTAGAACGGGCTTGCAGAATTTCCGTTATGTAAAATTTAGTTTCTAGAACATTGAATATTCGTAAAATCCATTCTAGAGAATTATGTTTCGACAATGGGTATTTAGAAGACGTAATTATTTATAGGTGTGCAAGCTTTTGGTAAGGCCTTTTTTGTTTTTAATTATGTTAAAAGGCCTCAAAAATTGTTTGTCTGGAAAGATTTCTAAGTTTTTGTCCTTTTATTTAGGTTAAAGTTTTGTGTTTTTTTTTCTTCAGATTTTGTCAAAATACTGGTCTATTCTTCATTATTATTTTGGTTTTAGTTTGAAGAAAAATTATGAATTATTCGGCTACTATTAGACATCAAATATTTAGGTTATTATTAGGCCTCAAATATTTCAATTTTTAGGTTAAAAGTTATTTAGATATTCGTCCCTCAGATTTTGTTTTTTTAAGAGTTTGAAAATTTTAAAGAAAAATCACTTAACCACTGCCAGGAATGAAAGCGACGTGTAACTTATAACACTGTCCTAAACATTTGTTAGACATGATATACCTCATATACAGAAATGAGTCATCATGTATACAAATTTAGACACACTATTGATGGAACATAAATGAAATATGACATCTGGATTGTGGGACATGTGCCCTGTAACATTTTTCTATCTTTTCTAATAGTAATTAGTATTAGTTTTATTTTAGGGCAAAGTTATGCCAAAATTTTATATTAAATAAATTATAATATAAAAATTAATATATTATAATAAAAAATTAATAGTACAAAAACCAATATATTATAATACGGGTTAGAGATTTATTAAAAAATACAATACTTTAAAGTACAAAAATCAATAAATCATGATTAAAAACCAATATATTATAGTATCGGGATCAAATGACATAATGGGTCATGTCTCGTTAATCTGACATAACATAAATGTTAGTCTTTATTTTATGTATAACTTGTGCATTAATTATAATTATTATTTAGAAAAAGAAAAGGAATGCTTGATTGTTTTAATGTAGTTTTTTATGATTTATTTTAGTTCGCGAATATACGCACACCACAAATTTATTAATTCATCCCACTTAAAAAAAATTCAATAGAATATCCAAATTACTCCTCTAACCCTAAAAATCCCAAAATTTAATTCATCTTCTTCAACCTCCATCACCACCCTATCGCCACCGCCACCACCACCACCACTGCCATCACCATCGCCCCGTCAACCTCTCCGTCGCCACTTCTGACACCATCAAGCGGCCGCCGCTCCAACCTCTCCCCCGACAAAGACCCCTAATCCGATGACACACAGCCGGAGAAAGACCCTGTCTCCGACGCTGCCGACCTCCGCCTCCTGCAGTGCGTCGCCACTAACAACCTCGACGACGCCAGCTTCTCCGCCCAACGCGTCTGTGCATACTTTGCCGACGCCCTCTCGGCGCGCGTCATCGAGGTTGTGGCGGCGATGGTGATGGAAGTGACGGCGGCGGCGACAGGGTGGTGATGGAGGTTGAAGAAAATGAATTGAATTTTGGGGGTTTTAGGGTTAGAGGGGTAATTTTGACATTTTTTGTGAAAAAAAATTAAGTGGGTGAACTAATAAATTTTCGGTGCGTATATCCGCGCTCTTACTTTTAAAAGCTATTAATTATTTCTCATAATTGTATTTAGTTTGTACCCAAGATTTCTGAATAAGTCGCCGAATTACCAACTACATTATTGCAATTCCCTCGGTTGTAGATCTGTCGAAGTATATTAAAGACGGGGTAATTTCCAGTGCTCTCGCTGTCGCCCCGGCTCAGGCGCCGAGCCCCAGCCACCTCCTAGACTGTGGTGGGCTATGCAATCACAGGTGCAGCCTCCACTCAAGGCAGAATTTGTGTGTGAGGGCATGTGGAACATGTTGTGTGAGGTGCAAGTGTGTGCCCCCAGGGACCTTCGGCAACAGAGAAATGTGTGGGAAATGTTATACAGACATGACCACACATGGAAACAAGTCCAAGTGCCCTTAATCCTTCATTTTATTAATAATTATTATTATGATGATGATGAGGCCCCCATGTTGCTTTTATGGGTTTTGGGGTATTAAATAATGCTTAATGCTCCTCATTTCATAAAATAATTAAATTTACTAATATATATGTGTGTGTATTTATTTTTAAAAACAAGAAAATACTCTTTTCATTTGTGGTAAAAAGGGGAGAAAGATTATCCTCCTCTTGTGGAATGACAAATTTCTAAATAATATAGATGATGATTCATAACTCACGACTGCATGTATATGTGGAATAGTGGTCAGGGCAAGAATAACTTCAACACAAAAACAAAGAAAAAAAAAATATACTTCTCATAACTCAGAGAGACTTTTACAAAGATATTAATTTCTGTAAGAGATCATATGGGAATTCAAGTCAATCAATGCCTGAGCTGCAGCTCACATAAACAATTGGTTTGTTATGAAAAATATATTTGTATGTGTATCCAGTTTATGAACTATGAAGATATCTACATTTTACAAACTTTGCTGTCATCACAAACTTCTTCCTGCAAAAAAAACAAAAACTAATCCTTTATATATTATTGGAAAGCCAGATTTTCAATTTTATACTATTCATAAAAAATCGTGTATTTGAGGTTGCATATTCAAAAATACAAATAAATAATAAGAAACCCTTCAATATTAGGAATGCCACGCACATGATGCCTTTTCCAAGGATTTGGCCATTGCCGGCCACTGAAGTCTGGGATTATAATAAGAGCGGTGTAGTGGAGGTTGTATTTTCACAAGTGAAAAAGTATATATTGCAAAGAAAAAAAAAACTCAAAGTTCTAGGTGCAAATAAATCATTTTCCCAAAATCAAGTCAGGTTTGTTTGAAAGAAATTCCTTAAGAATCACATTCATTTTCCATTTTCCAGGATAAAAAAATGAAAATTGAAAATCTTACACGTATAGTTTCCGTTTCATAACTAGATAACCAGATAAGACATGCAGCGAATTATATTAGTTATTCCGTTTCACATGTTGTGGTCTTATATTTTGTGACGCTATTCATTGAAGTTAGAGATGCAGCAAGAATCTTTCAGGACCAGACTCTACTCATGTTACCAATATGATGAAAATTTAAGAAATTTACAAGCTAGATGCATTTTAATACTAAAAAAAAAGTTGTATAAACTATAAACTGCATACCTTTTTCCTCCGTGCCTCCAACACTTCTTCTAGAGGTGGTCGGCCTTAAATTGATAGATAATCTCGTCAAAAAATTGTGTTGTATAATATCGCTAGGAAATAGTCAGTAAAGCCCATTTTCATGACTGGCATGTTCATATCCTCGGAGATTAGAGATATGAAAACAAAAATTTAACTGCAAGTTTATTCAGATTAAAGAGAAACAAGTTTCTGGAAAAGATTGTTTGAAAAATGTCTTTAATGAGAGACTTAATAGAGTTGCCATATGAAAATCCAGGGATTATTTTTAATTTTTTTTTGGTCTCGTAACTTGGACAACTTGTAGATTTAGTCCTCCAAGTTTTCACTTTCTAATTTTGGTGCAAAATCTTTAAATTTAAAGATTTCAATGTGCTTAGGTGGCAATTTTGAGCAAGACCACTAAATTCCCTAGTTTTGACTATGTCAGCACCTCATCGGGCCTAGTCGGATAAATTTACACATTTTCACTCAAAATCGGAGTAAATGTCCAAATTTTTGTAAGATATTGAACCAAAATTTGGAAGTGGATATATAGAGTACTAAATCTCCAAATAGTAGTCTTAGGTATAGACACACAAAAAAAAAAAAAAAAAAAAAATCCCTAACAATCTTTCAAGGTTTTTCTCCTTTATTTAAACCAATATTGTAAAAATCACCTAGGCGAATGCCTAAGTGCTAGGAGCGCCTAGACAAGGGCAATTATGTCCAATAGGTTTTAAAACCCGCATCATCCAAAAGTCAGGCCTTGCGGCCTAAAAGTAGATTATAATAAAAACAAATGAATAAATAATAGATATTATCCTAGGCGCCACCAACGGTTAGTGATTTCTGCAACCTTGGTTCTAATTAATTGTTGAATTGATTTAGTTTTTCTTTCTTTTTCCATCATTGTCTACAAGCGATACATGTATCTTTCAAGATAACAATTCCAATACCTTGAACTAGATACAATTTCATTTTTTTTTAAGGAAAATGACCTAAAGAGACAGGAAAGCGCACCAGTAATTTGGAGACGATATTTAGCCCAAACACCATAACAGCGTCAGCAATGCTTGCAATCTGTAGAATGACACGATCCGCTAAGTCATTATCAGCTTTCTACTACTACTACTACCAAAAAAAAAAAGAGGCGTACAGCCCGTTCTCAAAATTGTTAAGCCTTGTATAGAAGGCGGACTTACAGGCTCGTATTTGGTAACAGCATACACCCATCCCAAACCAACCACTTCGTAAAGTCTCCTAAATGCCTGCATTAATACGTTCTCTCATGTCTGTATACCACTCGATATAAGAGTAAGGATGATCCAAGTAGCTATATTCGTTTCTAAAAATACAATATACAATAGAGAACTTTTACGGTGACGTGAAAACACCATTCTTCATTTAATGAGAACCATTAAATCAAAAGTTGGTTACAAATATTGGTAGATCAATGGGTGTAAATGCAGGGGTGGGAGCATGGTACCTTCACGGCAACATAATCATTTCTTATACAATATACAGAAACTGAGATTTATTTCAAAATAAAATTTACAGATAAATATTACCTCAACATCTTTCACAACAGTTCCGTCTGATAGAATAGCATGAATTCGGCCCATTACCTGTGTTTAAAAAAAAAAAAGAATGTAAACAAATTAATAAAAATACAAAAATCAGAATGCCAAAAAAATTAAAGGCGCTTACAGTTTTGTAGTCTAGGCCTTGATTATCATCCGGACAATAATCATCCAAACTTATATCCACGAATTTGATCGATCCGTATCCCTTGTTCCTCTCTCTTAGCATATTAACCTAATTACGAAATATTCGAAGTGAGATCCTGTTTCAAACTCATTGATAAGCATAAGATATTTATCATTCCTAGGAATAAAGAATTATCACAATTTAATTCAACATTGACGAAAATCATCACTTTCTTCGACTTTGGCGTTCACCTCACGCATACATAATGGACAATCTCCATCATAAAGCATCTTAATCTTCCAATTCTCTGATGATTGCTCCCCGGTTTCTTTCTTGGGAGCCTGAGGATCAGCAGTCGTTCCATTTATTGCCCGAATCTGAAATTTTACTCCTGGAAATCAATACAATACATTCATTAAACAAATGATGCCAAAAGTCCAAATTCACTAACTAGTTTCTTATAAAAACTTTTATAATGTAATTTTACCAAAAAGAATCACTATTAATTATCATCATTCTAATCATTATTTCACTAAAATAAATCATCACACCAAATATATCCTCGTCACATTATCATTTATATACAATCACACTCTAAATTGATTCAATTATTTCAGTTCCATACTCAAGACTTGAATTAAGAAAGAACAAACTTAGGAAAAGGAGAATTCACAACCCAAAAAATATAAATTTAGTAAAAATACATAAATTTCCAAAGTAAAGATCATGAAGAAAGGCAAAATGAGTCATAAATTAATTACCTGATTGATAATGAGGAAAAGGGTTTGTTGATCTGTAAAAAAGGTGGGAAACAGAGACATTATTACATGGTGTTCGGAGATAGCGAGGAACTGAGAAGAGGGAGGTGTTGGCTTGTCTTCCCACAGAGATTGCCCCTCTGAAAGCCATTGAGCTAATTCTAGTTTCGATGAATATGAATTAGAAATGGGCATTTTCATTTTGTAATTGTTTTAGTATGTGGGTATAAGTTGGTTTCTGTTGTTTCAAACGGTTTTATGTTACGTGGCAACATCCTCTTCATGCGAATCATTCTCGGGACGAGACTTCTATTCCAAAGTTGCGTCATATCTTCCCAAATAGGCCGATAAGTTTTCGGGCCTGCGAAATTCGAGCAAATCCTAATCTCGGGTTGGCTGGGCAGGCCCATGGGCCAAACTAAAATCACTAACTAGAAGGCCTAATACTGCAAACAGTAGGTCTGTTGCACGTGACAATTTGGGAAAATTATAGGAAATACCAAGTTCAAAAATCCACCTATGTTTTTTCATCTCTCTCCGATTAATCAAATATACAAAATAAAACTTTTATCTCCAAACATTCTGTTGCATTACCAAATAATCTCATCTGAAACTTTAATTGAAATATACAAAATAATCTTCTCTGGAACTTTTTTCGACTCGCTTTATTTGGGGTCGCAGGGGTAAGTCGGTAGTATTTGGGTTTCTATTTTTTAGTTTGGGTTTCTTTTTTTTCAAATCCCAGCATATTAGAAAATAAATAATAAATGGAAAAGTTGCAGAATAAAGCTATCTGTAATATTGCCATTCTTGTACATGATTTAAAATTTTTATATATTGAATTGATGATTTCTACAAGGATTAACACACATATATATAAGTCGGCCTAGGGATAGGGTTTGTGTACAATTATTAGGTGCACCTACACCATATTGCCAATGTCTACACCAGATCATCCCTCAAGGATATTGATTATTCGAACGCACCAATTAGTTATGAAATTGCCGGATGTTTTTGTCACATGCACACGTCCAAGTAACAGGCAAATAGTTATTTGTCTTTGTTTACAGTAGCACATTTCTTGTCCTCAAGTCCAGTTGCCTTTTCCTTTGATGAGTCATTGGCCAAGTCATTTATATCTATCAAGGTGTCATTGTTAACATGCCCCCTCAATTCTATGTATGGCTTGGTTGTAACTGTGAGTTTGTTTCGAAGCCTACAATAGAATTGCTCAGTTAATTGCTTGGTCATGATATCTGCAATTTGATCATAGGCTGGCACATAATAAACTCTCTTATATTCCCATTTTTCACCTTCTCTCTCTAGCTCAAAATGTTTGACTCTCCATGTTGCATTGGTTTCTGTTTTTTCAAATCCAGTATTTGGGTTCAAGTCAGTATTATTTAGGTTTCTGAAATCAATAGTATATGGGTTCTGTTTTTCAAGTCGCGCAGTATTTGGGTTCAAGTCAGTAGTATTTGGTTTTCTATTTTTTCAAATTCATTATTTGGGTTCAAGAGTAGTATTTGGGTTTCTATTTTTCCAAGTGGCAGTATCTGGGGTTTAAGTCATTAGTATTTTCTGTTTTTTCAAATCCATTATTTGGGTTCAAGTCAGTAGTATTTGGGTTTTTCTGATTTGAAGTGCCAGAAATTTTGTGTTTCTGATGATTTTTATTTGGGTTGAAGTTAGTAGTATTTGGGTTTATGATTTTTCAAATCCCAACATTTGGCTGGGTTTGTAGTATTTGGGTTTCTGATTTGGTTTCTGTTTTTCCAAGCAGGAGTTTTTGTGTTTCTTTTTTTCAAGTCGCAGTATTTGGAGTTTTTCGGTTGCGATTTTCTTCTTCAGATGGGGTGTTCAAGTTATCGTATATTTATAAATGTTTTGAAGTTATCGTATTTCTTAAATTTTTCTTTTTCAGAATAGGTAGTTTTATAAATTCTCCTGACAAATTTGTGTTAGGAAGTCTTACTATTTTGACCAGGCAAAACAAGGCAAAACAATGGTTTGTAGCAATGTTGAAGGAAACAACATACAAATAATAATAATAATAATAATAATAATAATAACACCACTTTGACTCAATGAATACGTGATTGTTCTCGTCTAAAAATAAAAATAATTAAATTTATCAACAAATTATTCAAGTTTTTATAACTAAGCCTGTCAACCTTTTTTTTTTACGAATCATTATTATGCATTTTTTATGACTAACCCACACACTAAGTTTTGGTGGTTTATACCAAGTTTGTAAAGGCATGTTTTGGTCTAGGGGTGAGTAAAAACAAATTGAAACTGCAAAATCACACTGAACCGATGAATTCGGTATGGTACGGTTTGTTGTGCGATTTTTATTTTTAAAAACCGATTGTGTTTGGTTCGACTTTATATATGTTTGGTTTTTAATTTCTGCGTTGCAGTGTGATTTTTAATCGAACCGCGATTTTGTTCACTCATAGTTGAGCAAAACCGAACCGAGATATTGTATCCCCACCCACACATACAAATTGTTTGTCGTCTGATGAGTTTGTCATTTGTTGCCACCACCACCTACCTCATCTTCATCCCACGGCCCTTCACTCCAAATCTCAGCTTGCTCCAACCTATGTAAGTGGAATAAAAATAACCCAAATCCCAACTAGTATCATAGATGAGAGAGATAGAAAGACACTTTGACCATAAAGAAAACTCTATTATCTACTACCATAAAAAAAAAAAAAAAAAAAAAAAAAAAAACAAACTTCTGTTGTACACATAAAGTCGGTGAAAATACCAAACTACCATACAATTTGAAATTAACTATACTCATACCATCCAACATTTCAATCATGCAACAACTTTGCATTCACGTCTCTCTAATCATAACTCATTCATCGTTAAATTACCTAATCTTATTCGTATGTGCTATTACCAATTCCCCTAGTATCATTTTCAGAAGAAAGTGCAAAATCGAAGCACACGAAAAAAAAGAACAAATAATAATTGTTCACAAAAAAGTGCTAAATTATTTCGTAGCTATATTAGAAAATATTTCGAGGTGGCTTTCACATCATTTGTTTAAATGTTTTACTGCACGAAATGTGCTTATTTGAAGTAGTGTTAATATTTGTTGAATAATACATCAATTTTTAGTTTGTAAAATGAGTTTCTGAATTTTATTTCAAATCCCGATATAGTGGTCTTTTTTTTTTTTTTTTGCAAACCCATCATTTTGATATGTATATTAGGAATTTCCAAATTACGAGAATTGATAAAGAAAATATTGGGTATCGACAATTCCCAATATATATTTTTATCAAATCCCAACATATTATCGATATCAATTTCCAATATTATTGATGATATTGCAGGAATTGATAATTCCCGATACTGGAAATCGGCAATATCATGGATAATATTAAGAATTGATAATATTGGGACTTATTTATTCCCAATATATATCGATAATATTCCGAGGAATTATCATTTCTCAATCTTATCAATTCCAACATTATCGATAATATTGAGAATTGATTAATTATCAGATGATTATAGATTTCAAATATTGGATTTCTATGATCAGGATACTGAACGATTAGCAGGTTCAGGGATTTCCAATTCGAAATTCGAAATGGTCTTCGAGGCTTAATACGTATTCTAAATCATTTATCGTGCCGGTGTGGATTCGAAAAACCTGCTTTGGTTATAATTGGCAAGTTGATTGGAAAGCTTTTACAGGTGTAATATGACATCAAATATTCAGGCCAACATGAACGTTGCTTAAAGAGGAACCCTGTCGATAAAATAGGGGAAGTGACCTTCTTAAAAGTGTTGTTGAGCTTTCATAAGCTAAAAGTATATTAGTTATCCTTAAATCAGGTCGGTTATTGGGGAGGTAGGATTTTATAAGTCTAACGAGGGAAATATAGTTAAATGGGCCCCGACGAGATGATATGGTCACGATAGTGGTTAAATGGGCCCCGACGGGATGATATGGTTATGATAGTGGTTAAATGAGTCTTGTCGGGCTAGTAAAGGGGGAAAGGTATATAATTTATGATTATGGTAATGGTTAATGGGCCCCAACAGGATGATAAAAGGAAAGGTTTACGGCATATGGATATTATGGCAACTTAACACAAATGACAGAATCCTAATTATAAGTCTGTGGTTTTATTATGGAATTAAAGAGTAAATAGGAGACTGAAACCCTAGATAGGGGAACACGCCTCTTACCATCTTTTATCCATATAATCATACCTCAATTCTAATTAAGTTGGTTTATTCCTACTTTCACATAAGAGCTCTCGTTTCATCACTTTCATACTGATATTGACTTAAGCATCAGAGGGCCTACGCCGGGGGCTGTCCAGCTTAGGTTTTATTTTGCAGGTCGCTCTTGCTCGAGAAGGTAGTTCGAGGAGTGTCAACCTCATTCCTGGTGAGCCAAACTTTTAGGTCGCATCAAGTGATGGCGTCTGTAGGGATACGAGGGTCATTGAGTCCTTGAGCGAAAGACGTGAGAATAATCTAAGTACGAACAATCATGAAAGGAAGAAACGTAACACCACAGGTTTCGGACTTCATAGAGCCGGAGTAGGACAAAGATCAAATAAATGTGTTGCCTCCTTTAGGTGGACAAAAACCACCAAAGAAAGCAGGGGAACAGATGAGGCAGGAGAACCCTGAGGTC
The DNA here is from genome assembly GCA_014905375.1 of Phtheirospermum japonicum. Classification (NCBI taxonomy): domain Eukaryota; kingdom Viridiplantae; phylum Streptophyta; class Magnoliopsida; order Lamiales; family Orobanchaceae; genus Phtheirospermum; species Phtheirospermum japonicum. The sequence continues at coordinate 1,508,974 of BMAC01000014.1, read as the reverse complement.
GCCACTGTAAATACATGACCCCTACCCTCCGGACCAGTCATCTATTTTGACCCAGTAGAAAGACACGGATTACAGTTCGATCGTAATGACGCATTAGTGATTCGGGTGGAGGTAGCTAGATACGATGTGGGAAGGGTGTTCGTGTATAATGGAAGCTCGGTCAACATTTTGTATCATGAGTGCCTGGAATGGATGAACCTTAAAATAAAGGTTGAACTTGTATAAACGCCAATATGTGCCTTCAATGTAACACAAGTTATTACAGAGGTAGAGGTAATTTTACCAGTAGCCTTGGGGACAAAAGAGATAAAGGTAGAGAGGGAGTTGAGGTTCTTGGTGATCCGGGACACCTCGGCCTATAATATCATATTAGGGCGACCTGCCCTTAATGAGTTTTAGGCGGCCACATCTACTAACCACATGAATATAAAATGCCAAGTAGGGAGCAAGGTCGGTGAAGTGGTGGTGGATTAATAGGCCGCACGGGCTTGCTATCAGACGATAGAAGATAAAGGGATAAGTGCAAGAAAAAGAGAACAAATTAGCGAAGCTCGGGAGGGAATATTAGGTACCAAAAAGATGAAGGAAGAAGATAAGTTGGTGTAACCTCATGAGGAGTTTATAGAAATTTAATTGGAAGATGGTAAATCAAAATATGTAAGAAGGGTAGGTGCCAAATGCTATAGCGTATTCGGGAGGAGCTCATTGAGTAGTTAAGGGAGTTCCAAGACATCTTTGCCTTTGGGGATGATGAAGTGTCAGGAGTGGCCCCCAAGATCGTGCAACACCATTTGGACGTGGATACGGATGCGAGACCAGTGAGGCAAAAAAGGAGACACTTTAGAGTATAATTGGACAAGGTTACAAAAGGGGAGGTACATAAGTTGTTAAAAGCAGGCCACATATGAGATATCCGATTCCCGGAATACTTGTCTAATGTGGTCATGGTACCAAAACCTGAAAATAAGTGAAGGATGAGTGTCGAGTTTTTGCGAACTAAATAAGGCTTGTTCTAAGGATCATTGCTAGTTGCCACGCATCGACCAATTAGTTGGCATATTTTGGTTAAGGGGTAGGTAAAAACAAATTGAAACTGCAAAATCACACCGAATCGATGAATTCGGTGTGGTACGATTTGTTGTGTGATTTTTATTTTTAAAATCGAATGTGTTTGGCTCGAATAGTATGAGTTTTAATCGAACCGTGATTTTGTTTACTAATAGTTGAGCAAAACCAAAATCGAGATATTGTATCCCATCTACACATACAAACTATTTGTCGTCTGATGAGTTTGTCATTTGTTGCCACCACCACCCACCTCTTCATCCCACGCCCCTTCACTCCAAATCTCACCTTGCTCCAACATAGGTAGCCAGAAGTGGAATAAAAATAACCCAAATCCCAACTATTATCATAGATTAGAGAGAGAGAGAGAGATCACAGTGCACCATAAGGAAAATTCTATTATCTACTCTTTTTTTTAACTCTGTTGTACATATAAAGTCAGTGAAACTACCAAATTACCGTACAATTTGAAATTAACTATACTCACACCATCCGCCCATTTCAATCATGCAACAACTTTGACTTCATGTTTGTCCAACCATAACTCATCCATAATTAAATTGCCTAATCTTATTCGTATTTGCTATTACCAATTCCCCTAGTATCATTTTCAGAAGAAAGTACAAAATCAAAACACACAAAAAAAGAACAAAGAATAATTGTTCACAAAAAGTGTTAAGTTATTTCACAGCTATATTGGAAAATATTTTGAGGTGCTTTCACATCATTTTTTCAATACTTTATTGCCCTAAATGTGCTTATTTGAAGTAGTGTTTATACTTGTTGAATAATACATTAATTTATAGTCTATAAAATGAGTTTCTGAAATTTATTGGCAAATTGCGATATAATGGTCATGTTGTTGTTGTTGTTGTTGTTGTTTGGCAAACCATAACATTTTGATATGTATATTGGGAATTGCCAAATTACGAGAATTGTTTAAAATATTGGGAATAGACAATTCCCAATATATATTTTATCAAATCCCAATACATTATCGGTTTCAATTCCCAATATATTGCAGGAATTGATAATTCCCGATACTAGGAACCGGCAATACTATCGATAATATTGGGACTTATCATTTCTCAATATCTATCGATAATATTCCAAAAATTAATTTTTGGAATTATCATTTCTCAATATTATCGATAATATTGAGAACTGATCAATTCTCAGATGATTATAGATTTCCAATATTGGGAATTATCAAATCACTATCTCACAAATTTTTTTCATCCCCTAAAATTTTCGTCTCACTATTTTCTAGTCAAACGAAATGAAAATGAATGAAATGGTATCTAGCCGATGCCTAAGGCTATGTTTGGTCTAGGCTTTGGAATACATGAATTGGGATTCTGAATCTCAATTCTCGTTTATTTTACGACTCAAATTTTCAATTCACAATCAATAATTTCTTACACCTAACCCACTCTCATTTCCTTTATCCCATCATTATTATATTTAAAAACTAAATATTACTAAATACAATATCCTCACCTTTTAGATATGATTTGATATCAATTACAATATAAAAATATATTATCATTAACTTTTCAGACATGATTTGAATTTTACGGTAAAATGTAAGTGATTGTGAAACCTACAACAACAAAGAATTCTTACTAAGCACACAATTCTAGACACTTAAGATAAGTATTTAGAATCCTAACTTAGTCTAATCTAACCCGGCCCTAAATATTTTTGTTTGCCCCAACTCTGGGTCAGGGTGAGAATACGAAAGAACAAGGGGCTATTTAAAAAATATAACAAAGACCCCTCTCCCCAGTCATTTTTACTTTCTTCCACATCAAACACTTCGATGTGAAATACGCTACTAAAGTCTATCAGATTACTCAAACTCCCTTCTGAACTTTTATTCTTCTCCCAGTCCCGTTCTAAGTAAAGAAAGATAAAATGGCCTTCTTGCTCAATAATACTACTCTCTCCGCGCTCCGCCTCAATTCCCAGGTATAATTGCTTAATTGTCTTTCTTTGGTAAAAAAGTGGAAATGGGCTGTAAAATTTGATGGGTTTTATGTGAAATTTTACGCAGAAAGCTGGTGATTCATTGATGCTTTCAAGGCGTGGGTTACATGTGGAGCCAGGGGCTCGCGAGAAGGCTGTGAGTGCTTTATTTATATATTTATTCTTTTTTCGTTTTTTTTTGCCTGGTATATTGAGTGAATCATTAGGTATTTTCTCTAGTTCTTCTTGTCGATCGTATTAGGTCTGAAGATTTATAAATGGGATCTGAATGCATATATGAACTATGGGTTATGCAGAGAAAAAAGTGTATGTGATTTTTTGCTGGTCAAGGCTCAAAGGTCAATTTTTTGGGGCTTGCGAAATTTTCTTGATTTTAAGTGTTATTATAAGATGTTATATTTGTGATGAATTAACTGAATAGTAATGGAGATGAGAAATAGAAAATCCTAATTATCAAGTTGACTTGTTAAATTGTTTCTTATTAATTTATCTGCTTACTCAACGTACAGAATGAGGTTTCGGTTAGAATAAGTTGGATTTTATAAGAGGTTTATGATTGTCAAGTTACAGGGAGAAAACTCGAAAGTTTGTTTAAAGTTCGTAATAAAACTCTTGTCCTGTAATTCTAAGAATGGCAGTCTTGGATTTAAGATAGTCGACGTTTATTGGATAATTTCTTTGTAATCCTAGTTAGGGAACAACGGTTCGAAGCAGATTTGTGTTTATGAAGCATTATCTTTTCCTAGCCTTGTGCCCTCCCATAAAAAAGAAAAGAAAAGAAGAAGCTAAGAAAGAGAAACTTATTCTCTGCGATGGGTAACTGTGATGATCCGATACACGTTTTCTGTTGTTAGATCTAAGTTTAAGGTGAAATTTGAATCAGTGCCGTAGATGGGTCTAATCCGACTCTTAAGATCCGAGTCTAGAAGAAAGGAATTCACATAATTCAAAGATTTAGGTTTCGTGAATAGATTTTTATTTTAATTTCTCGTTAGAGCTGGATTTTGTTAAAATCCATAATGCAATGTTCTGCTGATTAATGATAACTGTTGCATTGTGGACTTCTGAATTCCTTTGATACTATACACACGCACCCACCCATTTTTTCATCCTTTAAACTTTCTTCATATGTGACTGTGCATGTCTACACATTTGTGGCTGTGACATCAATATGTTGATTGAGTTGCGGAATGTGATGGAGTTGAAATGACTCCATATATTATGGAAACTTGGCATTTATTTTCTCCCCGAACCTCTTGTTTTATATTCCACCAGGCACTTTTTTTGTCCATTTTTTCCCATCTTTACAATTTGTCTTATTTTGCATCACTTTTTAAGACTGTTACATTGCATTTCAGCTCTTGGAGGAACACCCGTCACTAAAACGCTTCAAATCACCTAAGAAAACTGTTCGGCTTCTCAAACGTGTAGGAGATGTTCTTACTGTTGTTGTTGTAGCTGGTATGTTTATCTCTTCATTAAGATTCGACTTGTATGATATTCTCAGGCTGTATAGCTGTTTTCGTATGACTTTCTACTGAAAGTATTTGATAAGTTGATGACATGTTTTTATCCAGATGCTATTTTATATATTGATATGGGCTTGAGCTGTTGAGCAAGTTCAAGTGTTCAACACTTAACTGAAGTGTTTCGTCTTTGAAAGTGCTATATGATGATATACTTAAAAGACCTAGCCGGAAATTGGAGAATTTGTGTTATATGCATAGGCAACATTTTGTTAGGGTTGTTATGACTAATTAAATTATGCAAGAATTATTTACATTTATAATCTGGTAATTTAATCCCTCAATGTTTGTGGAATTATTCGCAATTGTAGTATAAATAGTTTCGCCAAAAGGGAACTTGGTTTTTTTTTTCTCTCTCTTTCTAAAAATGCTTTAAGTTCCTAGGAAATGTTGAGAGCGTCTAAGATGTTTTGTAAAGTAAAGAAATATAAACTCTTTTAAAAAAAGATCTTTTGTTTTCTTAACCACCACATTTAACTTTGATAAGTTTTGTGTGTAAAATTATCATTACTAACAATTTAAAAGCCCAATCATCTTCTTTTATCCAAACGCTTGGACAAATTATTTGGAAAATAAGATCTGAAATCATATAAGCTTTATAAACATCTTAGATCATGTAGGAGCTTATAACATCTTTCAAATAACCCAGCCAAACTTGATATAAGTGAAGGTCAGATGGTTGAATCAGTGGAGTGCTTCTAGATTCCCATGCATGCGCTTATTGAAAGATGAGTTACAAGATACAGCAATGTGCTATCATTAACTTTGAAATTAAAATGTATTTTGATGGATAAAATTGCAAGTTTAACCTACTAAATCCTTCAAATTTTGTGCATAGTGATCATGTCCAACTAAGATTAAAAGTTGCAAATCTTGTCCCCTCCAGTTTGTTGATACGAGCCCGTGTATGCTGCTAATTAAACTTTCATATTTGTTCACCTATATTTCATTTACGAATTTAAAGTAGTACCTAACTGAAAAAACTCAATTGTATGGACAACCATCTGCCAAACGAAGTAGAGATAGTAGCAGCTTTTTGAAGATTGTACTTGTTTCTTGATTGACAAACTTACAGTTAAAAAACTATATGCTTCTATTAATTGAATCCTTATCGGTTGTAGTTTCTAATTAATTGATAAAAATTTATGCTGTTGGTGATCTTAATGTTGCAAACACAATTGTTTCTGGTTAATGACGTGCAATTCTTATATTTCTGTGAACTGCTGCTATTTCATTATGCTGTGTATTGATTTCTTTTAAAAACAGTGTGGTAAAAATAGACTTCAAAACATACTCTTTTTAGGGATTGTTATTTCCTGGGTATTTAACTTTCAATTATTACGTCCTTCTGTTTTTGATGTTCCTATTCAGGATGCTGTTATGAGATTTACGTTCGAGTGACTTTGCGAGAGGAAGCCCGTAAACAAGACAGCGTGTGATTTTGCAGTTTAGTGTAATAATACATATCGATGCGTTTCTCGGTAAAAAAACAGGCATTTCGATATTTTATTGTGGAGAACTATGTTTGAACTGGCTTGGTGAATTTGAATAAAATGGTTCAATTTACTTTCTTACATATGTGAAATGGCCTAATCAAATGGTTGTTGAATGTGGCATGTACTATTGTCTCAGTTTTATTTTGATTGCTATAAGGTGGTTTGGTAAAGATTTATTCTGTGAGTACTTGGATCGTGAATGTCTGATTCTTGCTATAATTACCCTTGGGAGTAGCTGAGAAGGAATTCTTGGTGATATATGAATGTGTTCCGGTTCCATTTTTTAATTTCCAACAGAAAAAGTGATAATTGAGAATTTATTGATTTTTGTGTAAAAATATAGATTACGATTGTATAGTTTTGAAATATGTTTTTAAGTATATAATAAAATATCCTTGGGAGTAGTTGAGAAGAATTTCTAGGTGATGTGTGGATGTAATTACATTCAATTTTTTAATTTCTAATAAAAATAGTGATAATTGAGAATTTATTGGTTTTGATCTTGGAGAACACTAAGGCATGACATGATCGTCACCTTTTTTTGGATCTCGGATGACATCGCTTGTTATAAGTCATCGAGTTTACAAACACTTCTTGGGAGGCAACCCTAATTCTTGCTTTTCGTTTCTCTTCTTTTTTATATTTATGGCGAATTGGTCGAGGTTGGGGTCCGTTTTGCATGCCTGGGGCCATTTTTGAAGAATCGATCATTTTTCTTGAGAAATGACGGGAAAAAGAGCAAAAATGAGGCTCCGTCGATTGCATGTCGATCACCCGTCGAAGTGACGAAGTGGTTAGATGCTTTGGTTAAATTGTTAAGACTTTTGTTCGATATGGTGTAATTGTGGTGCATGAGATATAGGGAACCTATGAGGTGTTTTGTCATTACTCTATTCGTGTAATTCATTCCGAGAGTCGAATAAACTCTACTAGCCCCATTTTCAAATTCCCTCTATAGGAGTTTTTGTAAAACTTTCATTTTATTATGGAGACGTCAAAAACTCTGCGCGTTTATCGAGAAATATTTTAAGTTGTAATTAGCAACAAATGATCGGAGGCAATGAGCTCTCATTTATTGTAAATACTATGTTCACCTAGTACCTCACCTTTATGGACACTCAATTTAAAAAAAAAAAAGGAAAAAAGATGTACAAGAAGAGAAATCCTTGTACATGTGATATATATATATTAAGTGGTGCAACACTTGTACGCATTTTTATTCTTACTTTTTAGATTTTATTATTAAAGAGGCGCGTAGATAATTGAATGACTATGGTGCCAACTTAGTGGTTTGAGAGTGAATAGTTTTGGTCAAGACATGGATGGAGGACGTACATGAGGACAAATAACTACTATTAGGCATCGGGAAGGGAGTCTAAATCTCTTATCTCAATGTATTGTGTCATCTTTTAGTCGAGTTTCCAATTGATTAAATGTATACCTCCTCGAATCATTTAAATGCATTAGTTTTTGGTTCATCGAGGGATTAGATTTTTCTTGTCTATGTCTAGGATCGTTTTGCTTGAGGACAAGCGAAAGGTTAAGTGTGGGGGAATTGATTCGTACATATTTGTGTATATTTTTCGTATGTTTATGTGTCTTATTTTGTGTTCTTTAGTCGGGTTTGAGTCGTATTTTGTCCCATTTTTCCTTATTTTGCATTTTATAGCCTTTGTCGTCTTTTTAGTATTTTTCATATTTTTCTTACTTTTCTACAATTTTATGTCATTTTATTTTTCTTTGTTTTAGGAGAGTCGAGCAGGTCCAAACATGTTCCCAAGGATCATAACCGGCTTGATGGAAACACGACTCAAACCCACAAAGCAAAGTTACTAGTTGACGCGCCATCGATGGAAAATCGACGCACAACTCCGGCCCACATTGACCGCGTGTGTCGAATGACCGACCGAAGTTTTCCTGCCACCGTTGATCGGCAAGGCTTTGACGTGCCATCGAAATGCTCTTTTTTCCACCGTTCACTTGTAAGCGTCGATCAATAGGCATCGATGGCAGAGACACCTTCGATCGACGGAAGGCCATTTTTGGCAAATTTGAATGAAATTATCATTTTGCCCCCCACTTTCACCTATATAAACCTACCAACTGGAATACAAAGCTTTTGAACTCCTTATTGTTTAGATGCCAAAACTTGTACCTTATCCTCTTTTCATCATTTTCACCTTCAACCTCAAAAACTCCTAGTTAGCTAAATCCTTAGTAGTTTAGCTTTGCTTGTGAAACTTTAGTTTCTTAGTTAGTTAGTTTAGTTTATAGTGTGGATTATCTTAGTTTATTGTGGTGAAGTGTTGTACTCTTTGGCCTATGTAACCTTCAAGAACAAGTTTACTTTGGGTAGTTTCTAATTAATGTTCTCATGCATTTTTCTTGTTCATTTCTATGAATATTTGTATCAATCTATTCTCTTATGTATTGTTTTGTGGTTTAGATGTTCAATGTTTTATTGTGTTGTTCTTAAGCCTTTAAATTTCCCCATTGTCGATTCTTACTCTAGTTTCAAGCTTTTTTCTTCTTTAGGCATACTTTAGAGAGTTGGTAGAAAAGGGAAAATGAGTTTTGTCAAATTAGTCTAGGTTCTTGATTAAGAGGTGTTCAAGCATTGTAGTTTCCTTGACTTTCTAGTTGTAAATTGAATGCTCTTTTCCCTCCTACCTTTGTTTTATTCAATTTGAGTTTGATTTATGAGTTTATAATTTCATTATATTGAACTTGAACTATGAATGTCTCCATTGGGTTAATTATGTTCATACTTGGTCTTAATTTATGTTATTGCATTTCTTGATAATTGTAGGGTAGAATTCATGGGTCTAGTGCCTAAATGAGTTTAGAACCATCAATTTGCATTGTTGAGTGTTTAATTTACAATTTGGGATTGAAAACCCTAACTTGTGGATTAAGTGTTCGACTAAATGCCAATTGATAGTGGAGACAAGTCTAGAGCCCTTGACCCTCGATTTATTATTCTTTTCAAAGTCTTCAATTATATTTCTCGTCATTTAAATTCTCGTCTTAGTTTCTACAAACTCAATACCAAATTTTAATCGTGTGTTTAGCATAACTTTTTCTTTATTAAGTCGTTCGTAATTCAAACACAAAAATCGCTTCTGATTAATCTTCCTCGACAAATTCTACTTGAGTCAACTCACCATATTACGATTGACCCCGTTCTCTTGCGGGCAATCCTTAAACGTTTGTAAAAACATATTGCATTTGAGATCACTTCAATAACACAGACACGTTGTTGAAAATAACCTCTCTCTCTCTCTCTCAAATAAATCCAATGTCCCACATAAATATTGAGATGCTGCTTTTCACTACAAGTGTCTACCTTATAAATAGAACACCTTCCAAATAGCTGCAATACAAAACTCCTACTGAAGTGTTAATTGGAGACAAACCTAATTGTCATTCTCTAAAGAACTTTTAGCTGTCTTTGTTATCCATACATAAGACCTTATAACAAGCATAAACTAGAATTCAAAAGTCGTGTGGTGTTTTTCTTGGATACAACTAATTTAATATAAAGGATATAAGGTTCTGCACTGGGAATATTCTTTTTGATGAGTCTAGATTCCCTTTGGCTAATGATAAAGCCTCTAGATTCCTTTAGCATGGGAAATGCTAAAGGATCATCTCTCCAAACATATTGAAAATATCATCTCTGATGTAACACAATACATAAATATAGTTTAGGTTTAAACATACTTGTCCTTATATTCTTTATTTCAATTCCATGAATCACAATGCACAATGTGAAGCTACTAGATTCTTCCTTGGAGTAGTATATATGAGAGTTGATGCCAATGTAATCATCTAAACCTAAACATGGTATAATTTATCATTTTTATGATTTCTGCTAATTTCTTTCACCATTTTCTATCATTTCCAAAATTCCCAAAACGAAGTATAGCCAATCCCAAACTAAGAAGCTCGATCAGTCGATCTAACATTCACTCCATCTCAAAAAGATAGACTTGGTTGTTATTTTCGTATCCTAAATGATGAGTTTGTCACTATATTTTCCTTTTGACTTCGATAAATTTCCCTATTTAATTATATTAAAATCACACTACCACATTTACCTTAGATTTTACTTTTACAAAAATTGAGTAAATAATGAATAAACAATTAATTAAGCATATATGTATAGAAGTATAGATAATAAATTAACTATATTAACAAGCTTTTTTTTTTTAGATTGTGTGAAAAACCATAAGCTAGTCAAGTTTTGGTCAACATAAATCGACCTTTTTTCAATTTTATTTTTACAAGCCGTCTGAAGTGTTTTTAAAAATAAAATAAAATAAAAACTGAAGTACATAATTTGCAGTGTTCAAAGCTAGAACTAAAGTTGTAAGGATATGAGATTTTAGGTAATTGTTTAATGATTAATCCCTGTATAATATTATTTTCTTTACAGACAGGATTACATGAAATTAGTTCAAATTAAATTGTCCCATAAATGCCCCGTGGCCGTGTGGACAGACAGCTACACACAAAATTCTTATTTTGTCAAAGCTTATTAGTAACGCCCAGCCCCCACTTTTCTGATGAGCTGACCTGTTAATTACTAGAGAGAGAGAGAGAGATTATTTTTTAGCATTCATTTTCTTTCAACTGCTTGTGTTACTTTTTTTTTTTTTCCCTCTGTAGTTAGGTCAAACCTCAAGGGTACTTTGTGTAACTATCCATATAAATTATGAACAGAAATACGTAATGATTTAATTGTAATTTTATAATTAAATAGGAGTAAATGGATTGTTTATTTTTCCTTTTGGTGTATTCTGGGAATTGTCCCAAAAAAAAAACACCA
>BMAC01000014.1:1453103-1498042 GCA_014905375.1 Phtheirospermum japonicum | reverse complement strand
GAATTCAAAAGTCGTGTGGTGTTTTTCTTGGATACAACTAATTTAATATAAAGGATATAAGGTTCTGCACTGGGAATATTCTTTTTGATGAGTCTAGATTCCCTTTGGCTAATGATAAAGCCTCTAGATTCCTTTAGCATGGGAAATGGCTAAAGGATCATCTCTCCAAACATATTGAAAATATCATCTCTGATGTAACACAATACATAAATATAGTTTAGGTTTAAACATACTTGTCCTTATATTCTTTATTTCAATTCCATGAATCACAATGCACAATGTGAAGCTACTAGATTTTCCTTGGAGTAGTATATATGAGAGTTGATGCCAATGTAATCATCTAAACCTAAACATGGTATAATTTATCATTTTTATGATTTCTGCTAATTTCTTTCACCATTTTCTATCATTTCCAAAATTCCCAAAACGAAGTATAGCCAATCCCAAACTAAGAAGCTCGATCAGTCGATCTAACATTCACTCCATCTCAAAAAGATAGACTTGGTTGTTATTTTCGTATCCTAAATGATGAGTTTGTCACTATATTTTCCTTTTGACTTCGATAAATTTCCCTATTTAATTATATTAAAATCACACTACCACATTTACCTTAGATTTTACTTTTACAAAAATTGAGTAAATAATGAATAAACAATTAATTAAGCATATATGTATAGAAGTATAGATAATAAATTAACTATATTAACAAGCTTTTTTTTTTTTAGATTGTGTGAAAAACCATAAGCTAGTCAAGTTTTGGTCAACATAAATCGACCTTTTTTCAATTTTATTTTTACAAGCCGTCTGAAGTGTTTTTAAAAATAAAATAAAATAAAAAACTGAAGTACATAATTTGCAGTGTTCAAAGCTAGAACTAAAGTTGTAAGGATATGAGATTTTAGGTAATTGTTTAATGATTAATCCCTGTATAATATTATTTTCTTTACAGACAGGATTACATGAAATTAGTTCAAATTAAATTGTCCCATAAATGCCCCGTGGCCGTTGTGGACAGACAGCTACACACAAAATTCTTATTTTGTCAAAGCTTATTAGTAACGCCCAGCCCCACTTTTCTGATGAGCTGACCTGTTAATTACTAGAGAGAGAGAGAGAGATTATTTTTTAGCATTCATTTCTTTCAACTGCTTGTGTTACTTTTTTTTTTTTCCCAATCACTTTTTCAATTTCACTTGTTTGAATCAAGATCCAAGTTTCTGAAAAGAAAAGGGTAAAACACAAAAGATGGCAACTTTTGCAGGGACAACACAGAAATGCAAAGCCTGTGAAAAGACTGTGTATTTAGTTGATGAACTCACCGCTGACAACAAAGTGTATCACAGGGCTTGTTTCAGATGCCACCACTGCAAAGGGACCCTCAAGGTCAGCTTTTTTTATTACAGCCCTTGCGTGTGTGTGTGTGTCTCTGTTTTGCTGATTCATCTCTGTAATCTTTATATGCAAAAAGATTTTATGTTGGTTTTTGGACCGATTATATCTTTTTCTGATGAAGGGGTTTTGTTGAAAGATTGTTTTAACATGTGTGATTGGTTTTTATTTATTGATTTAGGTGTTGACTGATGATGTATAAGCTTGATCACTGTTCTAAAAATCAGCTTATGTTTTTTCCCCCTTTGCTTGATTTTTAATGCTTATGTGAATTGGGAAAACTGGACGTATAGAGGGTTTTTTTATTGGACGATAATTTGGCGTAGATTATCAGATTTTTAAGTGCTAGCTGCTCGATCGGGAGGTGGTTTTAGTTTTGTTGGTCCGAGTTTAATCGATTATTTTGTTAATTCGACAAAGTGGTGTTTGAGCAATGATATTTGGTTCTATGTGCTTACTGGACGTCGAATAGCCTATTTGTTTAAGGTCATGGTTAAGTGCAACTTGCTCGATTACTTGGAATATGTCTTCGAGTGATTAGAGCTGACAATCGATCCATGATATAATACTATAATAGCATGTTTTCTCCGAGTTTCATAACTCTGTCTATTGTTTTTGTGATTGACCAGTTCAATACTCGAACTTCACGGATTTTATAAGTCGATAACCTAATTCAACTTGAAAGGCCGAGAAAGCCCCCTAAAGAAACTAAATTTGGTCAAGTTGTGTGGGTTTTTTTTTTTCATCTTTGCAAGTTGAAATAAGTACCAACTTATAAAACTCGTATTGAATTGTTCGATCGCAAATGTAGTGTACCAAACTGACAATATGTCTATAGTTCGTGTACTATAATATCAATAAATATTTGTCAGTTGGGTCGATATGCGACTTTAATTGCAAGGTGAAAGAAACATCCAACGGTTTTTGTAATTTAGAACAAATATCGATGGGTGTTTTTAATTAATCATGGTGATTAATTAAATAGAAATAATTCCATGTAACAAATAGAAATAATCCATGTCAAGAAATGATACGAACCTTCAACAGTTTACACTCATCATGTTGTGGTTGTTATTAATTGGATCGATCAATGTATGATGCATTGCTGACATCGTGTCGTCTTTGCTGCAGCTGAGTAACTATTCTTCCTATGAAGGAGTTCTATACTGCAAACCTCATTTTGACCAACTGTTCAAGATGACCGGCAGTCTCGATAAGAGTTTTGAAGGTTAATAATATCCGATTTGATTTGATCTGTCATTTTGCGTCGAAATTTTGATTGTTTAACTTATTTGTATCCGTATATAATTCACAGGTGCTCCAAGAACTGTTCGAGTCGATAGATCTACTGAGCAGGGTGTCTCGAGTAGCAAAGTTTCGAGTTTGTTTGCAGGAACTCAAGATAAATGTGTCGCTTGCAGCAAAAAAGTTTACCCTCTTGAAAAGGTAATCCTGACTTTAATAAAAAAAAAAATGCCCTTGAGGTTCTCTCTAATTACTAAATAAGGATAGTTACAAAATCTACCTTGAGTTTACAATTGCCTTTAGACGAGCTGAATTCCGGACTTCATCAAATACTTTCCCAATACATCTCGTCTTACAATTTGCATTGACACCCTCAATTTTTCTAAATATGACAAATAGACAGATGAAAAAGTTAGGGCTATTTGTAATATTTTGAAAACTTGATGGGTGTAATTGTAAATATTTGATTATGTATTTTGCAATTTATTTATTTATTGTAAATTCTACAAGTCTATAAACCTCAGGGGTAGATTTTGTAATCATCCCTTACTAAAAAAAAACTCAACTATCTTTCAAATTACAAATACCTCTTGATATTTATTACTTTAAAAACTGCACCCTCAATAGGGTGTGTGTGTGTGTATTTGTTAATCAAATATAAAGCCTCGAAGGCGTGTTTGTGATACCTTAATAAGGTATTTTTGTAATTTACCCTGACATTTTTCTTTCCCAAAATTAAACTTTTGCGACAATTGAATTCATACTCGATGATTTAACAGGTAGGAGTCGATGGCTCATCGTATCACAGGGCATGTTTCAAGTGCAGCCACGGCGGGTGTGTGATAAGCCCGTCAAATTACGTGGCCCACGAGCAACAGCTCTACTGTAGGCATCACCATACTCAGCTTTTCAAGCAAAAAGGCAACTTTAGCCAACTGGACAAGCACGAACAAACTAAAGGCGAAAATGGGACGTCCTGAAATTGAAGCTGGAATATGAGGTATCGGATCGAGAAACATGAGGTAATTGCTTAAAGGTATAAACTCTATAGAGATCAGATAACATATTTGAAGGATATGAACTTACAGTGTGCTTGTGTTTTTCTTTTTTGTAATTATATTCACATTGAGTTCATTTTGTGTTAAACTATAACTTGTGTAGAGTGAGACGATTTCGCTAAATGCGTGTTTGAAGCTTAAAAAAAGTGTGGTTTTCGACATTTTTGTACGAGCGTGTTTTTGGATCATAAAATAATTAATTTCGCATGAGATGGTAAAACAGTTTTGACTGTAACATTTTTTGTTGGAATTAGTTTAGTTTTTTTTTTTTTTTTGCTTTAAATGCTAGAGAAAGTTCTCAAACATTCCTCCAAACAAGAGTTTATTTGTCAATTAGTTCTATATCTAATTTTAAGTTAAATAGCTTCTCGTTTTTGTTGATTAGTCCAAAATTATTTGTGGGAAAAAATAAATAAAAATAAATAATAATAATATATTTCTACTGCAACTACTGGAATTTTTTTTCGTCACCGAAGATTTTTCCAACAATCTTTTTTTAACCTGATTTTTTTTGGACAAAAATTAATAAGTTCAATTTTTTAAATATATTTTAATTTCTTACTATATGTCATACCATACACATTTGAATGATAAAAATGCATCTAAAACCTTTTGCAAGAGCATTCACACAAACTTTATTGGAATTTTTTTTTTTTTTAAGGGTGTTGACAAGAATTCCTTACTTTATTGAAAAAAAAATAAAATTATTTAATGTGTGCACGTTGTTTACCACGAGCTTATAGCTCAAATAGTATCACTAATCATTTTTAAGGGTGTTGACAAGAATTCGAAACCTGAATCTCTCAAATTATTTGAAATTTAATTATCTTATACTTTCCAACCACTTCTATTATTTGATGGTATAACAAAGATTTATTATGGTAAATTTGACAGTTGCCACATTATAATATTTGATATCCTGTTACCAAAATATTTTTATTTATGATTATAAAATAATAGTTTTTGATTAAAAGAAAAATATCATCGTTGTATACCTTACATCAATGCATATTGTATACGGGTTCCACTCTACGTATGTTCATAATAATTGTACACATAAGCCATATTAATCATACATTGAAATCATGTTTATCACTATATTCACTCGTCTCAATTAAAAATTGATACCAAACACATATTAATCAGCAAATACTTATATTCATCACAAAAAATCATCTATATTCATTATACATAATACAAAATTCTCAATTCTCCCGATACAAAATCAGCATCATGCATATTCATCATAACATACATATACATATTAATCGGGTGTACAATGCATTGTGCAACCAAGCACGTAGTATAATTTGCTTCGTTTCACCACTAGAATGTCTCGCAATTTGTTTGTTTATTTGTTTGTTTTTTATAGTTTATTACGTGCCTTTTTTTACTACAATGCTAAGACCACCTTTATTTTCGATGATCTCACTTCCTCATGTCAACTCCAACATTATCTACGTCAAACTCGTTAAATCTGACTCCCTAAAATCTATTTCATTATTATTTTAGATTATCTATTTCACTTTTAACATGTCTCTCTATTCTTGTCAGCTCTCTATTTAAGGGCCTTTATATTTTAATTTTATTCGAACAAATTCTCTAACAAACTCCATATTATGTAAAATCCATGTTATAATTCATGTTGAATTAAACACTGGTTTTATATTTTCTTTATTCTTCTTAATTTAATATATAAAATAATTACTCATCTAAACTATCTTCATTCTTACAATTTAGCCTAACAACTAATTTTTCGAAAAAAACAATCATACGAGCTAGACGTTTTTTGTAATTTACTCCCAATAAAAATATTCATGTTAATTTAAAAATAAAATTAAATAAAATACAATTAAATAAGTATTAATAAATAGAATAAGATTCATTATAATATATATTTGAGATAAAATATAAAAGATGGACGCTAGGGTGCACTTCTTCTCCTTCTTCAATGTGTTGAGTTCTTCAAAATTGTATTTGATCAAACTTGAAGGTTTTATTGGCGACTCAAGAACTGCTCAAAACAATTAACTCATTCAGGGATTTTTCATATATTATTAGATGTTTTTATTTTTAAAATTTGTAAAACGATTTCGTTATCTCTAGTAATATCATTTTTGACATGAGGTCACGACCTATGAGTTTATTTAACTCATAGGTGAAAATTATTTATCATTGTTCTTCTATAGTTTTCACTGAATTACATAAATATTAGTATGGATGTACAGACACCATAACTAAAAATAATCAGATTTTTATTTTTGTTTAATATATTAAAACAATTCAAAAAATATTTTAAATAAAATGACAAATATACCCCTCATTCTCACGTATGCTGAGCTCCGGTGAGGTTTTTCTGTCAGATCATTAGCAGGTAATTTGTAATAAATTCGGTGAGTTTTTTCAGCCATATCATTAGGAGGTAATATTACATAATTTAGAAAGTAAAGTGTACAAAATAAAAAAAATAAGAGATAAAGTGTCAAACTTATGTATTTCTCTCTATGCAATGCCCTTTCTTTTTCCCTAATATGTAATGAAGGAATAAAGAAAAAGCTATAGCTTGTGCTTTATTTAGTAGTCTTAATATAATTAGTTGCAGTTGGGGTTCTGAAAGCAATGATGCGATATTTGCCTCGGGGGCTGTAGGAATAATTCTTTCTTCTTCCACAACAACAAAGATGGCTGATATGATTGCTCAAAGTCAAAATTGCACCAAACAATAACATGATTAAAGTATTGTATTGAATAAATACGTGCATTTTTATCTCTCTTTTTCTTTTAAACAAAAACAAAATTTCCAAATAATTTATCGATCTACGGAAAAACAAGACTAAAAAAACTAATGGCATTAAATCTAAGCAGATTATTCATGTATTAATATTCTAATATACTTATGAGACTACTTTCTTATATAATTGGTTTTTTTTAATAACAATATTTTTTTTGTATTGAACCAGTAACACACTAAGAGTGCTTTTCTTATATAATTGTAGTGCTTTTTTAATACATTAACAATTTTTTTTTTATTGAACTAGTAATATATCAAGAGTGTTTTTCTTATGTTGCAATGTTTATTACTACACTAATAGTGTTTTTATTTAGTTAATTTATATCCCTTTTGACCTATCATTATAATGTTATCAATACTTGTTTGGATTAGTATTCGAATTTTGAATCCTGATATTTAGAATTTTGTGAATAGTAAAAATTATTATGTGTTATGTGAAAAGTGAATGATGTTGTATTATATTATTGTGTTTAATAGTGTTTAACTAAATATATTAATAGGATAGTATAATATATAAATTAGATGTAAAAAATTATTGGTTGAGTATTTAATTTTTAAATTTTAATACAAATGAATATTCGATATTTGAAATATCAATCTTATATTATGAATCCTACTACAAACATGTCTTAAAGCATTGCATTCTCTAATCATTTCATATTCTTCTAGTATTAAACGTCTGCTTTAATTTAGTGTTTTTTTAATCTTTGTATTTTGATAATAAAAATAAAATTTTATCACTACCGTCGGAACCACAAGGTAACAGTGTTGACCTGTGACACATGAAGTAACTGGAGTTGAAAAATGAATCATACTTCTTGAAACTCGACTCTTGATTGATTTTAAAAAATATTTAAGCTCAATTTCTTAACAAAATAAACTGAATTTGGACACAAATCTTCGTAATACAATTTAGAGCTCATCTTAAACTCGAATCTGATTAGTTAAAAGAATTAATTATGTTTAACAATATCATTTTATTGGTGCTCAATTCACATTCTGCTCGACTAAAATTTGTTCACCCTCGACTTGATTAATAATCAAACCAATTAAACACATTTTTCGATTTTGATTAATATATTGAGCTCAAATCGTTCGCTTACATCCACTTTAGAGTTCAATAGAGGTTATTCACAACTAATAAAAATATGCCTCGTCCATTTTGTTTTCAAGTGTTTTTAAAAAGTAAAAGTAAAAGGATCAGCATTCTCTCGGTGGGGTGACTGTTTTACAATAAAATTAGATAGTGCTCCATTATGATATCATCATATATATATAAAAAAACAAATAGAAAAAGAAAAGAAAAGAATAAATAAAGAGCTTGAGCAGTGTTCGAAAAGGCGTCAAAAGGCACTGCCTAGGCGTGAGGTGCGGACAAAATGCCTCGCCTATCGGGTAGACGTGAAAAAAGGCGGTCAACACAAAAGTTGACCGCCTAGGCGTGTAAAGGCGCACGTCTTTTCGATAACCGATTAATATATTTTTTTTATTTTTAAATTGGGTCATAATAAATTATTTTATAAATTAACTCCCAAACCCAAACTAAGAAATTATGTAAGGTTAATTGTTACCGAATCATATGAGCAAATTATTATTATTGTGTAAAGTAAATGTAATAGTTAAAAAAGAAATAGAAAAAGAAAAGAAAAAAATAAATAGAGAGCTTGAGCAGTGTTCGAAAAGGCGTCAAAAGGCACTACCTAGGCATGAGGTGCGGACAAAATGCCTCGCCTATCGGGTAGACGTGAAAAAATGCGGTCAACACAAAAGTTGACCGCCTAGGCGTGTAAAGGCACACGTCTTTCGATAACCGATTAATATATTTTTCTTATTTTTAAATTGGGTCATAATAAATTATTTTATAAATTAACCTCCAAACCCAAACTAAGAAATTATGTAAGGTTAATTGTTACCGAATCATATGAGCAAATTATTATTATTGTGTAAAGTAAATGTAATAGTTAGTTTCGTCGCCTTTCCATGCCTTACGTCTTTTCGAACCTTAAGTTTGAGTGAATGTCATGTCATCTATAGGGCTCCATAATGGAGCCCTATATGATTTTATAGAAAAATCGCTCTTGATGAAATATTAGACATTCTCCGTGTAGTTCAAGTAGACTGGATCATTGAGATTATCCTAAAGAAAGTGTGGGGTTAATTACTTAGTTAAGTTTGCAGTGGAGCCATTTAGAGGGACTCAAAAGTAGAGGTGAGCCAAATTTGGTCGAAAACTGAACCGATCGAAAAAATTGATCGAATTATATATTTCGATTCTATTTTCTACACATTGATTCGTTTTTGGTTTTGAGTTTACAGAAATTCAATTTTTTGGTTCGATTTCAATTTTTGTACAAAGAAAATCGATTTAACCAAACCGACCGAATTCCGTATATATATAATATAATTATATATATTTTATATATAATTATATTATAATTATTTTAAGTTTTGATTAATCGACCAAAACCGATCGAACAACTGAAAATTTCGGTTTGATTAATGTTCGATTTTATGCATAATTTTGGGTCTGTTCAGGTTTTATGTTTTACCTGATCAGTTAATATTCAATTTTATATATAATTTTTATCGGTTCAGTATTTATGTTTTAGTTATTCGGTCATTTCGATTTTTGTAATTCAGTTCGGTTCAGTAACCGAACCAACCAATGTACAAATGTATATTATAATCATCTTTCCTTTTCTTGGTGGTGACATTTCCGAATAACGTGTAGCTCTAGCTACAAGTGATCACTTGTTTCTAATTTACTACTATTACAAGTATACATTATTTTTGTTGTCTTGGACCTACCACAAATAACGTTTATTAGGACCCACTTATAAAACAAAAATCCAAAGTGATTATTAGTCTTGCCGATTATTAGAAGTTGATTACAACAACTTAAGAGGTACAACTTTGGTTTATTTTTTTATATATATACATTTTATCAATTGGCTTTGGCATGGAAGACAGCTTCGTTGACCAACTCATCAATGGATTTTCTTGCACATTGAGAGGTCCTCTTTTTCTTCTCCTTCTTCATTTTCTTTCTTTATTTTTTTTTTTTCGGAAAAGCTAGAGAGCCTAACATTTTTTATCACTACTATTCTTCAACCTCAAGAGGTTAAGATCCCGAGATATTAAAACAGATGATAGCTGATAACTGAAGTTAATTTTTAATTAATGCTTGGTGAATTAGTTAATAATAAAAAATTAGAATCTTAATGTATATATAAAAAATAAACCAAAGTTGGAATAAGTTATCAGAAGATGAAAAATAGATATGTATATTTCATATGTTGTGTGTTACAAAAACATCAGTAGGGAGGATTATATACATGCTAGTTGATCCTTTATAATAGGAAAGAAAAGGATTGGTACAAAAATAAGGAAAAGATATTGAGAAATTATGGGGTCTTCCTTGATTATGGCCGACAGTATCTCCAAGATATCAGCAAATCTCAACACACACCCTCAAGTTGGAGTGTGGAGGTCACGAATACCCAACTTGTCACGTAAAAAACGAAAACGCTCCGCGCCGAGAGGCTTAGTGAAAATGTCCGCCGTTTGAAATTAAGTAGAGATAGCACATGGTGTGATGTCACCACTCGCTACACGCTCGCGAACAAAGTAGCAATCCATTTCGACATACTTTGTGCGTTCATGAAACACGGGGTTAACAGCGATATGACGAGCTGCTTGATTATCACAAAATAGAGGAGTTGCCTCCACTTGTGGTGCATCCAAGTCTTTAAGAAGCCAACTTAGCCATAACACTTCACACACTGTAGTCGCCATTGCTCGATACTCGGCTTCAGCGGAAGAGCGAGCCACTACCGTTTGTTTCTTGGTTCTCCATGAGATGGGAGATTCCCCAAGGCTAATGAAGTAGCCAGTGCGCGAACGACGAGTGAACACGCAACCTGCCCAATCTGCATCGCTATACGCCTTTAACTTCAAATCGTCGTGTGCCGGTAAGAAAAGCCCCTGACCGGGGGTAGTTTTTAAGTAACGAAGGATGCGGACAGCAGCATCCATGTGCGAGTGTCGAGGATGACTTAGAAACTGACTCAATTGGTTAACCGAGTATACGATATCGGGCCGAGTGACTGTTAAGTAGAGTAATCGACCCACCAAGCGTCTGTACTGAGATGCGTCGATTTCTGGACTATCATCATTTTCTTGGAGTTTCAAGTTTTGTTCCATTGGAAAGTTACTGGGACGACTAGCTTGGACTCCACATTCCTCCAAAATGTCCAAGGTATACTTCCTTTGGCTAATGACAAAACCCTCCGGCGATCGTGCCACTTCGATTCCTAAAAAGTACTTGAGCGGGCCCAAGTCTTTAATGCTAAACTGTGCATCCAAGTAATCCTTAACCTGCTGAATGCGAGCATTATCGTTGCCAAACAACAACACGTCATCGACGTAAATGAGTGCGGAAACGTAGGTCGAGCCTCGTCGAAACACAAACAAGGAATGGTCAGCTCTAGATTGTTGAAAACCAAGCGTGAGAAGCGCCTTGTAAATTTTTGATACCAATTGCGCGACGCTTGTCGTAGGCCATAGAGGGACTTTTGTAATTTACAGACACGGGTATCACCGGACTTTGCAAATCCTTGAGAAACCTTCATATAAACATCTTCTTCAAGATCTCCATGGAGGAATGCATTATTCACATCTAATTGATGTACTTCCCTATTCTTCTTGGATACAACGGCTAACGCACACCGAACGGTTACTAATTTTGCAACAGGGGCGAAGGTTTCATGAAAATCAATTCCTTCTACCTGAGTATATCCCTTGGCGACAAGACGAGCTTTGTAGCGTTCAACCTCCCCATTGGGTTTGTATTTGATTTTGTAGACCCATTTGGAATCTACAGCTTTCTTTCCGGCGGGTAATTCAACTAATTTCCAAGTGGCATTTTCTTCCAGAGCTTGAATCTCCTTTTTCATTGCTTCACACCATTGAGGGTCCTTGACTGCCTGAGAAAAGTGTTTTGGCTCATCACGCGAAGTGATGGCCGCTAGGAAAGCTCTGTGAGATTTCGAAAATCTATTATAAGAAACGAAATGAGAGAGGGGATATACCGTCGAGGTTCCTGAGTCGGGCATGGGTTGTGAGTGGTCTATTGAGGGTGGAATGTCGGTCACAAAGTTGTCAAGATGTTTTGGTCTCGACTTTGCACGTGTACTGGTCCGAATATTTCCATTTCCGGAGCTTGACCCAACTGGAGGAAAATTGGCTTGTTCATCCTGAGTAGTAGTGAAGTCATGCGAATTGAGCTCAGGTGTTTCAGTTGGTTGTTGCCCAACCTCTGCATGTTTCTCCTCAGAATGCCGAGAATGATATTGAGTTACCAAGTCATCACTACTGGAATCGAAAGCATGTTGTATGATTTTTAATGAATCCACCAACTCAACTTCTCCATGCAATTTCAGCCCATTAATATTTTCAGCAAAAGGAAAAATATGTTCCAGAAACATAATGTTACGACTTGAGTATATCCTTTGACTCTTTAAGTCATACATTTTATATCCCTTTTGTCCCATGGGGTATCCTATAAAAACACTAGGTCTCCCTTTTTCACCAAATTTATTTTGTTTGCAAAGACTATCGTGCGCGTAAGCCAGACACCCAAAAACACGAAAATGATTGTATGAGGGAACTTTTCCAAGTAAAATTTCGTGTGGCGTTCTATTTTCAATGACGCGGGATGGTAGTTTATTTATGATGTATGCGGCGGTCAATACACACTCTCCCCAAAATTCTATAGGTAATGATGCTTGAAAACGGAGAGCTCTAGCCATTTCAAGTAAGTTTCTATGTTTTCGCTCCACAATTCCGTTTTGTTGAGATGTGTAAGGACATGATGTTTCAAGTAAAATTCCACGTTCCTTATAAAATTCCTGCATAGAACTAGACTGAAACTCCAAACCATTGTCAGCCGTATCCTTTTTACTTTTTTATTAAACTGGGTGTCTACCATGTTGCAAAACTTCATTAAAACTTTCCCAACTTCAGACTTATTTTTCATTAAGTAAACCCAAACCCCACGGCTATAATCATCAACAATGGACAAAAAATAATGTTCGCCATTGAAAGAAGCTGTTTGATAACGACCCCAAATATCAATATGTATCAACTCAAAACAATCGATTGTCTTGGGAAAACTGATAGGAAAAGTCAATTTATTCTGTTTTCCACGAATGCACGAATCACAAAAATGATTAAAAGTACCAAGGTTATCCAACTGCTGAATTTTCTGAAGAACTCCATCCGAAGCATGACCAAGTCTTCAATGCCAAACCTTAGAATCCACTGAGACCGACATAGCCACCCCCTCACGCTTGAATGGTTCCAAATAGTATAGACCGACATTTATGATGTATGTCTTTTTGTGCTAGGATTTCGGGACCTTTAAATAAGTTTTTTATCATTATATTCGACATTCACACTTTGATAATTTTCAGTTTTATCAACATTCTCCTTTTGTTCGAAGTATGTATTCTTCTACGAGTCATCGTTCCGTGTTAGATTTGCATTAAGCGAGAAAAATCTAAGCGATTGGATATCCTTTTATTCATTTTTGTTTCGTTTCCATAGAAAATAGTGAAAATAAGAATTTTAGGGAGATAAAAATTTTGGTAAGATAATGATTAGATATAATTTATGTTTTCTGAGTAAGTGATTAGATATAAAATTATTTGGTAAATAAAATTTCAAATAGGACCCACAAAAATTTCTGTGTAGTAGGAATTAATGATGATGAAAAGATGAGAGAGATGAAATAAAATAAAATTTTTGTGTGGTAGAAAATTAATAGTAGTTGAGAGATAATAGAGAAGAGGAAAATATTGAGAAAAAAAATAATTATATTTTTTGAGTTATAAACAATTATTTGTTTGCCATTTTTTTCTTTTGCTAGCTGAGCTAACCAAGTATTTTGGTTTCAATCGGACCCTAATTTACCGGACTTTCGCGAATTCAGAAATGTAAAACGTAAATTATTTCAGCGAACTTTACAATTCTTGACAATATTGAAATTACATGATTTTTTTTTTGATTTTTTTTTTATATATTTTGCAAACATTGCGTTTACTACGTTATCATTATTGCCTTGCCTACCCTCTCTAGCTACAGGTTTCACAGTAATTTATATATTTTTATATTCAATCAATTAGTTCTGCAGGAAAATTTATGATGATTTAAGAGATATATATCTATGACAAAACAGTACTAGCTAGCTGATAGACCAGAAATGTGCAATTTTAGTATTTCTTGTTTGCATTGCGTAACAGTTAACACTGAACATCTGGATCTGCTTTTCTTTGCTGATGGAACAGTGTTGTCAGTGCCCATGTCACTCAATCGATTAACCCCTTTTTTTTTATAAATAATTCTAAGTCAAGTATTTTGCAGAATTAAATCTAAAATCCCAAAAAAAAACAAAAAAGATGAAAAATAACACTATCAACTTGCAGCCTCGGAGATGCTCTTTAATGCAGGCTGCCATGCTCCTCTGGATTTGGATGCTGAATAATTTGCTGATGTGTTATTTCTTGACCTATGCCTTTCTTGTTTTACCTGAAACTAGGAAAATTATATAAATAAATAAAAATAATGGTACAAGACAAATTATTGTTGAAAACATGAGCTGTATGACCTAACTTATAAAATAATATGTACTCTGGAAATTAATATATGTTGCCATTTATTTTATTTTATTTTTGTACTTTTGAATAGGTAATTATTGATGAAGCTCCAGATAGAGAGTAAAATAAAATAGTAGCTTCATTATTATGTTAGTCACTTTATTGAACTGTATTAGTGTACTGTTTTTCCCTTAATTTACAATTTCCCTTGCCAAACTCATGGGAAAAACAGCTCAAGCATGGATTTCAAGATCTCAAGATTCTAAAATCCAACTCATTAGAAGATCATCTCTTAAATATATTCATAGTAACTATTTAAATATATAAATAAAAAAAAACACTAAAAAAATAAAAAAAAAAATCTCACCTGACTGGTTTTCTTCACATCATCAAACTCTGAACTCTGTTTCTCTCTCATCTTCTCACTCTTCTGCTGCTGCATCTTGGCTTGCTTCTTTGCCAACAACCCCTTTGTCACCTCTGCCAAGAACATTGATTAAATAATTTTTTTTAAAAAAATTAAATTAAATTAACCCCATATAAATAGGAAAAATGTAGGCAAAGATTTACATTCTTGAATTGTTAAAGAAAAATAATAATAATTATTCAAAAAAAAAAAGAAAAAAAAAACAGACCTTCTTTCTTTCTCCATAAATAGTCATAACATTAGGGGTCTTTTTGTAATTATGAGAAATTAAAGAGAGAGAGAAAAACCAACCTTGGGTAGTGACAAGTCGGTAGACATGGCCAAGAACAAGAGTATCAGTTGGCCTGAGAAGCTTAATACGCGTTACCCGAAGAGGCGTGTTGTTTTTGTCTTTCCCGGCGGCGGAGGAGGAGTAGAGAGTGGTGGTGAGGAGAAGGGCCACGTAATGGCCAGGGTTCATCTTGGCGATTTCAGCAGCAGAAACAGGGCAATAAAGCTTATCGGTTTTACCATTTGGGTGTTGGATTAGTACGGCTGCGTTGTCAATGGCTTGACAATTGCCCATGTTTTTTTGTTTGTTTTTTTAGAGAAATTTGTTTGGTGTGTGAAAAAAGAAGAGCAGAAAGAGGAGAAAAGAAGTGCGAGTGAGTGTTGTTGCAGGATCTTTATAGCCACACCCACCTTACCTTACCTTTATTCTTAAGCATCATCACCCCCCATAAATAAGGTTCAATTGTACCAATTTTAGTTATTGACGATTTTGTCCTTTGTTTAAATAAATATCAATTTTGCTATTGTAACTCTCATTTAATTTCATATACTTTGGTATTTATGAGCGATTTGAGAATAATTAAAATGCTGAGGAAGCCATTTTGGACCAGAGAAAAATCAGAACTACCAAAATTGCACGTTTAGATTCTAGGTATAATTTCATGTATTCCATTAGATTCTAATGGAATTCTATAGAATTATGTGGATTTTAATAATTATATTGTTTTTTTAAAGAATAATTATCACAATTTAGGAGAATGTACAAATTGCAATAATAATATTTATTGTGCGATATTGTCATTAAAAATGTGAACTATTGAAATATATATATATATATATATATATATATATATATATATATATATATATATAAAATTAATTATTTTTATAAATCTGGCAATATTATTGATCTTTTCTCTTATTTTATTTTTATTACAAGATGAATACTATATATATATATATAATACTATGTTACCAATTTTTTAATTAATTAATTATTTTCAGATAATCAATTTTAAGATTAATTATCTTTTTTTTATAAATTTGGCAATATTGATCTTTTCTCTTATTTTATTTTTATTACAAGATGATAATGCTATGTCTTCCTACACGATAAGTAAAATACAAAATTAATTTAGAAAAATAAAAAACTATGATTATAATAGATAGAAAGTATAATATTGTCTTTTTTCTTAAATAGAAGAATATTCCATAGTTTTATAAACTAAAATAAACAAAATTAATAATAAGTTCTCATTATACATTATGTGCAAATATGATAATGTAATTAATGTAATCATTTTCATATCATATCATATTATATTGAAATATGATGATTTTTAAAAAATTTCAAGAAGAAATAAATATTTTTTTCAATTGCACGAATATTTTTTCCTTACAGATTGACTTTTATTTTTATGCAAAAATTAGAAAAATAAAGCGAATAATTATTTTATACTAGAGCGATAAAATAATATCTTTTAATTATATATATGTGTGTGCGCGTGTGTGTAAATCTATATTATTTAAATTTTAATGCAGATGAAAAAAAGTGAATTCCACAAGATTCTGAGGGTAAGAGTCAAGAATTTGGTAGGAATTGTGTAAGTATATTTTTAACTTAAAATTTAATAGAATTTTATTAAAATCAATCAAATGAAATCCACAAGATTCCACTATATATCGAGGATGTCTGGAATTCTATATAATCTATAGAATTCCAAATTGAATACACCAAAATTTCATGAAATCTACGTAATTATAAATTGAGAATATCTATAATTGTATAGAATTTTAATTCCATTCAATTACATTGAGGACAACCTTTAGTAACCATAATCGTTAGACCTTCATATTTAGGAGACATATTAAACCAAGAATTAATACTAATAATTATGATTACTAACCATGGAATTAAAAACATGGAGTGAATGAGATTTTTAAAAAAAAATCTATATTTGCTGTCTCTCAAAAGTGCAATATTTAGAACCATATCTATTATGAAATTTTTAATACAAACAAAACCTTATTCACTAATCACCTATCCGATTTACACGGATAAAGTGTTACACTCTATCGCTTTGATTGCATATGACCTTATGCGATTTTGTCATTTAGTTAAAATAGATACTTTAGTTTGTACATCTAGAACCGATTGGGATATAAAATATTTTCGAAATTTGGCATCTAAAAGTATTTTGCCAATTTTTTAATCAATAAAATTTTAAGATACTCTTTTGTGCAATGATTTTAAAGAATCGTAACTTTTGTATGAACAAAATTGCATGAATTGAAATCTACGAGGGTTAGAATTTCAAAATGTGAAAAACTTGCAAAGCCATAATTATTACATAGATTGTTTTTATTGTCAAAATTTCTAGCATTTGTACTTATTAACTAGTTTAACACACGCGTATTATATTATATTTATCGATAGACAAATATTAAAATTATTTTTGATAATTATAAGATTTTAAATTTAGAAATTCGAAACTCGCATTCTCAATCTATGCTTGTACCGATGTTTAATAAATACTTATTAATTGTTTTTGTATTAAAATATATTGTATTTTTATGTTTTGACTGAATTAGTTAATAATTTTTTTTTACATATTTAGAAAAATTTAAAAAATGTCATATTTTCAACTCGTGTCTAATATATATTAATTAATTATTATTTAATATTTTGATTAAATTCGTTAATAATTTTTAGTTACATACTTATAAAAATTAAGAAGTTATCACATTCTTAACTCGTGTCTTATTGTACTGACGTCTAATCAATATTAATTCATTAATATTATATAACTTTATATTTTATATTTAGATTGAACTCGTTAACAATATTTAGTTATATACTTAGATTTTGCAAGTAACTCGCATTTTACTTATTATATAAGAACATTTGGAATTCTAAAATAAAATTATTTTAATTCTTATTGTAAATACAATTTATTTAGATTATTTTCATAATTAAGTTTTTTTTTAAATACAATTTATCTTAACAGAACAAATTTGCACTATTGGAACATATATCGTTTATGATTAATTTCACGCTCATTTGAATATCGCCGAAAAATGAATTAAAGTCCACGATTTGTTTGTCAACATAAACAAATCAACTTCGGACGTATTTTTTTTGGTTTGGTAAGATCCCAGCTTGACTTTAGCACTAAGGCTCGATCACATCCGTTTTATCAACAAATAACAACAAGATCAAACTCAAATATAATAACTCAAATATGATAAATTTATGAATATTCCACCTTTGTTATTAAAAAGAACATTAATATTTCTTTTGACAAAACAGAAGTTATACTTATTCCACAACAACAAATAATAAAAATTCAACTAACAGATTAGTGCAAAATAAATTTTAGTCTTTTTAAAATTATGTTAACAAGATTTCTTTTATTTGATGAGCGTGTGATTATTCTTCTATTACTGGGTGAAATCTTACATAACTATTTAAAAATCAACTGTTGTGCAGAAAGGTGTATTTAATTTCAGGCAATAGTGTATGGAATAATGACCACGTGTACATTATTATTTTATACTCTTTGCACACAAAACCATGTTCTAGTGCCTGATTTGTTTTGTGGTTTTTTAATTATACGTTCATCAACGATTATATTATAGTATTATGGAGTCCATAAGTACACAATAACAATATTATTTTTATATGCTTGATGTGATTTGATAACTGTGGGTGAGGATGTAAATCAATTCAGTATAAAGTTGACATAGTACTCTTCGAATTTATTTAAATCTCTGGTTCAGTTTCATTGATTATTAATAGAATTAACCTCTTGAATGATTACCATCCGGATACAAATTGAGTTCAAGTATCTTGATAGTTTATACATGTTAGAATAGACGACCTAGAAAATTATTAAGAGTTGTCATATCTTAGCATATATTTGTATATATTTAATTTACTTAATTTTAGGATCTTAATTATTGTAACTGTAATTATATATATGTGAATAATAACCTCTCATTCTTGAGAAATTACAATCAGTTTTACATGGTATCAGCCTAACAAGCGCTGAAACCCTAATTTTCGTGATACAAAGTATCACGCTTCACTATTCTGCAAAAGAAAATTTCACGATGACTGAAGAAAATTCCTTCAATTCAACACCCACTCTTCAAGCCATGACCCACGTGGTCACTATTAAATTAAAATCTACCAACTACTTGATGTGGTATGGTCAGATTCATCCCCTTCTCTCCACTCAAGAATTCCTCCCTTATGTCGATGGTTCTCGCTCTTCCCCATCAGAAACCATCACTGCAAATGGGACCTCCTCTCCCAACCCTGCGTACGTCGAGTGGCTAGAAAAGGATCAGATCGTGCGCGTCTTCATCGTCTCTACTCTCACTGAAGAGGCGATGGCACTCGTGGTCGGTTGCTCCACTTCGCACGCCGTATGGACCACCCTTGCAACTGCTTTCAATCAAACCTCCAAGGCATGAGAATTGTGCCTCAAAGACGACTCCAGTTCTTGAAGAAGGGCGCTCACTCCGTCGCAGACTACGGGGCAGTTTTCAAAAATCTATGTAATCAATTGACATGTATGGGACGACCAATCGACGAGACCGATAAATCACACTGGTTTCTTCGTGGGTTAGGAGCTGAATTTCAGAGTTTCTCCGCCTCCATGATAAATCTGGAACCACTGGCACTCTTCCCGTCTTGTTGTCCAAGGCGGAGTCCCACGATCTGTTCACCCGAGCACTCGATTTAGGCTCTACTGCCTCTCAGCCCGCCTTCGTCGCTTCTCGCTCAACATATGGTTATTCCATTTTCTTGGGGCCCAATCTCGTCTCTTAGTGTGCTAAGAAGCAACCTATGCACGTTCCAATTGTGAGTCTGAGTATAGGGCCATGCCAATGCTGCTTCCGAGGTCATCTGGGTAACCCATCTTCTTCGTGAATTACGAGCCCTTCCCTCTTCAGTCCCGGTCTTGCTTTGTGACAACAAAAGTGCGATCTTTCAGTCACAAAATCCTGTTGCTCACAAACGAGCAAAACACATTGACATCGACTATCACTTTGTTCGTGAACTTGTTGCTTCTCATCGTCTATCAACTCAGTTTGTTCCCTCTCACCTGCAGCTCGCTAACATTTTTACAAAGGGTCTTCCACGTCCTTTGTTCAATTTTTTCAGATCCAAGCTTTGCGTCGCTCCTCTACCACAACGCTTGACGGGGGGTGTTAGAATAGACGACCTAGAAGATTCTAAGATGAGTTGTCATATCTTAGTATATATTTACTTTACTTAATTTAAGGATCTTAATTGTTGTAACTGTAATTATATATATGTGAATAATAGACTCTCATCCTCAATTGAAGAATTACAATCAGTCTCACAATACATATTTTTATTTAACAAAAAATGAGTGTACTGGTACTTTAGATATGTTTGTAAGGTATGTGATGTTTGTAAGTTATGTCTTGTGCATGTTATTCGTGCGATAACATACTTTTCAAAAATAAATATTCAAAATTTTAAGTTACGAAATTCATTTTCGAAATAATGTTAAACAACTATTTACATCATTTCAAAATATTGTTCTTCACTTTGAAAAGAATGAATATTTATTTTAAAAATATGAACGTAAGAAAATGAGAGCTAACACATTCAAATATATTTAATTGTATAATTAAATTATTTTTTAAAAAATTCAAGAAAACTAAGTAATTTATTACTTATGGGTCAAAATAAGTATTTAAGGGGAAATTTTATCTCCATATATTTTCCTTATATATTCAATATTAATTAGGAAATAAATTTATGTTTATCTCTATTACTCGCAAGTGTAGTTACACGCGCATGAAGGAGATAGAATATCATTAGATATGAAAATCAAGATTCGAGGGTGTAGATTTTGAAATTTTTGCAAAACTTGAGATGAATTTGAAAAAGTTTCAAATATGGAATGTTTATGTAGCTACTCAAAAGACAAAGAATTCAATAAATTCTACATAAGAGAAGAAGAGAAGAATGAAACATAATCCTATTTATTATAGTTGTAGTAGACATGAATGGAAGAATTTGATTAGGAAGAAAAAACTCAAATATGGAAAGTTTAATGTTGGTACATAAACACTACAAAAGTTGAATTACAAAGATATGGCCCCGTTTAGTAAAGAGAGGTTTGAGCCAAAATTAGAGGATTTGACTCAATTGAGAGAATTGACTAGTCAAATCCTCTAATTGGTATGTTTGGTAAATAGAGGTTAAAATTAGTCTTTTGGGTTCAAAAAGCTAATTTTAAAAAAGTTTCATATAAGAGCTTTTTGAGAAGAGATGTTTTGAAAATGAATTGAAATGACAATTTTATTTTCAGCTAATACTTTTTTTTTTGTTAATTTACATACAAAATTTTATTACAATTAAATGATAGTAATAATTATACAAATTAAATTTAATATGTTAAAAAATTTACAACTCAAATTTTTTTAATAAATAAAATTTTTTAAATAATGATTATTATATTGTAAAAATTACTTTCATTATTCAATATGTTATAAATTTTGTTATTAATAAAATAAATACTCAATAATAAATTGTGCAAATGCATCTTTTTGGTCATTTTACACGATCAAACAGCTATCAGCTCTCAAATATTTACCGAACACTTTTATACAAACTGCTAATACAATTAGCTAGTCAAATCAACTAATGCAATCAGTTATCCGCTAACAGCTAATGCAAGCTGATTTGTACTTTTTTGTACACTTTTTTGTTACCCTTTTTGTGTCGCATTCGCGTGTGTTTTGCTTGTATTTATGGGTTTTAGGAGTCGTTTTGGCCTATTTTGTTAGTTTTAGGTTTTTATAGCTTTTGAGCGGTTTTTAGTAGTTTTCCGTACATTTTTACTCTTTTTCGTATTTTTGGCCGTAGGATGACCAAGCGGGTCTTGTGCACGCTCAGGGCATCTCTTTCGACTCGGATTAGAACGGGCAAAATAAAAAAACACAGCGTGAACGAGGAGTGACAACCGGCGGACGTTTAGAGCGAAATGAGAAATCGAGCCGGAGCAGCCGAGCCAGTCGATCGACTGATCGTCCAGTCGATCGACTGGGCCTCCCCAGATCGACTGGAGTCCAGTGAGTTTGGAAATTTTAGGCGAAGCAGTCGATCGACTGACCCTTAGTCGATCGACTGCTTCTCGGTCGATCGACTGAGACGCAGTGCAACTCGTGATTTTGGTCCATTTTGACGATTTTGCCCCTGCGATTTTGTATAAATAGACCCATCTTTCTCCAACCTTATCCACCTCTCCTTGGTGATTTTGGACCTAGTCAATCTCCTCCGAACCCTACCATTCCTTGCAAAAATAAACCCTAGTTTAAATCCTTAGTTAATGTAGTTTAGCTAGTTTAGTAGTTAGTGTAGTTAGGTTTAGGTGTTCTTAGCAAGTGTGGGAGAAGGTGACATATCCTTCACTTGTGGTTCTTGTTGCTTTTGGAAGATTGTAATAGATTTGAAGCTTTTGAGTTTAATGCAATTGGTAGTTTTCTTTCTCTTACCTTCTTGTGTTGTTATTGTTGATTGTTGTTATTGAAGTTGTGTTGGTTTTTAAATTTAGTTTGTGTTGATGTTCTTTGCATTTCAATTTCCCCTTCTCATTCCCTAGCTTGTTGTTCTCTTTTTCTTGCAAAACTCCATGGATGCTATTAATTTCAAGCTTTTTACCTCTTTTAGATAGACAAGCTTTTGGACTTTGAAAGATGCATGAACTTTTCCTCTTTGGCAAATTTGTCTTGTCTCATATTTAATACTTTTGACTTGTTTTTAAATTCAAGCTTTAATTTCCCTCATTTTTCCTCTTTCAATTTGCAAGCCTTCTTAGTTTAGTAAATTTTAATGGTTTAATCAATGTCATTAATTAATTACTTTCAAACAAGTTTTAATTTGTATTTGATGCAATTAGTTTAGAAATTAGGGGTTTAGGGTTAAAGTTCGTTTAGAACCATTAATCGGAGTTTGTCAAGAATTGGGATTGATGACCCCAACACTTAGTCAACAATTTGGGATTGACAACCCCGAATTGTGGATTAAGTGCTCGGCAAAAACTGATTGATCGTGGAGACGAACCGAACGCCCTAAACCCTACTTTTCATTATTTTCATTTAAATTACTTTTAATTAAAGTCTCCCTTTAAATTCAAACTTTAGCATAAACTCAAAACCCACTCAATGACTTAATGCTTTCTTAGGAGTAGATTAGTTTAATTTAGATTAACAAGAGAGTAAGTAAGAATACCGACCGCCGATAATATCTATCCTCGAGAGAAACGACTCGGGAAGCTTACCGCTCTACAATTGACTCCGTACAATTGCGGAGAAGATTTCTTAGAGTGCTAAGAATTTTTCGATCACAAGCTATCAGTTATCCGTTATCCGCTGATTGCCAAACAAGGTCATGCATATCAGATCTAGTTGAAGTCGGAGGAACTTAATCCTATAAGGATCCTACTCACAAGAACGACAATTTGTTGAAATCCGACCCAAGTCACGGCCCATGAGGACCAACACATTCTTTAGGAGACCGACTTATGAGATATATATATATATATATATATATATATATATATATATATATATATATATATATATATATAGCATTAGGTTTAAATGAGAACCATGTCCCTAATGTGAATTTAGGGTCAATTATGGGCATTAGATCTAATTAAATGGATGGATATGTTTTTTTGTGTAT
This sequence comes from Phtheirospermum japonicum, assembly GCA_014905375.1. Classification (NCBI taxonomy): domain Eukaryota; kingdom Viridiplantae; phylum Streptophyta; class Magnoliopsida; order Lamiales; family Orobanchaceae; genus Phtheirospermum; species Phtheirospermum japonicum. The sequence continues at coordinate 1,474,473 of BMAC01000014.1, read as the reverse complement.
TTCCTTATTTGATTAAAAAGTATTAGGATTGTACAATATTTTGTGTTGTCTTGAATTTTATTATTTATTAATCAATATTACAGATGATTTTTATAAATAACATCACATAATATGTAATGTAAAAGATTTCTGGATACCCAAAATAATAATTGATTCCCATGTGAATTTGTAATTTATTACATGGACGTGGGTGTACCTATCAAAAATATATTATCGTTCAGTTATATGTGATAATATATATCATTTATACATGATGATATGTGACAGTTATATATGATCACATATGACAAAAATTTAAAATTTAGGGTTTAGTTTCCATTTTAGGGTTTAGTTTTCTATTTTAGGTTTTAGTTTTTATTTTAGAATTTCGACAAAAATCTATCATTGTACCAGTTATATGTGATGATATATGTCAGTTATGTATGATGATATATAACAAAAATTTAAGATTTATGGTTTAGTTTTACATTTTAGGATTTAGTTTTCTATTTTAGGTTTAGTTTTTCATTTTAGAATTTTATATTTAAATTTAAAATTTAGTTTGTGATGATCTATATCAATTATATATAATAATTTATACCTATTAAATATAATATATCAATTATATGTGATAATAAAAAAAATATTAAATTTATTTAGTAAAATGTAATCAAATTCACAGTATAATAACTCAATGTTATTTCCCTGAAATGATGCACTCTTACTTTCGACTAAAAAGAAGTTGAGCGTGATTGAGTAACCATAGGTAAGTGCGACAGACGTCTCTCATTGCTCACCAAACCCAGGTGTGAAATTCAAAGTCAAAACACACAGACAGCACTCTTAAATATTAGTCCCTCCATTAAAAAATATATATGCTTGATTGATATTTTGAGTTTTCCAAAATAATAAATTTATTAATTTTATTTTTACATATTCATATTCAATTATATTAAGATTATTACACTATTCCACCTGCTGTCTTGATTATTTTTTTATGAAAATTGAATAAATAATAATTAATTAATCATAAAAGTAAAGATGAAAAGACAAAAATTCAATTATATTAAAAATATTTTCGTAACCAACTTGAAACAACCATAACTATTTTGGGACGAATGAAATATATCAATTAAATATAATATAGTATTTTAACTGCAATGAATTTAACATTCACTAAATTAAAGAACTTCAACACAGCGAGAGAGTTGCATATCATGGCCCTGTAGTTTAGTTATATCTTGATAGGGGGCTCACGTTTATAAAATTTGTGGAAATTAATTATTACAAGAGACAATATATGTATCCATACTATAATTTTTATTCAGCTGCAACTCTAGAATGAAAGGTATATATATATATATATATATATATGAAAATGATTATGGTGTCGTGAAAATAACATGTCTTCTATATTTTTGTGTTTGTATCAATTTATTTACCAATATTTGTAACCAAGTTTTGATCCAATAATATATATATATATATATATATATATATATATATATGAAAATGATTACGGTGTCGTGAAAATAACATGTCTTCAATATTTTTGTGTTTGTATCAATCTATTTACCAATATTTGTAACCAAGTTTTGATCCAATAATTGTGGTTAAGTGAAAAATGGTGCCCGTAGAAGTTTTCAATCCCTGAGAACCTAGAATCGTGCTATGTTACATATGATGTAACATAGTTTAATAACTATTTATAAATATATAAAATGTCATATATACAGAAAAATTCTATTTATTTTAATTAAAAGACAAATTACTTATAATATAATATTAATTACAAAAAGACTAATTATATATTAATAATCTACATAAGTTTTATTTATAATAAAAGTTAAAATATTTTTATCCTTAGGATTTAAAATATATAAATAAATTACGAGTTATTTACAATAATGTAAGTATGTAACTAATTTATTAACAATTACAATCTAAACATAAGAAATACAAAATAGACACAGGTACAACATGTTGAGATTATGACATCTTCTAAATCTTTATAAGTATGTAATTAAAATTTACTATAAAATTAAATCTAAACATTAAAACATAAAATTATTTAATAATAATTATTACTTAATTAATAGAAATTAGACACAGGTCAAGTGTGTGACAAGTTTTGAATTTATTTAAGTATGTAAATAAGAAATTATTAACGAATTTAATATAAATACTAAAATAAAAAATTATTTATCAATGAGATTTAATCTAAATATTAAAATAAAAAATTATTTAACAATAAAATTTAATCTAAATATATAAATAAAAAATTATTTAACAATAAAAAGTAATAGTTAATAAATGGTAACAAGATATCGATACAAGACACGAGTTGAAAATATGATATCTTATGAACATTTTATTTAAATTTAAAAGCTCTATAATAATCAAAAAAAATTATATTTATTTTATAATAATTCCCGTGTATAATATTTATATTAATCTATATATAAAATAATATGATACAATACGAGGTCATGACACGACAAAACAATAATAATTTGAGTGTCTATTTGGTTTAGGTTGGAGTAACCGATAACTAAAAGCGATAAGTAGTAGTTATGTTATGGGTTGGGTTCAAATGAGAACCCGTCATTATATGTGAACCTAAGGACTCATCTTGACCATTAGATTGGATAATCTTGATGGTTGAGATCATGACATGTCAGCATGGTAATAATGTAAAAAAATGCATTAATTAATTAAAAATGGTATTTTGGACATATATCAACGTTTACAAAGAGCACTACATTGTTCTTTGGAAAGCATAATAGATTAAGAAAAAAAACACTACGATTGTATACAAAAGGTATCGCAAATTTCGTCTATAAACTGCAAATTCAAAATTTTGAAATGAAACTCAAATTTTCAACAAACCATAACTTTTTCAAATTTTATTCGTTTCGAATGAAATATATATCAAATTAATCACATTCTCAAGATCTACAATTTAAGATACATATTGCATGTTTTAAAACGTAAAAAACATATATATATAATTAAATTAAAAAAAAACTGGACTGATTTTAGCACTACAGTACTGTGTAAAAAGCACAATGAACCTGAACATATAATTGCACTGTGCAATATTAGATCTAAGGCCAGGATTAGTCCCTAGGTTCACATATAATGGGTTCTCATTTGAACCCAATCCGTTATGTTATAATGTAAACACTAATTTAATACCGTGTAATACACGAAATTTATTAAAAAAATAAATATAAAAAATATTTGTAAAAATTACAAAGTTTTAAATTTAAAATAAAAAATTGAATAAACGTGTTTCAACTCGTGCCCTGTTCAATTTGTTAATTATTATAATTATTAATTAATACTATATTTTAATATTTAGATTAAATTCGTTAATAATTATATTTACAGACTTATATAAATTCAAAAGATGTCACATTTTCAACCCGTTTCAAATCTATATTAATTATTTATTAATAACTCATTTTATATTTTTATATTTAGATTAATCTTGTTAATAATTATAGTTACATACTTTGAAAATTTCAAAAGGTGTCATATTCTCGAGCCTTCTCGCATTGTGCTATTGTCTATAAATATTAATTAAATATTATTATATGATTGTATGTGTGTGTATATATATATATATATATATATATATATATATATATATATATACACACAGAGAGAGAGAGAGAGAGATTGAATTCATTACTAATATTTAGTTACATACTTCAATTATTGCAAATATATTATAATTTACCTATACAAAATATTTAAAATTTCAAAAATAATATATTTTGACATTTATTATAAATAGAATTTATTTAGTTATTTTCATAAATAAGTTTTTTTTTTAATTAAAACTATTTCATATATAATTTATCTTTTAATTAAAATAATTAATTTAGATTTTTTTCAACTAATTATATATGACTTATTTATATTTTTATATTAGGAGTACAAAAGAAAATTATTGAATTAGACATAATATAATAAAAGAAAACTATTAACTTACGCTAAATATAATAAAAGGAAAATATTAAATTAGGTAAGATACAATAAAAGAAAAATATTAAATTAGTTATATTAGGTTCGGATAACACATAAGCAACCGAAGCACCAAAATTTGTTATTATTCAAGCGAAACATGAGAATTTTGCATTAATATATACTTTTTTAACACCCGTGTATTACATGGACTCATCAAAAGATAAAACTAAAAAATATTTGTGATAATTATTTAACTTTAAATCTAAAATAAAAATTAAAACAATGTATTTTCAACCCGTGCCTTGTACATGTCTAATCTATTTATTAATTATTATAAATATTAAATAATTTTGTATTTAATATTTAAGTTAAATTCATTAATAATATTAGTTACATACTTACAAACACTCAAAAGGCGTCACATTTGTCTAATATCTATTTTATTAATTATTATTATTAATCATTGTATATATTAATGTTTAGAATAAATTCGTTAATACTTATTTGTTACAAACTCTGAGATATTCAAAAGATATTAACCCACAACCCGTGTTGCTTGAACCGTTGTCTAATCAATGTTTATACAAATTGAATCTACTTGAATTGTATTAAAACTTGATAGGTTATATCAACGAACAAGCTCAAACGAGCCTTTAACAACCACTTCCGACAAAAATGTTCCAAATATATAAACTTATATTTTCTCCCCTTCAATATCAAGCCATTCAAGAATTCATTTAATAAAATGTTCAAAATGTATATTTAATTTTGCAATAATTGAACGATAGTGACAAATTTAATATAATTTCCTCCTAACATAGGAAGTCAAATTTTTCTTTCATAGAATGCCAAACCCAATGAAAAATGATTGGGCATTGTTCTGTTAGATGCATGTGTACTTACAAGGATAGAACAGAAAGCAAAAGGTAGTGTTGACAACTCTAAAAATAAGTGGTTCTCAGCTTTCTGGCTGGAAAAAAAAATAACAATGCTAGAAAATTGATAATAGTCATAGCAAACTTGCCTCATGGTACTCCATATATAATCATTAAATTTACAGCAAAATAATAACAATACTAAAAATAAAAATAATGAAAAAACAGACGATGCTAGCAAACAAATCTAAGGGCATCATTCAAATTGTCCAAGCTATTTATATTTCTATTACAGCTTAACAAAAAGCACAAGCCCATACGAAAGAGACAGTGGTATATAGTCACTGGATACTTTAATACTTCGCAACCTACATAAACGAGCAATATCACGTGCGAAAACCTTCCAAATATATTACACAGATGGGAAGTACTTGTTGAGGTTAAAGGGTAGAGAGTAGAATTCCTCGCTCCTCGTGTCGGTCTTGAACGAACGGAACTTGTCCCACCAGTGCTTGCCTCTATCTTTCCTAATCTGGCTATCTTTCTTGTGTAAAGTGTTGTCCAAGAAGTAGGCCAATACAGCGGCAACAAAAGCTTCTGAAGAAAACGGGACGTTGATAATGTCGTTGAACTGGGGAGAACAAATTGAAAAAGTTATTAAAAGGAGCAAATGAGAACAGTAGCATCAGCAACAGCTTCTAAAAACAATGAAATTCAAAATAAATATTGGGCCCAAAGAGAAAAATGTTTCAGAATTATCAAAACACCCCTGAGGTTTGATTAAGTTCAATGTAAGTGGGATTTTGAAATGTTTTTGCTTATGAAGAGGGTTAAGTTCAATACAGGGTCAAACCTCAAGGGTTTTCTGTAATTTTCAAACACATTTGGGTTAGGCTAAAGCCTGGGGATTGTGTTGGCAATTCACCCTAAATATTGGTACAATTATAAAAACTACCCCCCAAATTTAGCCTAATTACAAAAAAAAAGTTAACAATCATCTTTAAAATTGCATAAACACCCCTCAACGTGTGTTTGTTTAACAAACACATTCCAGCAATAAGGTGGAATTTGTAGAGTGGACACATCTCAAGGGTATCTAAAATCTTGAAAGATGACTGGGCTTTTCGGTAATTAGGCTAAACTTCAAGGTTAGTATTTGCAACTATCCCCAAATTATTTCAAGAATCTGATTTTTCATGTGTACCCAGCTGCCCCAAGTGTGTACACCTCTTGAATTTAGCCTAAATATATAAAAACTGAAAAAAAAATCTTTATAATTCCAAGAACACCCCACGAGGTGTGTGTTTGTTTAACAAACACATTCAAACAATAAAGTGCAATTCGTAGAGTAGAAACGTATCTCAAGGGTATCTAAAACCTTGAAAGATAACTGGGCTTTTACATTATTAGGCTAAACTTCAAGGGTAGTATTTGCAATTATCCTAAAATTTTTCAAGAATTCAGTTTTTCATGTGTACCCATCTGCCCAACGTGTGTACAATTATAAAAACTACCACCTTGAAGTTAGCCTTAACACATAAAAATCCAAATAATCTTTTAAAACTGCAAAATCACCCCTGTGGTTTTTCCATAATTACGCTAAACTTCAAGGTAGTTTTTATAATTATACAAAATATATATTTTAAGAATTCTTGCGTACCCATCGGCCTGACGTGTGGACAGGCCCATATCCTTGAATAACAGTGTACTCGTTAAAGTACTGAGGCACCGACAAGCCCAGGAAAATCGAAAACCCTAATATGAACTTGGTCCTAAAACTGTTCAGATTACAGAACTGAAGAAAACTCAAACCAGCACCGCCTGCATATATATTCGAAATCGAAAATTAAGTTGAAAACACTCGAAACGAATGTGAGAGCAAACTTAAAAGATTTTAGTCGGATCAATTATACACACCAACGTAGGCAAAGAAGAGACAGTACAAAGCGGCCACAATAGGTGCTGGAATTGAAGCAAAAACGGCTCCAAATTTCCCTGTAAACGTGATTATTGAGATTTATATGCGGAAAAAAAATGCAATTTATCAAACAGGATATATATATAATAGGGAACGAAAAAAAAATAAAAAATACCAAGAACGGAAAAGAAAAGCATGAATCCAGCAGATATTTGTACTACTCTTCGACTGCCAACACGAGTCAGTGCTAATAGGCCAGCATTTTCACTACAAAGGAGTGGAGAAAATTTTGTATGTTATGAAATAATTAAATTATTAAAAAAAATAAACATATTCCCAAATCGAATATTAGGCTCTTACATAGATACAGATGATCCATTACCCGTCCCGAACAATCCGGATAACAGGATAGCAATGCCCTGGTATATGTCCAAAGGCAAAAACACATTTATCTCGAATATTCATTCTATTTAAAGAAAATCGTTAACAAACTACCTAACCCTAACTGGAGGGGAGAAATGGTATGACAAATTATTTGAAAATGGGCCTTAATTATTCGGGAAAAAACTTATTTTACAAAATTTATTTGAAAATAGCTCAGTTAGGAAGAAATTAAACCTTTGATCCTGTTTTATCTGACAAGCATAATCACTGATAATTATATTAGTTGTCAAGACGAATACGTAACCAATAGGTAATTAGTTATATAAGTATTAGAAAAAATGTCACTGAAATGACTATTCGTTCACTTATGAACTTCGTTTACCTGCCATCCTACACCACGGCTCAGAATAGATGGGGGCAAAGGGGTTGCACTGGCATATCGAGACACAGCGATAAAGCCACCAGTCGACTGCATTTAACATCAAGAATACGATTAAAATAAGAAAATAGAATATGTCGAAGTCCTAAAAATTAGAAAAATATAAATTTCATGTAGGACAAGAAATTTTCTAGAGGTTGGATTACAAAGGGGAAGCCAAATTAACACTGGTTTCTGTTCTTTGAATCCCAAATTTGCACAAGGCTTAATAAAGTGGATGAAAAAATAATAATAATAATTAAATCAATTCCTCAAGGCAATCTCATTTAAGCATAATAATCAACATCTTATACTCACCTTTCATTATGATCATTAACGCTTTCGCAAAGTGAATGAAAAACTAGTTACGCATAAAAATAATGTGAAAATAAACCTCGACAAGAGCGACAAATGCAGCCATCATCATGGCAAAAGCTTCACCAGCATCAAAAGAAGGAGCTCCCCATTGGAAAGGATAAGGTACTGTTATCCTACATGTTCCCAAATCCCAACACGCCCATTATTGTTCCGTTGCTAATACATAAGAGGGAAAAAACTAGAAATGCAGTATATTTTCCCTTGTGTCCCCTCTCATATATAAACATGATATTTGCAGCTTTGTTCTCGCAGAATCGAAAAAATGCCGAAACGAATGAAGCTCTCTCACTCTCCCCTTAAGAAAAATTATTTTTAACTTTTTTTTTCCCAAAAGAGTTTACTTAAAAGTATATAGGAGCATATTACGTATTTAGCTTACCATGGAGCAGCGTTAATAAGCCCAGAACGATCGGTTCTGCAGCTTATTTGGGTCTTAGGTGGCTTTCCACTATAGGCCCCACCCACAGTAAGTAGATGGGCATAGATCCACACGATCACCACAGAGAATATAACTGCAAATCGGTCAAAGATGTTCTTTCCCGGACGTATCAGATGGGCCAAATACTGAATTACACAGAAAGTAAAAAAAATAAAAAATAAAAAAATTATCAGAGTGTTGATGGCAGACAAGTGCTTTCAAAATAAGCACAGAGCTTGTGTGCTTGTAGCTGAAAGCTAGCATGGGGAAACAAACTACATTTAACCTATTGAGAAATTCTTAACAGTGAATTGCCATTCAGAGTTTAGGAAAAAGATTAAGGTTTGACAGATCATCTAAATATGTTACCTGCGAAAACAGAACCAAAATGATAAGCTGTGGCAACCCAATTTCAACACATTTGGCGACCTAAACAATCAAGGAAGGAGACTAAATTCAATTTAAAAAAAAAAAAAAATCAAAAGTCAGTTGTACATATAAGCATTAGCAGAGCCACAGAGAAGAATCCTCTCGTGTGTGTGTGTGTGTGTGTGTGTGTGAGAGAGAGAGAGAGAGAGAGAGAGAGAGGACACTGAGTGCACATACCCCAGGAAAACCAAACTCATAGAGCCCAAAACCAGCAAGAGCAACCAAAGGAACAGCTGAAAGTGGACTCAGAAATCTGAATAATTGTTAAAAATAATGGGTCAATAACAACTAAACATAGAAACACAAAATACTAGATGAGAAAAGTCAAGTATATCAGTTAATAAATTATAGTCAGTATCCATGAGAAATTAAAATTTGTCTCAACAATTAATAGAGTTCATGAAGTGAATTCTGTTCGTGAACTTTATGACAGCTTTGACTTAATTCCCAAAAAGGTAGGCAGATCTTAAACCTTGCAACATTACGCCACAGACCGCTGAAACCTAGTACAATTTGGATGGTTGAAGCAACAATAAGGGCGCCCTGGGTGGCCCTCATGATCTTCTTGAACCTCTGCATGGCAATTTACAGTAGAAAGCGTATTAGGATATTTTACCAAATTCAACAATGGTATTTTTTTTAATGTAAGACTTTCTGATTAAGGCTCTGTCCATGCAGTTTTATAATGTGCATAGCCAACTTAGCACTTGTTTGTACTAGTTTCAGTTGCACCGAGATCATATGCTGTGCAGCAGATATCTTATGCATGAAATTAGCTTTTAAACAGCTCATACGTGTAAAGGCAATGAAAAAATGGCATTACAATTAGCAAAAAGTAATTTCAGTACTTTGGTAGCAGCAAAATTGAAATTTTTTCCCCAAAAAAAAACAAAAACAAAACATGTTAACCGCATTGATGTGGATATTATGTCGTCGATTGATGTCAAAATAACCAAGAATGGCTTCCACATCTGTGGATTTGGCCAAAAATGTGGACCCGTCAATCTATTTAGCAAATTTCTAATTTTCGGTGACTAGGACTTAAATTGACAAGTTTTTCAAAATTATGGGACTTTTTTGCAAATAGTGATTTATGCAAGGGCATTACTGAACCACCACCCCTAATAACTACATGACTAAAATTGCAACTGAACCCAAGGCTAAATAAATGTGCATGCATAAGTTAAAAAGGAGTACAATAGCAATAGAATCAAGATCACGAACCGATATAGGATCCGGATCACTCCATCTACCAGACAGGATAATCGAAATTGTGGGCGCAACAAAGGTGTATGAACCTCCGATCACGGCAGGTAATCTGGTTCCAAACCATGTTTGCAACAGAGTGTTCAAACCGGCAACGAACAACAGAGTCTGAATAACTTTAGCTTTCTCTTCCTGAAGAAAGGTAATAAAAATGTGTATAAGACGAGGTAGGGGTAATTTTTTTTTTTTTTAAAATAATGAAAAGTTCAACAACAAATTATCATATTCTAATAATGCCTCACATTTCCTCCTCCCATTTGAGGGACCAAGGCAGTGGGTATGATGACTGTTGTCCCGAGCATCACGAGATAGTGTTGAAATCCAAGAAGGATAGCCTCAGCTGTACAATGTAAAAAAGAATTAAAAAAGTAGTAGTCTACACCCATTTTAGCAGATATTCAGAAAATGTAAAGAATATATATAAAACATTTCAAACAAAATAGACTTAAATGAAGAAGAACATTTATTTATTCTTTTTGCTGATTACATGATAATACATTACAGGCCAGATGCATTACAATGTAAATGATAACTATTTAATGAGCGATAAGAAGTTTGTATCAAATGAATTAGGATCTAGGATCTGATATACAATGTATTAAACAAATAACATTGAAAATGAAGAAGCATTTACCAAATTGAACAAGCCCATGAACAATAAACTATATTCTCAGACCAGAGTAGCCACAAAGTACACTAAACCCAGAAATTCACATTTTATTAGTGGAGCATACTGAAATGGTAAGTATTTGAATCTGTATTAGGAACATTTAAAAAAATCTTTCTAAAAATAAAAAAGAACAATCTGTAAAAAGAAAGGAATGAATCAAAAAGGTATCACAGGAATCAGAACATGTTCTTCACAAGATACAATACAGATTTGCAAAAAAGGGCTCCACGAAATATTCTGCAAACACTTTCTGCCTAAACCTAGAAAACACAAATGGCACAAGGAATATACACACATAAAGTGTAAAGAAATGACTAAAATTAAAAACACCAATTATTTTCCCCAGCTAAAAGAGCAAAAAAACAACACCAACCATTTATACTAAAAACTGAAAAATTATTATTATTAATTATTACAAAAAAAGAGTATAGTAAATTGTGAGGTAAATATAGAAAATTCTGGATAGGGACTGACGCCATGGAGGAGGGCTAGTAATGCAGTAAGAAACATTTGGGAGCTGATCTTTTGGTGGGTGTGGCGCTGGTTCATCTGCCTTTTGGGGACCACCACCTCCTGCCATTTTTTATTTTTTTTTGCTTTATCTATAAAACTTCAATTCCTGTAAAGACACAGAAAAAATTTTGTGAATAGATGTTTTGTAAGATTTATATTAAAGGTAATGTGAAGTAAAATGCAAAAGCCCCAAATCCACAATAACCCAGATCAAAATGCTTTCAGAGTGTTGATAAAGCTGCAGAAATTAGAGAGAGAGAGAGAGTATACTAGACCCTAGAAGATAAGATTCAAGAGAAAGAAAAAATGAAACTTAAGTAACAACAAAACAAAACCAACATTATTGTTTACCAGGCAAAACAAAATCTCACCACCGCCAAACTACCTCTAGCTGCTAACAGTGAAAAAAAAAAGAAAATGAAAATGAAAAAAACAAAAAACCCACAAAATCAAGAGAAAAAAGAGGAAGAAAATGAAACTGCAACAGAAGAAGTGTGTAGTAGGCGAGTGTGATGTGTGTTAAGTGTCATTATTGCAAGAAAAATCAGAATATTATACAAAAACTCAGAAAAGAAAATTAAAAGAAAAAGGTGAGAAAAGAAAGGCACCTAATTGTGAAGTTAAGAAGAAAGCTTTTCAAGAAGCAATATCAAGTGAGGATGCTGAAAATAGTGAGCTAAAGTCAATAAATGAGAGAGCCCCACCTCAAGAAAAAGGTTTCAGCAAAAAGGAAGAGGATGAAAGAGAAAGATAAAGAGGGGAAAAAAAAAATATGGGGAGAAGAAAAAAGCAGAAAACTTTATGTTGTAATGGCAAATAGTAAATACAAAGAGAAAAAGAAGTCTGGAAAAGACTGAAGGAAAAAGTGCAAGCAAAAATTATTGAAAAAAAATTTAAAAAAAAAAAAAAAAAAAAAAAGAACACCTACCCCAAGTTTGTACTGTAACCCTTTCTTGTTTATCTCTCCTAAATTCTTTTAGTCTTCTCTCTCTAGAAAAGATAAAATGTTTAGAAAAAAAAAAAGGAATCTTTTAAAAATACTGTAATTTAATGTTTTTTTCCTTGCCTCTGTTTGTTTCCTTTCTGCAATTACTCACCAACACATATGCTGTCTTGATAAGATAATGTAAGTAAAATATTTAAGAATTTTATATGTATTATTTTTATGAGATTTTGATTCTACAAGCTATCTAACAACCATGTGCATGGATGGAGCCACTTTTAAAATAAAAGTGGATTCTTAGGATGAATATTTTAGTATGAAGTGTTGAAAAAGTGCTCCTGCGTAGTGTAAGTCTTAATAAAAGTTCATTTTAATACCTATTTTAAAAGAGGTGAAAAATAATCACTATCCAAACAGGCCCTTAAAGAATTACACTATTTTTGTGTAATATTAGCTTCAAAGACTAATTTACCCTTGAGAGAGGGGGCAATGAATAAGGGAGGTGGTGTTCAACAATCACAATTAAATAATTAGATTGGAATTGACTAATTGATAATCAAAATAGTGGCTACATTCAAAAGGGTATATTGGGATGGCCAAAGAGGACTGAGACTGGACTTTGGGATGCCAAACACAGCACACCACCGACACATTCTTTTTCATCCCATAAAAACTCGGTTGCAAACAACTTTAGTTCCATCGAGTTCCACGTAATTGATGCATATTATCATATATGATTGAAACATATCATCACAAATAATTAAAATTTAAAATTTAAAATTACTAAATTAAAAAAATAAACCTAAAAAAAAAAATTAAACCCTAAAAAGGAAAAATTAATCCATAAAATGAAAAATTAAATTCTGAAATTGAATATTAAACTCTAAATTTTAAATCTCTATCATGTATCATCACATATAACTGACACATATCATCACATATAACTGGTAGAATGATAAATTTTTGTCGGGACCCTAATATGGAAAATTAAATAAAAAATAAAATACTAAACCTTAAAATGAAATATTAAACCATAAAAATGGAAAACTAAACTCTAAAATATAAAACTAAACCCTAAAATGAAAAGGTAAACCCTAAACTCTAAATTTTTATCACATATCATCACGTATAAATACCATATATTATCACGTATAAGTATCATATATCATCACGTAATACATGAACACTTAGCAAAGTGTGCACCTAATAAATTGTCCTTTATGAAAGCCCATTCGGAAAATGAAAAAGAAACAATTTTACCAATTACCATTGCTGTAAGTACTCGGTTCAAAACTTCAAATAAAGCCTTTTTTTTTTTTTTATTAGTTGGTCAGAAAATACAATGTACTCACTAGAACTTACAATTAGGTCTGTTTTATTATTAAATAATAATAAAATGAAATTTTGCGCGTCACAACTTCTTTTGATTTAAAGGAAACAAAAAGGGTTGTTTATTAGTATTGATTTTGGTTCAGCAAATTGACAGCTGCTAAAACGACAAATGCATGAGCGACAGCACAAATCGGTGGTATTTTGTGTGTGCGCTGAAAGTTGTAGGGGCTCCCTACGAGCCACGTGCGACTCAAACTTTGAATTTTCTTGACTATTGTGATTAATGTGGATTGTGGTGGGAGGTTATTATTGTCATTTCGCACTTATTAATTGAGTTTGGTTGATAAACCGGCTTTTTCGTGCTTATCTGAATTCCATCTGTTTTTTCAATGGACGTAATGTCTGCTTTATATTTTGCTCCTAATCATTAAGAATAAAAATAGAAAAGATACACAACTCTTTCGACAAGTGAGAAAATATTTAGCAGAAATGATCGTTTGATTTCACTCTTTAAGTTGCATGCACAAACCTATAACTACATTTTTATTAATAAAATCTATTAATAAATTGAATGTGTAATTTATTAGGACACTATGCTAAAACTACTACTTTACCCCCCTTTAAATTATAACAATATATTTTACCCTCTCGTCCACCCCCTCACCCAAATTATGAGAATATTCATATAAAGTAATGCATGTTAAGTGGACTTAAAAATAAAATGTATATATTGAATTTTTGATACAAGAGTAGGTTTCTTGTAAGATAAATCTCATAGTATGATCTCGCTTAATTTAAATATTTATTCCTTTATTCTGTGTTTAAAAAAAAAAAAAAGGTTGAGAAATGAATTCCAAACTTTTGGTTTTCTGCGATATTTCTTTATGATACTTAAAAAGAATAAATAAATTCCACACATACACCGACCAAGTATAATTCCTTTATAATATTGATTGTGTTTGTGTTAACCTTGTTTTGAATATGTATAATATTGGAATGATATTTTAATCAAATACAATTTTCATTATATATTAAAAAAAAAAAAACATCATTAAATATTGATGTCGTAGAGTGTGAATATTTGTGCACCGCCGTCGTGCGTTGTGATTTTGTATTTGGCCAGTGTATGTGTATGTACAAGTGTATGTTTGACATACTCAATTTTATATGTGATATGACATCAAATGTCGGCATAGTAAGTGAATCGAATTTTTTGCACTTATTTTGTTATTAATAAAAAGTTCGTTCGCAAGAGAAGAGAGCGATTTTAAGTGGAAAGTTTGACTCGAGTCGAATCTCTCAAGAAAGCCTAATCGGAAACAATTCTCGTGTTTGATTCAAGAATGAGAATACAACGAAAAGCTATTCTAAACACAAGATAAAATTTTGGTTTGTGAAGTTATAATATCCAATACGGTGATTTAAATGATGAGAAACAAAATCGACAACTTTGAAAAGGTTAATGAAACGGGGGTCTAGGGCTCTAGAATCATCTCGATCAATTGGCATTTTATCGAACACTTAATCTACAAGTTGTGGTTGTTAATCCTAACTTGTAAGTTAAACATCCAACAATACCAATTGATGATTCTAAAATCATTTAGACTCTAGACCCATGAATTCTAAACACGAATCATCAAGCAACGAAGCAATTCAAACTCAACGCAAGCATACACATAATTAAAGAGACAAAAAAGCTTGAAATAAAGCAACAATGGAAAATAAGCGTTGAATAACATTAGTTATAATCATATGAATTTCTAACAATTATATAACACGAAACCATGAAAAATGAAATAAAAACAATTGCGAATCAAGAGTATCACAAACCCAACACGAAAAACTCATAATCACAACAAACAAAAAATTAGAATAATAAAAGAAAGGAAATTGAAAGCTTACTAATAAACAATGGAGAATTTCATTCTTCGAACGAGACATTAAATGAATTGAGACTAAAATATGCCCAATATTCGAGCAATACTTAAGAAATCTATAATTTATTAAAACTAAAAAGTTGAAATTTTGAATGAAGAAAGTGAGAAAATGAAGAAGAAAAATTGAGAGAAATTTTGGGTTGTGAACCCCAAAGGGGTTCAAGAACTCTGAATTCTAAGAAAAAAGTTCTATTTATAAGAGTGAAAGTGGGGGCAAAATAATCCTTTGCCAAAAAAGACCAAAAATGGCCTGACCACCGATGTTGGAAAATAGCCCCGCTGATGACATGTCGACTGGGCGTTGGTAGCGCGTCGATTGGGCGTCGGCGGCGCGTTGATCGATGATTGTGCTTCGCATGTTCGAGTCGTGTTTTCGTCAAATCTAGTCAGTTGTAATCCTCGGGAATGCTCCTAGGCTTGATCGACTACCCTAAAACAAAGAAAAGCAAAATAACATAAAATTTTATAAAAAGTAAAAGAGATATACGAAAAACACTAAAAAGAATGTGGGGAGAAATTGCATAAATATATAAGGACAATATATATACTATTCTAACACCCCTGTTTTACATGAGATTTATCAAAAGATAAATATAAAAAATATTTGTGATGATTAAATATTTTTTAAATATAAAAATTAAAAATAAAAATATATCGTATTCTCAACTCGTGTCTTGTACCAATGTGTAATCACTATTTATTAACTACTATTTATTTATTATTAATTATTTTATATTATGATATTTAGATTAAATTCGTCAATAAGTTTATTTACATACTTAGAAAAAATTCAAAAGTTGTGACATTATCAACCCGGGTCTAATCTCTATTAACTAATTAATTAATTATTAAATATTTTTTAGTTTAATATTTAGACTAAGTTCATTAATAATTTTTAGTGACATACTTAGAAAAATTCAAAAGATGTCATATTTTCAACCTTTTTCATTTGTACTGGTGTCCAATCAATATTTATTAATATTATTATATAATTTTATAATTTTTTTATGTTTAGAATGAATTCGCTAATAATATTTAATTACATGCTTAGATTATAAAAAATAACCTATAATTTACTTATAATTTATATTTTAAGTTCCAAGAACAAAATTATTTTAATGTTTATTATAAATACAACTTATATATATTATTTTCATAATTAAGTATTTTTTGTAATTAATATTATCTTATAAGTAATTTATCTTTTAATTAAGATAACTGTTTCTTTTTTAATTATATGATTTTTTATTTTTTTATATTAGAAGAGTAAAAGGGAATATTGAATTAGGAAATATAATTAAAGGATAATATTAAATTAGAGAAATATAATAAAAGGAAAATGTTAAATTAGGCAAAATATAATAAATTAGATAGATATTAGAATTCCTATATCCTAGTAACTCTCCAAACCTCCAAAATTTGCTAAGTAAGCATTCAAATCACCTTTAAATTACACATCAGCCCGGAGCTTCCTAAACAGACACGTAGGATATGGATCTTTTCGTTTAGTATATATGTGTGATATATACTAATTTAGTAACTTTAGATTTATTAGGTAACGAGCATCATAGGACTTGGGAATTCAATTACGTGCATTCGATTCAAGATTTCACAACATTTAAGGTAGGAACCACCGACTTAAATCTTGTTAATTTCAGTTCTCAATCATTGTGTTATATGTTATGTATTCTTGAATAAAGTTCGATGTTTAAATTTATAAAATCGGAGACCGTAAGAGTTGTATGTGACCGGTAAAAAAGGTCATTGGTAAAATCCGTCGTGTTTTAACTACAATTTATGATATAGTTCTACAATTATGTTATATTAGCTTTCGAGCTAAATCTTATGGTTAGAAAACATCTATGATTTGTAGGCATTCATCTATAGTTTACATGGTTGGTTTGATAATGGCAAACGAATGTGGGGTTTTTTCTGAACTTTTCAAAATGCTGTGTTTGTTGATGTTAAATGTAATTATGTGAATTAGATATGTCATTAACATTCCATAGTTTATAGTCTACAATCTGTGCTACTAGTTCAAAAGTCTATTCATATGAATTCTATGATTTATGTTCTATTTTTTAGATTTGATATTAAGATGAGATATGTTTATATACCTATTACGTTGAACTCGTCACAATTCAAAAACATTACTTTTCAGGTACAAATGAGGACATTGAGTGAGGGCGAACTATGATCGAATGAAAACTATGGATTTTATTTTATTGTGCTTTATGTATTTTCTTTTTAAATAAAGGTCGAGCTTGAGACTATGCTACTGTGAAATCTTTGTTAGAATTGATAGGATTTGAATTGTTATTTCCTTATGAACTTTTAACGTACTATTCGGCTATGTGAATTTATTATGAATTTTTAAAATATTTAAGAACTTATAAAATTAATATTTATGCAACACTGAGTCTACTTTATTTTACAAGAATGCGAAATTATATTTGTTTTATTAAAGTCGGGGCATTACAAAAGAGAACCGATTGGGATGGTTTTATTATCTTGCATAACTAAATTTTTTAGGGGCCTTAGTTTTTAAGAGAACTTTACGACCAGGCACCTCTTGTACGGGTCCGGCCATAGGTAGGACCTATATAAGCACCATATGTCTTAAATTAAAGATTCATTTTTTAAAAATTTGTTACTATATTATGTAATTGTCTATTATGCCCTTATTAATCAATATTCTTTTGATTATTAAAATTCAAAATTAAGATGTTAAAATATAAATAAAATATTATATACGAGTAATCTCCCCTATATTAATGCGAAATATTCATATCCTATGTGTATCCTTCGCATGTTAGCTTTGAAAAAAACTCTGGTATTTTGGTGTCACCGAACCTAATATCTACCTAATTTAATATTTTCCTTTTATAAGTTTTACCTAATTTAATATTTTAATATCATTATATTTTTCATAATTTAATATTTTCATTTTCCTATATGTTACCTAATTGAATATCTTCTTTATCATATTTTGCCTAATTCCATATCTTACTTTTATTATACTGATATACAAAAATAAATAAGTCATATTTAATTAGAAAAAATATATATAATTTGAATTAGTTTTTATTTATAAAAATAGTTGAAATAAATTTATTTTTAGAATTTCAAGTATTTTGTTTAATAGAAATACGAGTTATATAAAATTATTACAAAAGGAAAACAAATTTAAAATATATAAACTTAAATTTGGATATCTAATCCTAATATAATGCGTTGGTAATAACATTAATAATTTATATGAAAAACTATTTTTACGCTAAAAAAAAAAAAGAGAGAGAGAGAGAAACAATAACAACAAAAACTAATAATAACAAATTATTACATCTAGGAAAATAAATATTAAATATATTCTAAATCTCTTTATCTAATTCCAATAAAATATATTGATAAACACATTATATATTTATATGAACAAATCAATATGTCTTACGCATAAAAAAATGAAACAAAAAATAATAATAAATTAATATTACATATACTACAAGTTAGATATACGAAGTCTTTTAATAGAATTACCAGTGCCTTATAGATTTTGATTTTTTATACACATATTTACATGCGACGCGCATGTGTTGTATGTTTTACATTATTACAAACTAAATTTTCTACGGGTTTCCTTATAAGTATAGGGTATTTTGTTATATCTTACAACTAATTTCGTGACCCCGAGGTAAAAATAATTAAAAATTATCTATTGTGAAACCACTTTTACTGTAATTAGACAAATAATATTCTGATTTATGTGTAAAAATTATTTATTGTGAAGAATAATTTTTTTGTTAATAGAAAAATGTTACGATTTGTGTATACCATTTTTAATATTATTGTTTTAGTATTCTAAATGAGTGTTACACATTTTCAACAAACTAGTAAGTTTATTATAATTGCAAACTAGAAATTTCGAACTCTAAATAGCCAAATTAATCCGAATCAATAATCTCCATTCCTCTCACCATAGCATTGGGCGATTTTGGGAGTCGGGATATATTTTCATATTCGAACCATTTACCTTCTGATATGAATGAAGATATTACAACAATTTAAAAGAGATCAATTTAAATCCATCTTACTCAACTTTTGTAATTTAAGTTCACATGTTTGCTTGCAACAAATGAAATTGCTAGTGAAAATTGAGACTGGTATATAAATGGTCATTGTTGAAATAATAAGTTGAGATTCATTATTGATATCTCCTGGTAATTATGGGACATTACTAGGAAATAGCCAGGCTTGAATCCTCACTTTTTTCAGTTAGTGTGTGTTTCATGTTTTTTTTTTTTTTGTTTTTTTTTTTTTTTTTTTTTTTGCGTTTCTGTTAAGCTCAATAATATGTATTATGGTAATGTAATGATAATAAATAGAAAAAAGGGGGTTTTAAGCCCTGTGTTTTTTTGTTGTTTAAAGATAACACACATTTCATTACTAGTTGAGAGTGGCTCAATCAGCTTAATACAAGAGAAATGGACAAAGGAGGGAACGAATCCTGAAAAATATTTTCCTCATAACAACTAGCTCAATGAGCAATAAAATTTGAACATGATTACATCCTATTTATATATTTAAAGGAACAAAAGTGAAAATATCTTGACATTCAAATGATATGATCTGGTACTCGCCTCATACACTTGACTACTGCTAATAGCATTCAAGGAGTCATATTCAGCTTCAACTTGATTAAAAAAAATGTTTGTTTCCAGTTTATGTTGGAAAAATATTGTTGCAAATAATAAAATCAATCAAATAGCAAGTAAATAATTAAATAAATAAATAAATAACAATGTTTAAGATAAGAAGGAAAAGAGCCTGGATTGAGGCGCGCAAAAACGTTGTACTAAGAAAAGATACGCCCGAGCATGAATTCCTCTATTAAATAGAATGTGATGCTATTTATGAATCATGTACATGCTAATCTATATCTATCTATCTATCTATCTATATATATATTAAAGGAGATGTCTGGAGAGAGAAAAAATGCCACGTAGGATTATTTTATACCTTATTTAATTAATTATGATTTGGTTTCTTTTTTTAATTAAAAAGCCACATGGGATTAGTTTCCTCTTTTAGTTATGTAGGAATTTTCTTAACCTAATTATGATATATACCTTATTTAATTAATTATGATTTAGTTCCTTTTTTTAATTAAAAATCCACCTAGGATTAGTTTCCTCTTTTAGTTATGTAGGAATTTTCTTAACATAATTATGATATATACCTTATTTAATTAATTATGATTTGGTTCTTTTTTTTTAATTAAAAAGCCACTTAGGATTATTTTCCTCTTTTAATTATGTAGAAATCTTCTTAATATAATTAGGATAGATACTATAATTAACATTAAAAATAATAAGAATTAATATTATATATATTATCACTTATATGTTATTTTTAGCTTTCTTTTACGTTTTTTTGTTATTTTTTTCATTTCGAGTCGAACAATATCAAATCGAATTTGTCACTTTTTCTCATAAATAATTTGATCACTTTATTTAAT
Organism: Phtheirospermum japonicum; assembly: GCA_014905375.1. NCBI lineage: Eukaryota > Viridiplantae > Streptophyta > Magnoliopsida > Lamiales > Orobanchaceae > Phtheirospermum > Phtheirospermum japonicum. Next base: position 1,453,523 of record BMAC01000014.1, on the reverse strand, counting down.
TAAATTATACAAAAAATGCCCAATATAATATAATTTGATATTATTTTATTGGCTATCAACATGTTGTTTATAAAACATTATTACGATTCAACACTTTATTATTATTTGAATTGATCTCATAAAATAATGTATTTTGTTATTATCTCAGAAATCGCGTAAACAATACAAGTGCAAACCCAACACTAAGTGGAATGAACACTATGACATCAACTACAATATATTTGGAAAAAGATCAACTAATTCCAAAACAAAAAAAGGGAGAAGGCCGCATCTGAATGCAAATGGCTAAACACAGTAATTTTGAAAGTATTCATGTCATACTTAATATCATTTGAAGTTCAAAATCGAATTTATTCTGTTTGGTGCATTTATATTTTACATACTAATCGCTTCAACATCATTGTAATATTTATATTTTAT
>BMAC01000014.1:1380112-1419574 GCA_014905375.1 Phtheirospermum japonicum | reverse complement strand
CACACACACACACACACACACACACACATATATATATATATATATATATATATATATATATATATATATATATATATATATATATATATATATAACACTTAAGTATACATATATACAATATTACTTATTTAAATGTTTTAATACATTTTAAATAATTCTTTTTTATTTTAAATAAAATAAAATAAAAAATTATCGTGCAACGCACGGTTACAACACTAGTATTAAAATAAAAGTCATGGTAAAGGACTTATCCATCAAGGTTATGAATGATTGCTAATAATCATCATATGCAAACATGAAACTATTGTTTTCCAAAACATATCAAGAACAGTCCTTTAAAATTTCTTATTAACCAAAACTAAGCAACACTCGGAGAGAGCAATAGAGTTAAGAGCCCTTAATTTTGTTTCTAAATTTAGAGACAAATACCATGGATCCATCTCCATGTTCTCTTAAAAAAAAGACACTACGACAAAATCCCAATTTTAATATAACAATTGTGATTTTTTTTTTTGTTGAAAAAAATTAAAATGCTAATCGTCCTCGTAAAGCATGGAATCCCTAATCTAAGCACAAGACATAGAACATCCCTGTATCATCCAAGTTATAGCTTAAGAATGAACAACTTATGATGGATCTAAGCTTCTAATCTAGCATGTGACCACGATCCAAATCATAATGACCTATAACTCATAAGTAGTAGGGAGTAATGGATTTCCTTTATAAAATAAAAATCAAGATTCCAAAGACAAATGTGTAGAAGATATATTGAGTTTATGGGTTAAATAATAGGTAATACAGAATATGATGAAAGTCAGATGATCCATGATAGACAACAAGCTTATCCTCCAACAAAAAAAAAAAAACACTTTTTTCAATTAATGAATTATTAGATAAAAATATTAAGACCCTCTATCACCATAATTTACAAATTTACACAATAAATTACTAGACAAAAAATTCTAAAACATACAACACAAATCGAATATGGGGCCTGAACACAAAACCCTAAAATACACAGCAACATAGCGAAAGTTAAGGAAAATTCACCTCACAATTACGAAGAATTTACACACAAAAGAAATCAAAAAGAACAATTATGACACTTTTGTAATAATAAATCAGCTAATCTTAAAATCACTTGGACTTCAAACTTCAAACTGTTCTTGGATACAAATCCTGTGGAAAGGGGCTGCGCTGATAAACAATTTCACAGTGCTAGATGGTGGCGAGTATTGGTGCTGGACGGTGGAGAATCGTCGAGACAGTGAAAATGGGGTTGGGGGGGGGGGTGTGACAAACGATTGAAATGTGATTTTGTAATTTATGAGGAGCGTTTAACAAAATGAATCGTCGGGACAGTGGGATTAAAAAAACAAACGATTGAAATGTGGTTTTGTAATTTATGAGGAGCATTTAACAAAATATATTTATAATTGTGACTGTTCTGTGATTAACAAATATTTGGAATATTTAGTAATAAATGATAAATATTTGTTAATTTTATTTAAAATATTTAATATACAAATGATATATTAAATATTGGTAAATTAATATTAATATTCACAAGTAAAATATTGCACATTTTTATTTTTAAAATTATGGAGTACCTAACAGACAAGTACAACAAGTCCGTGTGTAAACTATATTGCACATCTTTGTTTTGGAATTTTTTTTTTTTTGTTTGTGTTGTCGTTGCATAACGCTTCCCACTCTCATGAATGTACAATTTCCTTTTGAGCTAAATTTGGGGCGATAAAGTGATTTTCCAAAATAGAAGGAGCATGTTCGTAAATACACAGAAAATCGAAGCACCAATTGATTAAATAAAACACTGCGTCGTTTCGTCTAGCCGTTTGCTCATTTCCGAGTTTTTGCTTTGTTTGCAGATTCATCAAATCCAAAAGGTCTGCAAATCTGTTTAGTAGATTCAGAAAATCAGGGAGATATTTTTTTCCTTATTTATGTGATTGGGTTTCTGTGTAAACGTAATTAAATTCAATTTATATAGGTTTATCCGAGAGAAGCTTGTTGGATCGGAAATTTGTATGAGCCGGAGGATTTTTTTTTCTTTTGCAGATCGCGTAATTGTAGCCGCTGTTGAAATCAAAACCTCAGGCTTGTATGAGCGAAAAAACTGAATGATCTAGGGTTTTTGCGAATTGGGAATTTGAGGATTCCGAGATTTTTATTTTCTGGGGTTGGATTGTTGGAGCTAATTAATTAGGGTTCTCGCCTGTGTGAAGCAGAAAGGGAACTTTTGAGAGGAATTTCAAGTGAATTGATGGTTGAAGCTAGGGTTTTCGGTTATGTGAAATTTGGGAAAAATGCAAAAGAGCAATCCTTATTATGCATGGGAGGGTTCGGAGAGAAGGTGAGGGGAATAGCACAAGTCCAGAGAGAAGTATCAGTTGGCATATGCACTCAGCTGTAATTCCTGCTGATTCGAATTCGTTCTTCAAGGTGAGTTGTTGTACTTCCCCCCCTCCCTCTGATTGTGAATATTATGATATGATTAGTGCAAAAGTTTATGATTGGTAGGTTTTGATTGATATGATAAATATCTGGATTCATGGCTTGAATTCGTTCTTTATTTGGCCTTTTTTGGTAAGGTGGAGGATTTGGTTTCCGTAAGTCATTGTTGCTGGGCTTTGCTAGTTTTGGACTAGGATCAATTAACCTTTTCTAGGATACTAGAAAATGTTTTTGTTAATTTTTTTTTAATGTATAATCAATACTCTACGATTGATGGTTTGTTAGCTTTTTAGTGTAATTCCTCGACCTTATTTAGTGCAAGCGAATGCTTTTCAAAAGTTTGGCGTGAAGCTTGGTGTTTAATTTTTCTCATATTTTTCACTGTCTATTTCTATAGTTTTTTTTTATTGTTGGTTGTAAACAAAAGCTTGATTTTACATGTTTACAATCCACTTTTTCATTGAATGCCTGCTTTACCATAAAGAAACAAACAAAAAAAAAGAAGAAATTGGGCTGTTGACGGCTATTTGACTTTAGGTGGGAATTATAACTGAAATTCTCTTCTGGTTAGAGAATTGAGCCACAGCAGCTTTGCAGCTTTTATTTTGCAGTTGAGTTGGCTATCTTCTAAGTTCTATTTTGTTAATTCAGTCAAATTAAGGATTCTGATATCTTGAAGCCACATTGTTGTTTTAACTTGTTTTTTCACTTTGTGTTTGAAAATATACGTTCACATAGATTACGCTTAGCCTTGGATATGTATTCCTATTTTTGAGTAGCTTTTTCGTCCTTCTCAGTTGCAAATGGTACATGAGTTGGTTTGAATAGAAAAGGTCGAAACAGGGTAATTCTCCTGTTGGGTACATTACACTCACCTTCACCAATGAGATGTGTTTCTAGTCTAAAAGCAACATGGTCATTTTCCTAGTTATATCGACGCACTTAAATTAGTAGAAGTCAAGGGTTATGGTAAGGACACAACTTTGTTAAGCTTTTGAGGAATTATTTCTGGTCCATTAGTACCCCTATTGATATTTGAAGATTATCATCTAAAACTTTCAAATAGCAGTTTTTGTCAATAGTTTTTCTCTAGTAATTCATGGAGGGTCATTTTGTCCTAATTTTCTCGTTTTTACCTTTGCTTGTGACACCACTTTAGTGTGTTCATAGGGATGAGAGCTGGGCCCTCAATTTCTTGGCAAGTTATAATGATTAAAGTAATTTAATGAATGTGTCCGGAAATATTTTAGCGCTAACGAGTATTGATATTACTTTGTGTTATAAAGGCAGAGGTGTACATACATCTGTCTGAATAATTGTAGCTGTCATCCTGCTTTTGAAGTATGTGAATATTTGAGGCAATAATAGATTGTGGTATTACCGTGTTTTATGCATTACTTTGTCGTGTATGGTAGTTGCTGAGGTTATCATTATGCTGTCTTCATGTCTTTGGCATTAGTTTTTTCCGTAGTGTAACACCAGAGGCAATTTCATATATTTGCCCCAAATAAACTTCTGCCATTATCTCGTGGCATGCTATGTAGGACTAGTTGTGGCATTGGTATACATGTGGTCAAAGCAAACTTATTGTAACATTTCTTTAAGAATATATATGTGTGTGTGTGTGTGGAAATGGGTGGATGTACTAATATACATCCATACAAACTTCACTATTTGAGAGGTATCTTTGGTGCTAATTTCTCTGGCGATAGATGTCGAGGCATTTATTTCAACAATTAATACAATTATGTTGAAATGCATTTTTATGTCACTTTCGAACTATTTCTCAATGGCTAGTAAATGCAGGGGTATAATATGCATAGATACGAAATAAATCAGGCCAATAATTTCTTTAGGAGTTGTAACAGCTGGAGTAATAAATAATTACCCAGAAACAGGAGTGCATTAATCGTAAAAACAATTTTCTTGCACCAGCAGGGGTACTATTTTCTTTCTGGTGCAAGAAAACTGTTTCTCTTACGGCGTGCCAATTCGATGAGAAAATCGATACCATTTCTCAATTGCATGTGTAGATTTGTTTTAATGAATACATGGATTATACTTCTCAATTGTAAAATTAGACTTGCTAATAATAGTGATAGTTTTATACCAAAAATAGCTATTGAGAAATTAAGAAGTTTTCGATACCATTGTTATTGACTTTGTAGCTGTGCTCATCTCTTCTGTTGTACTATATAGCCTCCTTACTTAAATTTCTGTTTTGTTTTTTTTTGAAAGAAAATTCTTCCAGAAACATTTTGCAGCCTTTTTTTTTTTTGGTGGAAGAGCACTTATTTTGTGTGTAACTTTCCATGTAGGGTTTACCATGTAATTTGGTTTACTTTATTTCATACTAGCACTGAACTTAATTCTTCAGCATGCTGTTTCTTTGAGATTGAAAATTCTTTCTTGCAGGATGGTCGCAAGATCTGTGTCGGTGATTGTGCTCTTTTCAAACTGTCAAATAGGTCGACACCTGTCATTGGTTTAATTCGTTTGTTGGCATTGAACGAAGAGAATAACTTGCAGCTAGGTGTGAATTGGATTTATCGATCATCTGAACTTAAACTTGGGAAAGGCACTGTGGTGGACAGTGCGCCGAACGAGATTTTTTATTCCTTTCAGAAGAACGAAATTCCTGCGGCATCTCTACTCCATCCTTGCAAAGTTGCTTTTCTTCCTAGAGGTGTTGAACTTCCAATCGGGACATCCTCTTTTGTTTGTCGACGTGCCTATGACACTGCAAACAAGAGTTTATGGTGGCTAACCGATCAACATTACGTTAATGTTAGTGTTGCAGTCTGAAGATTTACTTTGTATTAGCATTAATTATTATTATTTTTTTATTTGCTGCTTTTTTTATTTGTATGTATGTTCTTATTTTTTGTCTTTTTCTTTCCCCTTGTTGGGTGGTGGTAGTTGGGTTGAGGGCTGAGGGTATGGTAAGAAAGGGAGAAAGTGTTGAACCTTTTATTGTTTCGCAACTGATTGTTATTGTTCTTACTTTTTTGACACTCATATATACCATTTGGTTTCCCAGGATCAGCAAGAAGAAGTAGACCAGCTTTTATACAAAACTAGGACAGAAATGCATGTGACTTTGCAGTCTGGTGGTCGTTCTCCCAAGCAAGCTAATGGTCCGACTTCAACCTCACAACCGAAACCAACTTCTGATAGTGGTCAAAATAGTGGGAGTTCTTTTCCTTCTCAAGCCAAGGGAAAGAAGAGGGAAAGAGGTGATCATGGTGCCGATTCTGTCAAACGAGAACGCTCTTCAAGGCTTGATGATGGTGACCTTGTTCATTGCAAAACTGAAAGTAATTTAAAACATGAGATTGCTCGAATAACAGAAAAAGGTGGGGTAGTGAATTTGGAGGCGGTGGAAAAACTTGTCCAGTTGATGCAACCAGATAGAAAGGAGAGAAAAATGGATTTGGTTTGCCGTTCCATGCTTGCAAGTGTATTAGCTTCCACTGATAAGGTTGATTGCCTCAATCGGTTTGTGCAGCTAAGAGGTTTGCCTGTACTGGATGAATGGCTGCAGGATATACATAAAGGGAAGATTGGTGATGGTAATATTGTAAAGGATGGTGATAAATCAGTGGAGGAATTTCTTTTGGTTTTGCTTCGTGCGCTGGATAAGCTTCCAGTTAATCTTCAAGCCCTCCAAATGTGCAACATTGGCAGATCTGTGAATCATTTACGATCTCATAAAAATACAGATATTCAAAGAAAGGCGCGAAGTTTAGTTGATACATGGAAGAAACGTGTGGAAGCGGAAATGATAAGTATTGATGCAAAGTCTGGCTCAACACAAGCTGTATCTTCGTGGTCATCCAAATCACGCCTTCCGGAGGCTTCTCATGGTGGCAGCAGAACTCCAAGCGCGTCTGATGTTGCCATGAAAAGCTCGATTACTCAGAATTCTGCAGCAAAAACTACTTCAGGTAGGTCTTCTCCTGGGGAAAGTGGCATGAAGTATGAAACCTCGTCTCCTGGGCCTGTGAAACTAGCTTCATCACTTGCTTCTGGAAAGGAGAGCCAGCCTAGAACTTCTGCCGGAGGCATTGCTGATGCCCCTCAAACTCGAGAGGACAGGAGTAGTAGTTCTAATCAGTCTCATAATTATGGTCAATCATTTTCACCAAAGGATGACCTAAAGAGTTCGCCTTCAGGTTCAGCGACTGTTAGTAAGATATCAAGCAGTACTACTCGTAATCGAAGAATTAGTGGTTTTCCAGGACCATCAGCAACTGGAAGTCAGAAAGAAACCAGCTCAAGCAAAAGTTCTCCAGTGCACAAGAGTGCTGCTTTAGAGAAGTTATCTCACTCTGCATTAACTGGTGAAAGGGTTGTTGAGGGGCCCATCAGTGAAGCAACAAGTCATAAGCTAGTTGTTAAGATACCAAATCGCATAAGAAGCCCTGCACAAGGTGTCTCTGGAGGCTCTCTGGAAGATCCTACCAGTATGAGCAACCTGGCTTCTTCTCCTGTGCATTTGAACAAACACGAGCAATCTGATCATGCTTCAAAGAACAAGAGTGATGCATCTCGGCGTGATATTGCGACAGGCATGAACTTGTGGCAAAATAATGATCCAAAAAATGTATTGACTGGGTCCGAGGGTACTGAGTCACATGCAGTTCTTCGCGATGAAGGGCAAAGCATGACCACTGAAGACTCCAAAAGAGTAATCGAAGGCCCTCCAACAATTCAATCGAAGTCTGTTAACTTGCATGCTTCTTCCTTCAGCCCCATGAATGCTTTAATTGAGAGCTGTGTTAAGTACTCAGAAGCAACTTCGTCATTATCACTTGATGATGATGTTGGAATGAACTTACTTGCTAGTGTTGCTGCTGGAGAAATGTCTAGATCCGATATGGTTTCTCCTACTGGTTCTACTGAAAGAAGCACCCCTGCAGTTGAGGAAGTTTGTACTGGTGATGAGGCAAAATCCAGGTCTTACCCTGAAGACTGCCCTACACAGCAGAATGAGTTTGACAATGATGCTGAATGTGATGGCAAGAAACAGGCTGTTTTAAACCGGTGTTCTATTGATGGAAAATGTGCTCAACCTCAATCTTCTGAAAATATTCCATCTGGAGAGGGCGTTAAAGATTTTAGCTCTTCAGACATGGATTCGAGAAGCAATGCAGACCCTGGGGAGATTAGTCAGAAGTCAAATGAAAAGACAGGTACCACTTCTAAGGCTGTTCCTATCTCTACAGAAAATATAAGAAATGATGAATCAAATGAAGGAGTTTGTGGGGAGAAGGCCATTGTCAGTAAAGTTGGTGTTTCGAAATGTGGAAGTGGTGGAATTGACGCCATGGTGACTGGCGAAAAGGACAGTACTGACCATTTGAGTATTGATGAGTGTAAGCCAACCGTTGAAGTTGCAGCAGCCAAGCCATTGGATGAAGGATTGAACAGGATAACCGTTTCTCAGCAGAAACTGACTGCTACGTTTGCTGAGTCTGAATTCGCTGAAAGAGCTGATAATGAAAAGCTGCACCAGACTGAATATGGTAAGAACTCAGTTTCAGAAGCTGTTGGTGCTGTCAAAGTAGAAAAAACCAATGACTGTGATACGAAGAGTTACATGAGCAATTCAGAAAGACTGAACATAGATAAGGAGGTGGACAGAAGTGCAGCAGTTGAAAGCAATAGTGCAGCTGTTTCCTGTTCCACATCGCATGGTCTGAACAGGGACCGTAAAGAGGCTAATCTGGATAAGCAGGAGATTCCGGGGCATATTTCATGTAATGAGAGCCGGTGTTCTGGTTCTGCGGATCATGAAACTCTTGAGGCTGAGTTGACAGGATCCAAGTCTTCTAGCTTTCAAGCAGATGAGGCTGGCAAGTGTCGATCCGCTGGTGCTGGGGCTGTTTCTTCCTCTGCTGCAGTAGCATCAGATCCCTGCACAAAACTGAAGTTTGACTTAAACGAAGGTTTTGGTGCTGATGATGGGAAGTATGGCGAGTTTGTCACTTCAGTATCCTCTGGTTCAACAGCAGTTCATGTGATAACCTCCTTACCATTTTCTGTGAATTCTATTCCTAGTTCCCAGTCTCCCTCTGTTACTGTAGCTTCTGCTGCCATACGCCCCTTTGTTCCTCCAGAGGACTTGTTGCGAAATAAAGTGGAACTTGGATGGAAGGGATCTGCTGCCACTAGTGCATTTCGTCCTGCTGAACCCAGAAAAGTTCTTGAAATGTCGATTGGTACATCAAATTTATCTTGTCCTGATGCTTCTACCAGTAAACACGACCGTTTCCCTTTGGAATTTGATCTGAATGTGCCAGATGAAAGAGTTCTTGAGGAAATGACTTCTCGAGGTTCTACTTTGGCTGTTGAATCATCAAATGCCTTGGCAAATAATTGTGTCACATTGCCATATGAGGCATCGACTTCTATGTCACTTCGTGGTTCTGGTGGGCTAGATCTTGATTTGAACATAGTTGATGAAGCAGACGAAACTGGGCACTGCTCCACCAGCAACAATCATCATGGAGAGGCTTCCCTTGGGCATGTTAAGCCACTAGGTAATTTACATATTCAGAGGGATTTTGATCTTAACAATGGGCCTGCGGTTGATGATGCTACTAGTGCGGAAGTGTTTTCAATTAATCAACCGGGCAATGGTGGTGTATCGTCTCAGCTGCCTTCTGCAGCAGGGCTTACAATGAGCAATCCAGGGCCGAACAGTTTCTCATCGTGGTTTACTCCTGGGAATACTTTCCCAACCACATCGCTATTAACTGATCGAGGAGAGCAATCGTTTCCAGTTTTCCCACCTGGTGCTGCCCAGAGAACATTTGGCCCTGCTGGTGTTACACCATTTAATCAGGATGTGTATCGTGGATCAGTGTTATCATCATCCCCTGCATTGCCTTTTCCATCTGGTCCTTTCCAATTCCCTGTCTTTCCTTTTGGAACCACTTTTCCTCTCCCTTCAGCTACATTTTCAGTTGGAGGCACCTCATATCCAGATTCATCATCTGGTGCAAGGCTATTTGCACCTCCGATAAATTCACAATATCTTGGGCCCGTCAGTTCTGTTGCATCTCAGTTTCAGAGGCCCTATGTGGTTGGCCTTCCTGACATTGGCAACAATAGTGGGTTGACGAGCAACAGAAAGTGGGGCAGACAGGGTCTGGACCTCAATTCCGGACCTGGAACCATGGAAAGTGAAGTCAGGGAGGAGTCAGGCCAACATTCTGTTGCCAGTTTCCAAGCTCTAGCGGAGGAGCAGGCAAGAATGTTTTCAGGTTCAGGTGGTCTTTTGAAGAGGAAGGAGCCTGAGGGAGGCTTGGACAATGAACCCTTCAGACATAAGCATTCATGGCAGTAGAAACTTATGAAACATACCAATTCCTAAACTCCTGTAAGTGTTTTTTTTTTCCCGATGCAATGCTTAATAAATGATACCTGATGTTTGGAGAACTAACTTTCTTTGTTTTATATCAATATATCCTGTTAGTAATACTCCTTGTAAAATTTGTATGGGGACTAACTCCATTTTTCTGATCAATGTTTGAAATATCTAGGGCTCCTGTGGTGCTTTTTTCGTTGAGATTTTCCATCGACATGTTCCATTGAGGTTTTTGGGTTGTATTGGTTTTTGTGTGAAAATTGTGTTTGGTTGAGATTCATATATATATATATATATATATATAGGTTTAGAAATGTGATGATGTTTTGAATGTATTTTTAATTATGAATTAATTCACAGAAGTACGTGATAGAAATAAAAGTATGTTTTGAGGTATTTCTAAAATATCTTTTTTCACATATTTATAGAGTTTATCAATTGAGGGTTGAGATGGTCATGTGATTGTGTGGATGTGATTGAATGACAATATAGGGGAATATTTTTCAAAGTAGGTATGAAAATGATATGAATAAGTTAGTAATGAAATTTTTAGTGAGAATATTAATTTTAAAATGTGTTATTTTCAGTGAATATACATTAACCACATATATTTCTATTTCTATGAATAGTATAAAACTGAAAAGGAGGGTTTCTGAATGGGAACACACGATCCCGTAGTCTTTCAACTTCAAACTATCTATTGTCTAATGGGATTATCTTTTGTTTTTTATGATGCATAATGTGGGGCCAAAGTTAGAATCCATGCACCTTCTAGCACTTTCCTGTTGGGTGATAGATGTATCTGCCCTAGAGTTGTGAACCATTTTAATTGTTATATTAGTTTAATCACTATGAAAGTCTTGGACGCTATCACTCTTTTGTAACGTGTTCTTGTTTCATGGATAGCACAAGATGATGACTATACAATTGTATCTGGTGTCTGTCTTACCCAGACCCGGCTCATTTGGGTGGTTGCGTATAAATAAATGGGTTTGAGTTGGGCCTGGGTTGGTAACATGTTTAGTAGGATCCGGCCCATATACTTGATATATATCATCTTTGTTTACATATGAGGATTGTTATTATCTTGTCATTGCTTAATAGTCTGATGTTTATTGTATTTAACGCGTGTTGTATAACTGTCAGAGTGATTATGACAATATAATGAAGGTAGTGAGAAGCAGCAAAATTATTTTTGTTAGCATGTTGACTGCTATCAATTTCCTTTTTTAATTGGGAATGGAACCTTTTTCTTAGCTCTTGTTAATGTTTATTTGACAATAATATATAATTTCTATGAAATTATCTAAGTATCTGATGTGTTATAATTTGGGTAGCCTTATTATACAAATTACGTCAATTATATGAACTGTGCAGGTCTGCTGACTGTGTGATGTGTTGATATTTAGTTTGTCGTGATTTTATTTTGGATCATTACACAAGACACCTTGACTCTCCTTTAAATTATATGACTTATCTTTGCTTTTATAGTGTTTGGAGCCTAGTTTTGAGCCATCGTCTTGCTGGTTTAGATGAGTCAGATCGGATGGGTGGTTTGACAGTAGATTGCGTCTAATAGTCTGCAGTGCTCTCTCTTCTGCATTTGCAAGTGTATGATGAAGCGTTTCATGCATAAGCTTTCGAAACTGTACTGAGAGGACCGATATTCTATTTACACCTGTATATAGTTTTTAACCGTTGGAAAGCTTAAACTTCTGGTGCCTGGACACTGAAGATTGATGTGCATAATAGTTAGTTGCAACGTCTCTGGCTAAACCATTCTGAGGAGGCTGGATCTTGAATTCATGGAAGTCGAAGACCTTCTAACTTTAAGCTTGATCCTTCTTGCAATTTTTATTTTTTTTTAATCCATATTTTCCCTATACATATTTATTGATGTAGATTTTTTTTTTTACCGAATTTTGATACAACTCTATGTTGATCCCGCATGGTTAGTACTTTATGCTTTATATTTAATTTGGTTAACCGACTTTAACCCTAGTTCAGCCCTCATCATCTGAAGGTATATCTACTGTGCAATTATAAGACCTGTATTGTACTAAATGTGAATGTATAAATTTGCTGCACTTTTCTGTGCACCCAGTATAATGTTCGAAACAAGGGTCTCTGCTAAGTCAAATGGGATGGTGATCGAAAGCGAAGTGGAGGGAAAAATGTTCTCCATGTTTATTGGACTGCATTGATTTATTTTTAATTGCATTACGTGTGATGTTTCTTGTTTGACTGCAGGTACTTACTGGAAACTTAATTGTGAGAGTTATTATTTGCAGCTTGTTGTGTTATATGTATAGGTGCATCCCACGAGCATCTTTGTTGCGTGTGTGAGATTATCCAAACCCTGTGGGGTGTTTCGGGTTAGGGTTCGAGGCAATGCTTGAGTTTAGTCAACCGTACAGGCGCTGGGCTCTATTAGATATTCACCTTTTCTTTTTCTTTGCTTAATACTGTTTCTGCCCTGCAAGCTTTCACTAGACGCTAGATCCAGTTTGCTAATTGCCAAGTGCCGACGGCTTTTTTAGCACACTTTTTTGGATTATGAATTTACCATTCTAGTAGCGTAAAATTAGTTACACAAATTGACATGGTTTGCAAATAGCGTGTAACATGATTTGTTTTGGTAATTGCAAATTGAGAACTGGACAGAACACCGGCCATTCAATTAGGACTAAAATTGCCATAAGTTGGAACTTGTGTGATCCAAATTGCGAAATTAAAATTTATTAGATCAAAATTACAAATAATCCAAACTCATTGGAAATTTAAAGGATCATAATTACTAATCTCTTGTATTTACATGACCATTTCTGCGATAAAAAATACTTGTTTCCAAGAGCCTCGAAGGCGGGATGCAAGTTTCACTCAATAACCCCATACATGTGGTTGTCCTGGGAAGCTCAAATTTAGATGGAGTGTCCCATTTTGATTGAAGAGGTGAAGCCCGATGAAACGGAAAGGCTAGTGAGTTTGAAGACCCGAGAACGTCTCTAGGTGCATGACCATGGTGCAAAACCGAACTCTCATGGATCAATATTTATGCAAGTTGTGGAGTTCGTCGTTCTCGGAGACCCCCCCTATCACCTAACCAACATGAGTTCATCAAGCTAGAGACTTTAAACAAGCACTTCTTCGGAGGTAACCCAAGAGTTTCATATCCTTATTACAAAATATTTTGAATCTTTTAAATTCATCTTTTAACCCTTCGTTTCTCTTTTGATTTTTCCTTTGTTGACTTTTTTTTTTATCGTTAAATAAATTTTATAGATCAAAATCGAATATACAACACATAGCAAGTGGAAGTCACACGTCGATTTCTCACTTGCAGAAGTCGGATGGGCATAAAATCAAAAGGAGGGGCAGCCACACGTTGGCTTCTCAATCCATGAAATCAAACAATAATGAAGACAAGCCTAGCATACTCCAAGTGCTTTCTTCTCTAAGTCGGCTAAAACATGTGGGTAACGGGCAAAGACCGACTTGTACACATGCGTCTTGATTTTCTCGATGATGTGATCTATGCGTGGCACCTCATTCTCAAAGATCTTCCTATTTCGGGCGGCCCAAATGTTGTAGATCGTGGCCGCCAAGGCTGCTTTCTTCCACTTGGTTTGCCAACCCGTCCCTCGTGCCTCTTTTTTGATCCGCTCGAGTGCGCTCTTAAGAGTGGTCATGCTGCGCCTAAGACCTATCCAATTCTTTATTGCAGACTATATACACCACCGAAGTTACAAGTAAATAAAAGATGCTGCGAAGTTTCATCATGTATGCCGCATAGCGCGCATCTTGGGTCAGTGTCCATAAAACGACGCACCCTATCTTTGGTTTTGAGCTTGTCAAGAATGCCAAGCCACAATATGAATGAGTGCTAGGGCGTATTATAACCGCCCCAAACAGTGCCCTTCCAAGGCACTACGCCACCTTTCCTCCTAAAAAATTCATAAGCACCTCGTGCGCCATTCAATCTTTGCTCTGAATTCCAGTTGGCAAGAGTATGAGATGCCTCTTGCCGTGATCCCAATTGTTGGATAAGAAGCTTACAAACAGCATACAAGTTCTTTAGCAAAGGAGAGTCCCGGTCCTGAATGCGCCTGTCCTATATTGATTGCCTCTTGAGGTAAATCGTGTGCAACCATTTGTACCACAATGTGTCCTTCTTGTCCTGCATATTCCATAGTGTGCTAGCAAGTAAGGCTTTGTTCCAAGCCTTGATGTCCCATATCCCCAGTCCGCCTTCAAAAAGGGGTAAACAAACATCACCCCAAGCAACTTTCCCAATGTTGGTTCCCCAAAGGAACCTTCGGCATATTTGCACAATCTTGGCCTGGACAATGCTGGAATTGGGAAGATTGCCAACCAGAAACACTCCACACCTTGCAGCACTGATTTGATCAGCTCCCGTCGTCTCGTGAAAGTGAGTGTGGCTGCACTCCACGAATTAACGTATGCCTCGAGTTTGTCCACGAGCAGCTTATAATGTTCTGCTGGTAGCCGGACTGCAGTCAATGGTATCCCAATATATCAAAAGGGCATTTCTCCCAAAATCAGTTGCGAGTCCCTAAGAATGACACCAGATTCGGCCCTCTTCACGCCCACTAAGTAAATGTTCAATTTTTGAACATTCATCTTCAGACCCGAAGTGTCCCCAAAGTCCCTCAAACAGTCCATCAATATTTGCGCTGACATAGGATCACCCCGAGATAACAACATTAAATCGTCAACAAAAGCAAGATGGGTGGTCCCAAGTTTATCACATTTCGGGTGATAGTTGAAATCAGAACCATTAGCCGTTCTTGATTTAACAAGGCAGGATAAGTATTCTAGACAAATGACAAAAAGGTAAGGAGAAAGCAGATCTCCTTACCGTAGCCTCTTTGCCCCCTTAAACATCCCATTCAAACTCTCATTGATCATGATAGAAAAAGATATTGTCGTGACACATTGCATGATCCTGACCACAAAATATGTGGGGAATTCAAGCCCCTCTAGGACCTGTTTCAGAAAATCCCAAGAAACAGAGTCGAACGCCTTCGTCAAATCAATTTTAATAGTGCAGCTCGGCGCTGTCCGTTTAATATTATAGTGTCTCAAAAGTTCTTACATAAGGTGGATGTTATCCACCATGTTTCGCCCCTTAACAAACGCTGCTTTTGCCTCATTAATAACAGAATCTAGAACCAAACTGAGTCGAGAAGCCATGATTTTGGAACATAATTTGTAAATGACATTGCAACAAGCAATGGACCGATAATCACTAACCTTCGCAGCATGCCTTGACTTGGGAACTAATGTGAGTGTTGTGTGGTAAGTTGCTTTAATAATTCGCCTGAATCAAGGAATTTTAAAACTGTCGCAGTGACGCTCTGCCCCACAAAGTCCCAACTCTTTTTGAAGAAAGTTGAGGAGAAAACGTCCGGACCCGGTGCCTTTTCTCCAGCAATATGCTTAAGTGCCTCCTTAATCTCAAAAATTCAGTAACAGGAGCAATAAGTAAGTCTCTCTGTTCAGCCCTTATAACTGGTCCCGATCATATAGCATTCACATCAATGTTGTTTGTAACCTCACAAACACCCATAAGAGTTTGATAGTAAGCAATAAAGTCTTCAGTGACCTCCTCAAGGGATGTGGTGCAACTACCATCATCTCGAGTGACTGAGGCAATAAAATTACGCTTCGCGTTCTGCTTGACAATAGCGTGAAAAAATTTAGTGCACTTATCACTATGAATCTGAAAATGACACTTGGCTTTTTGCTGAAAGAAATGCTTCTTGGCATTCAACAAATTCAGCGCTTTAAATCGGAGTGTAGGCAACGTGGATTGGATAGTCGCATCTCCAGGACTATCATGCAGTTTTTGTTGGGCATCCTTCAAGTCTTGCTTCGCCTTAGTCGCCCGCACTGAAATATGCAAGAAGTGCTTATTATTTAGACCCTTCAAATCCACCTTCTCAGCCTTGAGCTTGCAGCATAATGAGAATTGTGCAGTCTCATAAACATGAGTCTGCCATGCTTTCTCAACAGTATGTTAAAAATTCTCATGTTCCGTCCACATGTTGAAAAATCTCCAAGGTAACCCTTTCCTGCTTCTTTGATCAAAAATAGAAACCACACAAGGCGTGTGGTCCAAAACTCTAGACGGCGAAAAATTGGCATGAGCATGAAGATCAGCAGTTAACCAATTATTTTCCACCATTGCTCGATCTAACTTGGACCAAATATCACGGCTGTTCCAAGTATAATAAAAGCCAGACGAATCAACATCTTTAATACCCAGCTGGCCACAACATTCTTCAAACTCCTTATCATCTCTGTTCAAAACAGATGCCCCATTGATACGCTCATCACTCTTGAGTATGGCATTAAAGTCCCCAAGAAGCAGCCAAGGCAGCGACAAGGTAGCCTTAACCTGCACAAGGTTAGCCCAGAGTGCCCTTCTCTCTACTTTTGTGTTCAGCCTGTAAATGAAACTAGCAAAAAAGTAATGGCTACTTACTTTGCAATTTATTTTGACGTGAATGACCTGTGGAAATACGTCAATCACAACAAGATCAACCATTGCTAGATTCCAAATTAATGCAATTCGGCCTTGATCGACAACACCAAAAATATTACAAAAATTCCATCCTATCAAACGGTTCGCAACAAATCGACCAAAATCGACTAGCGTGCGTGTGTATTTCAACAAGTCCCCAAACATCAATTTTATTCTCTCGGATGAGTTTGAGCACCTCATCCTGTTTAGGGGCAGAGTTAAAGCTTCTAATGCTCCATGATGCAACAATCATCGTTTGAGAGAAAGGGGAGCCCCTTTCTTCAAATTATTATCTTTTGCCGAGTCACTCTTCTCAATTGGCATTTTTGCTTCGTTATTTCGATGATAGAGCATTGTTTTGAGATGCATAGCTGTCCAATGTGCCGCAATTGTGCTCGTGCTGCTGCTCTGCTGCACAACTTTGTTCCTCTTACCAACTGTTTGATAGCCATCACCAGTTGTCTTAGTCGGTGGCCCGGTCCCTGAACTTTGCGCCACACAAAGGGGAGTTTTTTGTATTGCCATAGCATCCTCAACAAGAATCAGTCGGTGGATTCGGTTGCCTCCATTTTAGGATGGTCAAGGTTACCATCCAAATTGGTATTCTGCCCCACAATACAGTCTTCAGTCCGCCCCATACCTTCTTAGATTGGTGTGTCCAACTGCACTATAGGAATCTGGTCCCCCTTTGCTGCAACCTTCGCCTTTTTGCAGTTATTTTCAGTGTGCCCAATGTGGTTGCAAATTCCACAAAATTCAGGTTCATGCTCATATTCAACAACTTGGACAAATCCAACTCCATTGCGAGTGGTGACCGTAATGGATCGCACAAGCTCCTTCGAAGCATCAACTTCCACCAAAACACGTGCGTAGGAACACCGTTCCTTCATATACGTCAATTTGTCTGTGGTCACCGGCTTGCCCACCCGAGATGCAATCTTGCTAATTGCACGTTGGTTCTAGCACTCAATTGGAAGCTGGGGGAACATAACCGAAACTGGCACCTGTTTAATATCATCATCTCCAAAATGAAACCAGTCGGGCAGAATTTTGAGCAAAAGTGAGCGCCCGTAGATGTTGTATGGCCCGCCTCGTAGCACCGAGTCCCTATCATGCTCGATCTGAAATTTGAACACAATTTAGCCATTCACGTCTGGAATTAGATCGTATGGGACTTTCCATGAGCTGCAAAGTTTAAGCAGCGCCTCCTTGCCAGGGTGCCGATGGGTAAAGTACCCAACTAAGCAAAATCCCCAGACTTTTGTGATATCGTCGATGTCGTCATCTTCAAAGATAATTGCGTCTCCTTCGGGCTCCAAAACCCCTAACTTTATGCTCATATATGGGTTACGATTATCTGCAAGAAAAGTTTCACAAATGCCTTCTTTTTGCCCTTCGGCTGCCATTCGGTCTTTTTGTCCTTCGGCGCATCATTTGGGATTGGATTTTTTGGGGTGTTTGGCTGACCACCATTCATCGGTACTTCAATCAGTCCAACAACATCATCATGCATCATGGCTGACTGGCCCTTGTCGGCCTTGTCAGGTTTCCCATCATCGGTAATGGGATTTTGAAAGGGTGGGAAATCAGTGTTCGCACTTGTTTCATCGTTAGGCAGGGACGAGCGTGCAGCCCCTGCCTTAGAGCATCCAGCATCATCTTCATCGGCCATGGGATTGACCGTCCATGCCGATGGCTTGCTAGCAATCGCCTTCAAGGCTTCTTTTGGGTTTGGGTTTTTGTTGGGACTTGGGCGGTTTTTCTTTGATATCCCCATTAACCGGATGCCCAAGAAACTCAATTTTCCTTTTAATCTTTTTTTTAGCTTGGGCGGGACCGAAAAAACCCGAATCAAGGGGGTATTTTCGGAATAATAAACGTGAAGGTTTGAAGATTTGAAGATTTGGAGATTTGAAGACAAGAAACAAAAGGTGGGCCAAGAAATTCAAACCTTCAAGTAATCTTCAAGCAATCTTCAAATCTTCAGGTGGATTTTCAAGCAAAACTTCAAATAATCTTCAAATCTTCAAGCAATTGAAGAGAAGAATCAGGAGGTGGGCCCTGAAATTCAAATCTTCAAGCAAGATTCAAGTAATCTTCAAGCACTCTTCAAAGAGAAATATTCAAATATTCAAAGAAATTTTCAAATCTTCAAGCGAAATTCTCTCAAATTTCAAGGAATCTTCAAGAAAACCAAAGTTTAGGCACTTGGTGAGGGGGTGTTTCTCTCACTAAGTTGAGATCATCTCTCTCTAACCAAAACTTGACTACTGACTTCTTGTTTGCATTGTAGGGAGTGTTTCGTCATGAGTGGAAGGTCGTTTATACATATCCAGGTCCATTTTCGAAGAAACAAACATTTTGTTTGAGAAATAGGTGTAGAAAGAGCGAAAACAGAGCCCCGCCGATCGACACCTGATCGACAAGCAATTGAACACGCATTTATGGTGAGTCGATCGACTTGGGGCCTTTGTCGCCTGTTGATCGATGGCAAATTGGCACAAACAGCCTGTCCTCTCTGTCGATTACCCGTCGATCGATGGGCACGCCCCGACCCTGCTTGTATAATGTTGACCTTAACATCGACCCGAAAAAAAAGAGTTGCATTTCTTCTTTTCATTCAAATGCATGCCCCTTTTTTTCGGCCACCTTCCATAATTTTCGGCAACATTCCACCGATTTCCACCCGTTTCCGGTGACTTCCAACCTACATCCAACTTCCAAAAAAGTAATTTTCTTCAATTTTCCGCATTTAAAATGGCCCAATTCCGTTTTCTTTTCCAGAACCTTCATCATTTTTGTCTAGAAATGAGGTACTTCGCTTGAGCCCAATTCATTCTATTATTTTGGTGTTGGATTAGGATTATATGATTGGATTAGTGCTTCTTTTGTTCATGTTTTAAAATCCAAACTCCTCCTTTAAAATCTTCACACACCAAGTGCTCGACGAGATTCCCCAAAGAGCATTTCCTTCCAAATTCAATTCTTTTGAGTATGTGCACACTCTTATCGATTCCTGAAACCTTTTGCACGTCCTTTTAAAGACTTAAGCTCTAATTCCTCTGTTCCTTTATCCTTCGACTTTGATTTACCATGTCTCGAGCGGGAAAGCGAAAGGATATTTGGGTAAAGTACGAAGCCCCATTTCCATTTATTCGAAAGACGAGGGCAAGCTTTATCATTCAATCTCCACTCAAGAGTTTGCGACGCCTCGGGCTATTGATTTGGCGATTGTGGTGGAACGACCCCATGTTGGGTTGGCACACTTTTGAGCAGTTTTGGGTTATATCGAGGCACTCGGGTGCACCACGTTCTCTAGGATGAAACTCCCCGGATATCGTAAACTAGTGCTCAAATTTTTCACCACCTCCATTTTGTTTGTTGACGAGACGTTCACGTTCTGACTCGGGGGCAACGAGATTTGAATAAGTTCAGGTAACCTGGAGGAAATCTTTAGGTTCGGTAGAGATGGAGTTCCTTCGGAGCCCAAAGACGGGGCCTATGACGAGATAACATTTTGGCATGAGATAACGGAGGGCGACATTGGTCCTCTTTGGGCAGTTTCTGGTTCAAGAACCTAAGACGATACCATTTATGTGGCTTATAATTCCTCCATCACGGTGTGCTTAGCAAGTAAGAGGCCAACAACATCACAAAACCCAATCTCTACGTTTTGTGGTGCATGATCCACTACCGACGGTCGTTCCTTTTTCCTCTCATCATAACTTGTATACAAAACATCTTGAGAAACAAACCCGGTAACAAGACTCCTCTCCTTTTGTTCACCCTATTTATAATCGGCCTCGCCCATCACTTTGGGTGCAATCGTCTGAGATGGATCTCGTGACAATAGGGATCACCTACCTCCCTACAACCAAACATTTTGAGATGGGCTTGGCCCGAGCTCAATCCCCGTGCAAGGCGGACCATCGGCTCCTCATGTCAAGGCAAGTGTGCCTGAAGATGACTCGAACACCATTTCGGGCCTGTGCCAAGGTTGGGACCAATTATTTGAGGAGAATCGGGATTTTCAAATGAGGATGTTTAAGAAGCTTCAACTTATAGACGAGAAGATTGATAGCAATCATCAAAGCAATCGTTGAAGCTTTTGAAAACTTAAGGCTCGCCTCTCCCAACTCGAAGATCGTTTGAGCCACACGTCCTCCTCTCATGCGACCGACGCCAATCCGGAGATGGATGTCGATGACGACCCTACCGCATAGTATCCTTTTATTTTATCTATTAAAAAAATTGAAAATTTTCTGAAAATTTTACAAAAATTACTTTCTTTTGTACATTTTGATAACCTTTTACTATTATTGAGTCTTATTTTTTCTGTTTATGTCATTTTTCCACACTTACCTCTTTTTGTAGGCGGATGTCACTTCATGCTCGGTTCCTTACCTCAAGCACGATTATAGGTTCGTATCTCTTTCCATTCACTTTTTTTTTTGTCTTATTTTGTGCTCAATGTGGACATTACTTAGGTTTAAGTGTGTGTGTGTGGAGGGGGGGTGTCCGTGTTAGGCTTTTCTTACTTGCTTGCGTGTGATAATGATTGAGTCGTGATGTGCTGACATTGCTTAAAACTTTGGCGTAGTGATGTGATTTTTTTTTTATTTTGGATAGGTTGTTTAAACTTTTATTCGGTACTATTATAGTTGTGGGGCATGAAGAATAGGAATCTCATGTAAGTGCATTAGCTTCGTGCTATCCATACAATTTTCACGAAAATTGAATACTTTTTACAAGCCTTGTTCTTGATTGCCCTCTATAGCAATATTTTTATTTTTATTTTTACTTTTGGAGATGTCAAACTCTACTCCTCGAATCGAGAAAGTTATAAGTTGCATTTATCAATGAGTTTCGATGTCGAAAAGACATCCATTTTTGAATGTGTTGTAATTTTGTGTTCGTTAAGTACCTCGTCAATTGGATACTATAAAAAAGAAAATGTACAAGAAGAGATTTACCGAGGGCATGGGTTTACCCTTGGTAATACTGAGGGTAAAATATTGCACTCGGTAATATAAAGGGGAATTTGCACTCAGTATACGTGCCCTCAAAAATCCTTTGATATTGCCTTCGATAATAGTGGCGGTAAATATTGGCGCTGAGTTACCGAAGGATTTACCAAGGGTGTAGAACCGAAGTTTATTCCCCCCAGTAAATCCTTTGGTATTACCTTGGGCATTTTTACCCTCGGTATTTCACTATTTTTTGTAGTATTTGCAACATACATTGCATATGTACCTTTGGTACAATATTAAATCAGCACTTCACATCACTGATAATCTAGTGTTCCGTGAGCAAATGAAACATCTTGATATTGTCTTTCACATTATTCAGAATTGTTATAAGGAACTTCATTGCACCACGACATTTGGCTTCTTATGTTCAACCCGTTTATAAGTTTACTAAGCCACTTGGTTACCCTGATTTCAGGTGATTATTGGACAAGTTAGGCTTGGACGTGTGCTCTTTCCAACATTCCCGCTTGAAGGGGGCTTAATTTGAGTGTTATTTTTTGTTATAATTGTTGCTTCCTCCTTCTAGAGTCATGATTTGCTTTTTTTTTTTTTTACTTTTTTTTTAAATAAGAGATACTTGTATCTAAGGTCTTGTACTGTCTTATTTTCATTTGAGTTTTAATAATAAAATCTTGAATATATTTTCTAATGAGAAATTTTGAACTACATATACATTTACTAGTTTTCATTTTATACTTAATGGTCGACACCTTGAGTTGTGGGACATTCATACGAATAAATATTATTTTCTCAACTACGTCCTTCCCTAACCATTAATAGAAAAAATTTCAAATGACATTGGTCCATCAAGCAACGTAAGTCTCCATAGTGAAAGCCTGCATAAATCAGATGTAAGGAGGCCACCATCAAGACTATCGAATACCACTGCCCACCCGTCTGAGTTTCTTCACTTTACGGCATATCTACGTGTTTTCCATATTGATAGTTCTCTCATTAGGTGGCATGGTACGTGTTAAGGACTTGGCTTTTGTCATCGTCTCCCCAATCCACGTCTCCCTAGAAAAAATAGTTATGATCCTCTACATCACCGCCAGGTGGTGATGGGATTGTTTCTCCTAATTGTTGACATATTCAAAGATGTGGCCTACATAATCAAAGGCATCTTCAAGTGAGGTAGAGGTCGCAACGTTTTTCCTTACTAGCTAGCTAAGTTTTCATAAATGGAATTTATTTTACGAGCAAATATCACTGCTAGTTCGCATTTTCAAATGGATACTAGAAATAAAACAGGGGAGGTGTGAATTGGGATTTAAATAATAATTAATTGATATAAAATAAAAGGGTATTTTATTTTTAATACTCAACTAGTACAAGAGAAATGTCTAATACCATCGAGGTAAAGCAATTCCCAAATAAAAGGGTATTGTTGTTATAAAAAAAAGTAATTATGCATTTGAAAAAGGGTACATATATCAAGCAAGGAAGTTTGTTTATCAAAATCCCTAACCTTTAAGCGTTCAAGAATCTTGTCATAAGTATCGCACCACATTTTCAATAAGCTTTTATTGACAACCCATGTTAAGTGTTAACCCTTGAAACATAGTTTAACGAGCCTTTAGGCTAGTTTGTTCAAGGCTTCTCAACTTCGAATTTGGATTTTTCATTTTTCTTTTTAAATTATAATCCTAAACCACACATATTAATCTATTTATTTTTTTAAATATAATATTTTCTTTCAATTAACTTTTTGTTTAATTTTTATATATATATATATATATATATATATATATATATATATATATATATATATATATATATATAATTTGAGTGTTAAATTGTAGGGGATCAATTTTGATATATTAGTAATTTAAAATAGATAAGAAACAAAAAACTTATGGCATTTTGAACAATTGGGTATAAAAAGACATATATAATTTGACTGCTACAATAAGTTACATATCCACGTGTCAATAAGTTACATATTTGACTGCTATAAAAAGTTATAAATACAATTTGAGTGTCAACAACATTAAAAACCCCAAACAAACACGATTTCAATATTCATTTTCACTCTCAATGCCAAAGATCAGAACCTTATGAACTTGAAAAATCTTCATCCAAACGTAGGGTTTAACACTTTTCCACCAATCATTATACCGTGCACCTTGTCGATAGGTACATTACTTAAAACTACTAGATACATTACATAAAAGATAAATATACATTATGCACAGATACATCAATGTATAAATACAATTACATTATATAACACTTAAATATATATTAGGATGCACTATGTTAGGTGCTCCCGGTGTACCATATAATTTGCTCTTTTCCACTTCCTCATTGCTTTTATGTCAAACACATGTTTAAGAGGTTGTTTGGACTGGGTTTTATTGGAATTCTTAATCCTGGTATTCAAATCTTGAGCATTCAAAATTTTGTGAATAATAAAATCGTTGTTTGTTGTAGAATTAAGAATTCTTTACTTTTTTTACTGTAGATGTCAAATCATGTATAAAAAGTGGATGATTGATGTATTATTATATCGTATCTAGTGTCAGATCATGTCTAAAAAGTTGATCGTATTGTATTTACTACTCTCTCTGTCTCATTCTATCTGTCGCAATTGACCATTTCATGGAGATTAAGAAAGATGATTGGTGTTATAAATATAGGTATCAAATGACCACAATATCCTTTTGTTTAAAATAATTAAAAGTGTGAAGTAATAAAGGTACGGGTAAAACTAGTGAAGTAACCTTTACTTTTTATTAGGAAAATATAATGTAACCATGATTATCTCTTTAAAATGTAAATGCGACAGATAGAACAAGATAAAAAAAATTCAAATTGCAACAGATAGAACGGGACGGAGGGAGTAGTATTTAATTATTTAAATATAATGATGATAGGATAAAAGAGATGAGTGTGTGAATTTGATAATACATGATAGTGGGTATTTGTAAGAATTTATTGGTTGAGTAGTGAAAATTTGAATCTTGTAACAAACGAGAATTGGAATTTGTAATTCCAATCCTAATTTTTGAGTATTACACCAAACAAGGCCTAAAAGTAAGGTAATTATTACATATCATCGACACTTTCATACTTTTCCCTTGCATCTTTAATTTTTCTAGTGTTTTATTCTAATATTTCAGCTAAACACTGGGTCACAAGTGATTTTCAAAAATAGAAGGAACATGTTCATAAATGGCGCCGGATATTGAAACCCCTATAATTTATGAGTTCCCTCCATTAAAAAAAATCACAAAAATATCAAAATTACCCCTAAACTCTAACACACTTTATCTTTTTCACAACCCTCTATCACCACCCTGCTGCTGCCATGACCGCCCACTGCCACCACCGTCGCCATGACCGCCGCTACCATTGAAGAAAAAAAACATATTAATGGCGAGGAAGGAATTTTTATTTGGTTCTTCTCCACATTTTGACTGTGCCGGTGACTCATAGCCTCACAGGCAGTGGCTTGGTTAAGGGAACTCACCGGAGCCGTAACCGACCGAAACACGTATGGGTTTGAGGAAAGTCTCTCCATAGCATCAGGTAACCATACATGAAGGGGGAAAAATAGCAGTTACTAACTTGAAATCCAACTTTAAAAAGAATCAAATTGATTATAGAAACATGAGTTTCATTAGCCGTTTTATTAGTGAACAAGGTTGCATGGCCGTCTAGACGTTACGACATATTTTTGGAGGAATAAAATCAAAATGGTCTTTCGGAGAGATGTCATTTATAGATGTTTCTTGACGATAATAGGGCGAAAGCACTCTGTTGGGCCGACACCGACACTGTAGGGAAGCCAACGACTACATGAGGGGGAAGCTCTCGTAGAAGCCTCCTTCGTGACCACTCTCAGAGGTAGCTGGTAACAAAAGGAATAAGTGCTCAAAGCTAAGATCAACTGCTATTGGACTTCTTTTCGACTTTTTGGAAATATCTTAGCGGATGAATTAGCCGTTGTTGTAAGCTATTTGGACCAAGACCACCTTGCCATTTGTTCCGTTTTGGGGGTTTCCTCCAATTCTATGAACTTTTCCCAAAGAAAGTAGCTTTCAAAGGTGAAATCAAGTAATCCTAATTTGTGATCTACCATACGATCACTTATACCCCTAGCCTTCCAAGCTAACGATGAGGAACTCGATAAATTTTGATTGAATTATGATACAAAGAAAGGCAATGCCGCTTGTAAAGCTCTTTCATCGGCATTATTCCACTTCCCTCCAATTTCATCAAACTTGACAGAATCAGTTAATTTTTGTATTGATATTGATGGTATTCGTGAACATGTTTCTGTTAGGGCAGAATTCTACAGTGGAGCCCACAATCCAATTTATTCTTAAGTAAAAACACGTCGTCAAGTTCGTCTGCCATAGCCGCCAAGTCACCATCTACAACCACCACCGCCATCAATACAAGAAGAAGAAGAAGAAGAAGAAGAAGAAGAAGATGCATTCGAACCAAATTTTCGATTGCGTTCGAAAATCAAATATGAACATGTCTCATGACTTACGAAAATCTGGTCGGACGGTTTTCGAACGCCATGAGACATGTTCATATCTGGTTTTTCGAACGCATTTGAAAATCTGGTTCAAACATATATATCTTCTTCTTCTTCTTCTTCTTCTTCTTTGTTTATTGGGTGCGGTGGTGGTGGTTGTAGATAGTGACTTGGTGGCCACGACATACGAGTTTCGCAGCGTATTTCTACTTTTGTTTTCATTTTTGTTCTTCAGTGGCCGCCCATGACGAAAGCAATCACGGTAACGGCAGCAATAGGGAAAAATTGGAGTAGTGTGAAGAAAATAAAGTGACTGGATTATTATAATTTAGGGATATTTTTGGCAATTTAATCACTTTTTTCTTTTTTTGAATAGGATGATCTTATTAAAATTAGGTCACGTCAATATCTGACTCTTTCCTAAATACACCGAAAATCCAAGCACCAATCGATAAAATATAAACTGCGTTGTTTGTTCGTGCCGTTTGCCCATTTCCCTCTTTTTTTTTTTTCAGATTCATCAAATCCAAAAGGTCCACACTCATAATTTCTCTAGTAGATTCAGAAATTCAGAAATTAATTTTTTTCCTCAATTTATGTAATTAGATTTCTGTTTAAACGTCAGTATATTCATTTATATAGGTTTTGTCCGTGACAAGTTTGGTTGGATCGGAAATTTGTATGAGCCGGATAAAATTTTGTTTCGCAGATCGCGGAATTGAATCCTCTGTTCCAATTCAAAAGTGCAAGCTTGTATTAGCGGAAATTTGAATGATCTATGGTATCTGCGAATTAGGAATTTGAGGATTCGGGGTTTCTTTTTGCAGGATTTGGATTGGTGGAGTTAATTAATTAGGGTTTTGGCCTGTGAGAAGCGGAAAGGGAACTTTAAAGGGGAATTTGACCGAATTGATGGTTGAAGCTAGGGTTCTTGGTTGCGCAGGATTCGAGAAAAATGCAGAAGTGCAATATTTATTATGCATGGGAGGGTTCAGAAGGAAGGTGAGGGGAATAGCACAAGTCCAGAGAGAAATATCAGTTGGCACATGCACTCACCTGTAATTCCTACGGATTCAAACTCGTTCTTCAAGGTGAGTTGTTGTACTCCTTTCCCCCCTTCTCTTTTAAGTTTTTAAGATTGCTCTTAGAGTTTTTTGTTTCACACCCCGATAGTTGAAATTCACAAATTGATTGGTGTAAAAGTATATTATTAGTAGGTTATGATTGATATGATACATATCTGGATTCCTGGTTCAGATGATTGTGCTGCTGTTGTGAAATATTGGATAAATATGAAGGTAGATATTATGTTTCATCTGGGAGTTGTGCATATACTTTTTTTTTTGATCGGTAAATAAATTTAATCGATCAAAATGGGAACATACAAAAGTTAATCGATCAAAATGGGAACATACAAAAGTATGCGAGCATTACAAAGCACGAAAATAAAAACATTACGTGTAAAGAAATGAGTCGAGGCGAGGCGATTCGGGGAGTCCAAGCTCCCTCGAATGGAAACAATTCCTGACCTAACCCAAGTCCCGCAAAACAGTCCCAAAACTAAGATAATACAATAAAATTTAGGAAAACTCACAGTGCCGTTAAGGGCACCATGCTCCCCACCCCCCTGCATTTACAACCATGCATTTACAGCATTTACAACCATGCATTTACAATCATAGATCTCTTAATCTAAAAAGCCTAAATTTAATCTAATGGTTCCTATTAAACCCCACTATGTGAAGAATGGTGCCGTGAAGACACTGTAGATGTTCCCTAAAATTTATAGTTTCGGCCAAACAATCACTAACGGACAAACTGTCCCAAACAAAAGGAAAAAAAATAAAAAATTATGCGGGCTCTAAAACCTTGAGCGAGTGTGCCTTTTTCCTTTTTGTTATGTTGGCGAGAGATTGGAGTGGGATGTCCGGAAAATCTTCCTCCAAGTACTCAAAAGGGTTGCTTATTTTTCGCGTATCATCGGCGATTCCTGCCGTTGCATTGGAGCTTGTTTTTGCTGCCGCTTGCTTGCTTGTCGAAGCTACCATGTCCCATCTCTGCCCCTGATTTGCTCCCGTTTTGTGAGAATTTTTTGAAATGTGAACAGATTTTTTAAAAGCCCCGTACGTGCTGTTTTGGTGCAGTTTGCAGACCCAAATCCTCTGTTTTTTTGCCCCGGATAGCCTGGAACTGTGCATTTTTGGTGCTTGTAGGTCCCTGCTTGTTCGAAAAATATTTATTTCCAGTTTGCAAATCTCCAGATTTATCGGGAGTGGACTACCCAGGTGCAGTTTGACTGGGAGCAGTCTGCGCAATTGATGGAAAACTGTTAGCAGCATTTTTTTCCTCGATTTTTTTCTGTCCGGCTGCAGCATTTTCCGGTTTCTTGTGTTAAATTACACGTCGACTAGTCGAATCCCTTGTCGTCAGACAATCCAGGGTAGAGTGCCCTAGGTTACCGCACGTTTCGCATCTTTTCGGCAAATTATAATAAATTATATCCTGATTCCTTATACCCCCTGGCAGTTTTATTTTGACCGAATGCACCAAATCGCTGTTGCTTCAACTTCAACTAAGACCCAGCATAAGAGACCCGTTCTCGTTTTTTTTTTTTTTTTGTAAGCATATCGGTAACAATTGGTTTGCCGACTTTCYAAGCAATTTTGCTTAGAATTTTTGGTATCCAGCAATCGAGTGGCAGCCCCGGCATTTTTATCCAAACTGGGATGGAGGTGGGAGAATATTTATCAAACTCAAAACAAGGTGGCAATCGGGATAGCATCAGAGTTCTCCCATAAATGGTGTACGGACCACCAACGAGCACGTGTTCTCTATGCTCCTCATTTTCGAATTTAAAAACAAGCCAGCCTTAGTCGTGGGTGAAGAACTTATAAGGAACGTTCCAATTAGCGCATAATTTATCAAATCACCTGCTTGCCCGGAAATTTTGCAGCAATTTGTCCCGCTAGACAGAATCCACAAGCTTCGTCAACTTTATCTAACCATTCTTCTTCAATTTCAACAATGTCGCCTTCGACGGTATCAAGGTTCAGAGTTTCTCCCTGAGAAACATCTCTGTTTTGAACCAACGAGACCCAAACTCTCTCATTTTCGCAATGGTATAGGCGAGGTGTGCAAATTTTGTCCTGGAATAGCCTGTGCAAGTTCGACAGTTGGTTCAGGCATTTTGTCGAGCACCTTATGTGCGTCCGCTGACTTGCTTGAATTAGGATTGCTGGGCGTCTCCTTGCCTGACTCCAAAGAGTCTTTATCATCAGCTGCCATTCCAACAACATCAACGCAATCACCAACAACAATATCAAAGGGTTCAGCCATCCGTACCTTATTAGATTTCGAATTTGTAGTAATGGCAGGAATGCAGCGGAAATTAGGGTTTGGATCCAAAATTTTCCTGTCACTTTCTCCTTCTGAATTTGATTCCTTCCCATCCCTTGTCCCATCGGAATTGGCATCATCAGAATCGGACCCAGCCTCCTCCATGGTGTCAATTTTGTTTTCCAATTTGTGTGAATCACCAATGGCATCTGCCTTCGAAATTGAAATTGGGGATTGTCCATCAATTAGGGTTGCAGCCGTCAGCGAAAATGGTGGATTTGAAGAAATCCCATTTCCAATTGCTGTTGGGTTATTTTTTTGAGTGGCTAAGAAAGGATTTACGTGAATTGATTTATCAATTTTGCATCCTCAGAAAAATTCTCTGATTTATTCTCGCCATTATCGCTCCAAGAATGAGACAAACCCCCAGCAGATTCCTTTTTCTCAAGAATTCGATACTTAATTTGTTTACGATTTTTGTGCATCATGATTGGGCCGACAATTAACAATTATTTGAAGAAAAATAACAATCAAAATCAGATCAGAGGCCTTCCAATTGGATTTTTCATCCAATGGAGGTCTCTGAACCATTCTCTCTTATTGTGCATATACTTTTGCCTAGTAAGTGCAGTGGATTGACAGTAGTTTTTTTTTTCTTCCTAAATTCCTACAATATGTGTTTTTGGATGAGTTTCACCTCTGGACAGTATGCCTATGTTCAACCCAATGGAAGGTTATCGATAACAGATGATTAACGGTCTATGGCGGTGAGCCAAAATCCCGTCATATACACCCGCCATAGCGCCATAAGGCGCTGTCATCCTTCACATATAGGCCATGGCGGTTGAGAAAAAATCCGCCATGCCATACTGCCATGTTGGCGCCATAACCGCCATTTGACAGTTGACCCAATAACATGTAAGTTTTTGCCATTGTCCTCTGTTCCTGTTTGCTTTAATTAAATTATGGGTTTAAGTATAATTTTATTGTTAGTAAACCAGTGTATTTATTTATTTAGTTTTGG
Organism: Phtheirospermum japonicum; assembly: GCA_014905375.1. Taxonomy (NCBI): domain Eukaryota; kingdom Viridiplantae; phylum Streptophyta; class Magnoliopsida; order Lamiales; family Orobanchaceae; genus Phtheirospermum; species Phtheirospermum japonicum. The sequence goes on along the minus strand of BMAC01000014.1, from coordinate 1,389,298 downwards.
ATGTGTACATTAGGAGAAATAACTTTTGCTCAGTTGAATGTATTTACTTGACCTTTTTATGGTAAGGTGGAGAAATTAATCTTCTTAATTCATTTTGGACGGCTTTGCCTTTTGACCAGGAACTAACATTTTCTAGAATGTTGGAACATGTTCTATAGCCTTTGTTTTGCAGTCAAGTTGTCTGTCGTCTAATATGCTAATTCAGTTAAATTAAGGATTCATCTAACCTAAAGCTGCATTTTTGGTTAAACTTTCTTTTGTCACTAGGTGTGTTTGGAAACATATGTCAAGTTGTTAACATAGACTACACTTAGCCTTGGATGTATATTCCTATTTCAGTGGCTTTTTCCACCTTCTTAGTCGTAAAGGGTACATAAGTTGTTTTGATTAGAAAAGATTGAAAAGGGTCATTCTCCTGTTGGTTAAATTCCACTCACCTGCACCAATGAGGGTGTATTTCTAATTTGCAAACAACGGGGTCATTTTCCTCGTTACAAGTGTATAGTGGATGTCCCTATTATAACCTACTTGATGCACTTGAAAACCTGGAAAAAGAATATCGATTCACTTGACTTTGTACGAATCAAGGGTTATGGCAAGGACACAACCTTGTTAAGCTATTGAGAAATATTTTTCGTTCCATTAGTGCCCCTATTGAAATTTGCTGAATATTTTTAAAACTTTGGAATTATCATTATGTCAATATTTTTTTCTCTAGTAATTCGTGGAGGTTCAATTTCGTTTAAATGCTTGGTTCTATCTCCACTTTTGCCCTCACTTTAGTGTGTTCATAGGGACGAGAGTTGGATCAACATTTTCTTGGCATGTAAATGCAATAATGATTAACTCAACGAAATGCGTCTGTCCAAATTCTTTTTAGTGATAATGGGTATTAATAATACTTAGTGTAGTAGAGGCGGAGGTGGAAATACATCTCTGTCTGAAGCTTTGTAACCGTCTACCTGCCTTAGAAGAACGTGTGGTTGAGGCGATAATGGACAGTTGTCCAAATACAATGTTATTACCTTTTTTTGGGAGTGATTTGTCGTGTATGGTAGTGGTCTGAGGTAATCATGATGTCTTTCTCTGTTTCTCATATAATGTAATTATCTTCATGTCTTTGACAGTAATTTTTCCCATATATTAACACCTGAGGCAATTGCATACATATTTCCATTATAAATTTTACTGTCATTATCTTGCGACACTATGTAGGAACAGTTGAGGCAACAGTGTATATGTGGTCAAAAAAAGCTATTTTTAACATGTCTTCATGACTAGTTTTTTATGTATAGGAATGGGTGGATATACTAATTACATATATAAATCCATACTATACTATAGTCTAGGTGTCTTTGGTGCATTTTTTTTTTTAATTTTTGGCTGTAGAATTTGAGGCTTTAGTTTCAACAATTTTTTAAGTATCTAATTAATTACCATTTTGTTGGAATCCATATATATCCATACTCTCACTGATATCACTTGTTCTCTGTGAGCAGTAAATGTAGGGGTATAATTTGCATATATCCGAAAATAAACCAGGCCAATAATTTCTTTATGAGCTGAAACAGCAGAAGTAATAATTTTCTGTAACCCAGAAACAGGAGTGCATTGATTGTAAAAGTGAAATTTCTTGCACCAGAGAAAAAGAAAAACTCTAATTCTTACTGTGTGCCAACTCTTATGAAATACAATTGCATGTATGGACTTGTTTTAATAAATCTCAATTGCAATTATAGAATTGTTAATAATAGTGAGAGTTTTAAACCAAAACTAAATAGTGAGAGATTAAGAAATTTTGTGTATTGTTGTTGACTTTGAGGCTGTAGCTATCTCTTCTATTGTACCATAATTTTCTTTTTCGCTCGAGTTGGTGTGTTTGTTTTCTTTTCTTTTTTGAAAACTTTTTACAGCCTTTTTCAATGTAGGGTTTACCATGTGATTTGGTGACTTCCTTTAAAATTAGCTTGTAACGTATTCTTCAGCACACTTGTTTCTTCAATACACAATACTGGTAATTCTGTCTTGCAGGATGGTCGTGAGATCTGTGTCGGAGATTGTGCTCTTTTCAAATGTTCAAAGAAGTCCTCACCTTTCATTGGTTTAATTCGTTGGTTGGCATTCAACAAAGAGAAGAATTTGCAGCTAGGTGTGAATTGGCTTTATCGATCATCTGAACTTAAGTTTGGAAAAGGCGCTCTTGTTGACAGTACACCGAACGAGATATTTTATTCCTTTGAGAAGAACGAAATTCTTGCGGCATCTCTACTCCATCCATGCAAAGTTGCTTTTCTTCCTAGAGGTGTTGAACTTCCGGCCAGTACATCCTCTTTTGTTTGTCGACGTGCATACGACATTACAAGCAAGAGTTTACGGTGGCTAACAGATCGATTACGCTAATGTTAGTTGTTGTAATCAGCAAAATTTTCTTTTTCTGCCCTTTGTTGTTTGTTTGTTTGTTTGTTTTTGCCCTTTTCTTTCCCTCGCTCTCTCTCTCTCTCTCTCTCTCTGTTTTCCCCTTAGGTATAGTAGGATTTGTGTGTGTATATATATATATTTATATATTTGTCTGTATTTGTGTTTCCCCCTTTTTTGTTGGTGTTGTGGTTGTAGGGTTGGGGTGAGAGTATGATAAGAAAGTGGGAGTGTTCAAACCTTTTATTGTTTGAACTGAATATTACTTTTCTTACCCTTTTGATACTCATACACAATATGGTATCCCAGGACCAGCAAGAAGACGTAGATCAGCTTCTATACAAAGCTAGGACAGAAATGCACATGACTTTGCCGTCTGGTGGAAGTTCTCCAAAGCAAGCTAACGGTCCAACTTCTACCTCACAACTGAAACCAGCTTTTGATAGTGGTCAAAATAGTGGGAGTTCTTTTCCTTCTCAAGCCAAGAGAAAGAAGAGGGAAAGAGGCGATCATGGTGCCGAGTCTATCAAACGTGAACGTTCTTCAAGGCTAGATGATGGTGACTCTGTTCAGTGCAAAACTGAAAGTAAATTAAAATACGAGATTGCTCGAGTAACAGAAAAAGGTGGAGTGGTGAATTTGGAGGGGGTTGATAAACTTGTCCAGTTGATGCAACCAGATAGAAAGGAGAGAAAAATGGATTTGGTTTGCCGTTCCATGCTTGCAAGTGTATTAGCTTCCACCGATAAGGTTGATTGCCTCAATCGGTTTGTGCAGCTAAGAGGTTTGCCTGTATTGGATGAATGGCTGCAGGATATACATAAAGGGAAAATTGGTGATGGTAATTATATGAAGGATGGTGATAAGTCAGTGGAGGAACTTCTTTTGGTTTTGCTTCGTGCACTGGATAAACTTCCAGTTAATCTACAAGCCCTCCAAATGTGCAACATTGGCAGATCTGTGAATCATTTACGATCTCATAAAAATACGGATATTCAGAAAAAGGCGCGAACTTTAGTTGATACATGGAAGAAACGTGTTGAAGCTGAAATGATAAGCATTGATGCGACAAAGTCTGATTCAATCCAAGCTGTATCCGCTTGGCCTTCAAAGTCGCACCTTCCCGAGGGTTCTCATGGTGGGGCCAAAAGTGGGTCTGATGTTGCCTTGAAAAGCTCGATTACTCAAAATTCTGCAGCAAAAACTACTTCAAGTAAGTCATCTCCAGGGGAAAGTAGCGTAAAGTATGAAGCATCATCTCCAGGGCCCGTGAAACCAGCTTCATCACTTGCATCTGGAAAGGAAAGCCAGCCTAGAAGTTCTTTCGGAGGTAGTGCTGATGCACTACAAATTAGAGAGGACAGGAGTAGTAGTTCCAATCAGTCTCATAACCGAGGACAGGCTTCCTCAGCGAAAGATGACCAGAAGAGTTCCCCTTCAGGTTCAGTGACTGTTAATAAGATATCTAGCAGCAGTTCTCGTAATAAAAAAAATAGTGGTTTTCCAGCAATATCAGCAACTGGAAGTCAGAAAGGTACCAGCACTTGCAAAAGTTCTTCAGCACACAAAAGTATTGCTTTAGAGAAGTTTTCTCACTCTGCATTAACTAGTGAAAGGGTTGCTGAGGGTCCCATTACTGAAGATAGCACTCATAAACTAATTGTTAAGATATCAAACTGCGCAAGTAGCCATGCACGAGGTGTCTCCGGAGGCTCTCTGGAAGATGCTACCTATATGAGCAATCAGGCTACCTATCCTGTGCTTTTAAACAAACAGGAGCAGCCTGGTCATGCTACAAAGCACAAGAGTAATGCATCTCGGTCTAATGTTGCGGCAGACATGAACATGTGTCTAATTAACGATCCAAAAGATGTATTGACCGGATCAGAGGGTGCTCAGTCACCTGCAGTTCTTCGTGAAGTGCTGAGCATGAACACAGATGACTCCAGGGGATTAATTGAACGCCCTTCAACAAATCAATTGAAGTTGGTAAAGTTGCATGCTTCTTCTTTTAGCCCCATGAATGCTTTAATTGAGAGCTGCGCTAAGTATTCCGAAGCAACTTCGTCATTATCGCTCGATGATGTTGTTGGAATGAACTTACTTGCTAGTGTGGCTGCTGGAGAAATGTTCAGATCTGATGTGGTTTCTCCTACTGATTCTACTGAAAGAAGTACCCCTGCAGTTGAGGAAGTTTGCTCCGGAGGTGAGGCAAAATCTAGGTCTTCTCCTGACGATTGTCCTAGAGAAGTGCTGAATCAGATTTGCAATGATGGTGAATGTGATGGCAAGGAGCAGGCTGTTTTAGACCGGGGTTCTGGTGATAGAAAATCTGCTCAATCCCATTCCGCCGAAGATAAACCTACTGGAGAAAGCGGTAAAGACTTTGCCGACTCCGAGTGGGAGATCAGTGAGAAGTCAAATGAAAAGACAGGTACCACTTCTAAGGCTGTTCCCCTATCTTCAGAAAAGGTTAGAGGTGGTGAATCACATGGAGTTCATGATGATAAGAACACTTTCAGTAATGATAATTCTGAAGGTGTTTCAAAATGTGCAAGTGGTGGAATTGACGTCATGGTGACGGAACAAAAAGACAATATTTATGAGTGTAAGCCAAAGGTTGAAGTTGCGGGAGCAAAGCCATTGGATGAAGATGATGACGACTTGCTTGGGAATGAAGGATTAAACATGATAACCATTTCACAGCAGAATCCAATTTCCGCAAGTGCTGAGTCTGAATTTACAGAAAGAGACAGTAACGGAAAGTTAAACCCAACTGAATGTTGCGAGAAATCAGTGTCAGAAGCTGGCGATGCTGTCAAAGTAAAAGAACCCAGTGACAGTGATACTAATAGTTGCACGATCAAGTCAGAAAGACTGAAATTTGGTGAGGATGTCAAGAGAGATGTTGCTGCTGGTGAAAACCATTGTGCTTCTGTTTCATGTTCAACATCTCATGATCTGAACAGTGATCGTATTGAGAAACAAGAGATTCCGGAGCACGTTTCACTTCACGAATCCGTGGACAATGAAATTTTCGATGCCGAGTTGGTAGTATCCAAATCCACTAGCATTCAAGCAGATGAGACAGGGAACTGTGCATCAACTGGTGCTAGGGTTTTTTCTTCCTCTGCCACAGGAGCGACAGATCCATACGCAAGAATAAAGTTTGACTTAAATGAAGGTTTTTGTGGTGATGATGAGAAGTACGGGGAGTTGGTCACTTCAGCAGCCTCCTTTTCAACAACTCTCCATATGATTAACTCGTTATCACTTTGTATGAGTTCTATTCCCAGTAGCCATTCTGCATCCGTTACTGTTGCCTCTGCTGCCATACGACGCTTCGTACCTTCAGAGGACTTGTTGAGAAGTAAAGTGGAACTTGGATGGAAGGGATCTGCTGCTACTAGTGCATTTCGACCTGCTGAACCCAGAAAAGTTGTTGAAATGGCATTCTGTCCATCAAATTCGTCTTGCCCTGATGCTTCTACCAGTAAGAATAATCGTCTTCCTCTGGATATTGATCTGAATGTGACCGATGAAGGATTTCTTGAGGATATGGCTTCTCATGGTTCTGCATTGGCTATTGGATCAACACATGATTTGACAAATAATTGTGCCACACTGCCGAACGAAGCATCGGTTTCTATTCCTATTCGTGGTTCTGGTGGGCTGGGTCTTGATTTGAACATAGTTGATGAAGCAAGTGATACTAGGCACTGCTCCACCAGCAGCAATCATCATGGAGAGGCTTCTATTGTGCATGTTAAGCCAATAAGTAGTTTACATGTTCGGAAGGATTTTGATCTTAACAATGGACCCGCGGTTGATGATGCTAGTGCAGAGCAGTTTTCAATTAATCAAGTAGGCAAGGGTGGTGCAGCGTCTCAACTGCCTTCTGCAGCAGGCCCTACAAGAAACAGTCAGGGGCCAAGCAGTTTCACATCTTGGTTTTCTCCTGGGAATACATACTCAACGGTAGGAATCCCATCATTATTACCTGATCGAGAGGATCAACCCTTTCCTGTTTTCACACCTGGTGCACCCCAGAGAGCATTTGTCCCTGCCGGTGTTACCCCATTTAATCCTGACATGTACCATGGATCAGTGTTGTCAGCTCCTGCAGTGCCTTTTCCATCCCTTCCTTTCCAGTTCCCTGTCTTCCCTTTTGGGACCACTTTTCCTCTCCCTTCTGCCAATTTTCCAGTCGGAGGTACTTCATATCCAGATTCCTCATCTGGTGCAAGGCTTTTTGCACCTCCGATAAATTCGCAATATCTGGGGCCTGTTGGTAATCTTCAATCCCAATTTCAGAAGCCGTATTTGGTTGGTCTTCCCGACATTAGAAATAACGGTGGCTTGGATAGCAACAGAAATTGGAGCAGACAGGGTCTGGACCTAAATGCAGGCCCTGGAACCATGGAAAGTGAAGTAAAGGAAGAAATGTTGCCTTACTCATCGGGCCAACATTCTGTTGCCAGTTTCCAAGCTCTAGCAGAGGAGCAGGCTAGAATGTTTTCAGTTTCAGGTGGTAGTTTTAAGAGGAAGGAACCTGAGGGAGGCTTGGACAATGAGCCCGTTAGACATAGGCATTCTTCATGGCAGTAGAATGAACTTCTTAAACATACCAATCCAATAATCCTGTAAGTGTTTTTCCGATGCAATGCGTAATAAATAATATCTGATTTTTGGTGAATTAACTTTAATTGTTTGGTCTCAATTTTCTTTTAGTAATTGTCCTTGTTTAATTAGCATGAGGAGTAACTCCTTTCTGCTGAATCAATGGTTGAAATGGAGATTTTACATCTATTCGTTTTACTTCATTTTGGGTATTGTTTAGTGGGGAGTTCTTTTGTTGTTATGCATTAGAACTTTGAACCATTTTATTTGTCATAGAATTTCAGCACTTGTACTTGTTCTTTTTTTTTTTTTAAATAGAAATAAAATATATGATGCAACTGAGAAACCTGGAATGTATCACTCCTTTGTAAAATGATGTTTGTTTGTTTTTTGTGGATAGCTCAGAATGATGACAACACTGTTGTATCTAGTGTGTCTTTGCTTACTACTGTGGATCATTCATTACAAGTATGAGTTAACCTAGTTAACATGAAAATATTTTATGTTACTGCTGGTTATGTGATGTGATCTGGAAAGTTGTGAATCTGTCCTCCATGGCCGATTTTCTTTTCCTCTTTATATTCCACTACTCGGATTGATGGCATGGCATGTGCCGCATGAAATAAGATATCAAATAAGATTTCAGCTTCCTTGGTGTGGGCCGGTAGGATGTTCTCCTTTGATGCCAGGGGGATGGGTAGGCTCTGGGGCTGGTTAGCTTGGCCCAGTTAAAACAAATTGTTTTCGGCAGAAAGCTGCATATTTATCATGAAGACGTGTCATTAATCCCACAAAGTGGAACATGTAACTTCCATTCTGTTTGTGCTACCATTTTGGTCCAAAAAGGTTGAAAAGGAAATAATCCTAAATGATTTCTTTTTTGTGTTTGGTTTAAAGGGTTAATTGCAGAAAGTACTCGAGGTTTGAGGGACTGTTATAAAAAGAACGGAATTTGCGTAAAGTGAGTACACGGCCCCTGATGGAATTCTTAAAAAAGAAGTGGACGGACAAAATTACCCCCGCTAGGTGTGAGAGAGTATACAAGTAAATATATAGCTTTATGTGTATATTTACATTTATATATACAAATGTAAATTAAAAAAAAAATACAAAAGCAAAAAGTGTGTATATACATATATACACATAGGATAGAAGAGATGGGGAAGGATATGAGGTTGGTCGGGAATGGAGCGATGCTGGCTCAAGGGGAGTGGTTGAGGATTTGCGAGGTGGAGAAGGATCCGATCTTATGTGGACGGTAGGATATTACTCAAATTGTAATATTCAATAAACATAAAACAATTCATTGTAACTAGGCCAATCCTCAAGGGTAGTTTTTGTTATCACCCCTATATTTAATATGTTGTGTTTTTATTTTGCTCATTATACAAGAGATCTGGACTCTCTTTAAAATATATTTGACTTGTTACTTTGCTTTTTCTAGTGTTAGGAGCCTAGTCCTGCTGGTTTATTACTTTAGAGGACTGGGATGGGTGGTTTGGACAATAGTTTGCGGTGGCCATATCTTGTGCATTTCAAATATATGATGAAGCATTTCAAACTGTACTGGGAATGCTCAGATCCTTACGCTACCTGTATATACTTAAATCGACTGGTCCCTGGATACTAAGATTGATGTGCATAATAGTTTGGAAAACATCTCCGGCTAAACATTCTGTCGTCTAAGGCTTGAGATCTTAAACATGCTCCGGGTCAAGGATCATTGAGCTTACCGTGCATTTTTTTTTTTTCCCTCGTTCATCCTTGCCTTTCTCATATATATTTATTGGTAGTTTTTTTTTTTTTTTTTTTTTCGAATTTGGATATTAACAACTGTTGATCTGGCATGGTTAGTTCTTATGCTATGTTATACATTGGTTAGCTCATTTAAAGTTATATCTACTCTTCAATATAAAGATTTATTTATATTGTAACTATATGTGAATGTATATCGTAATAATATCAATCTTTGACCCAGATCAAGGCATCGCAACCCATGTTATTACTTTTTTTAAATGATAACTGCAAATGCAGAGAGCAAGTAAATGAAAGCAACAACATTGTTTTCTGGTTCACCTTTTGTAAGCAGCCTCATGTGCGTTAGTTATGACACACCCAACTAATCGGAGGATCAAAGTTCATCAAGTGGTT